>JAMZEH010000010.1:6377500-6697500 GCA_024699665.1 Ostrea denselamellosa | reverse complement strand
TAACAAAAACTGTGGTATTTGGTAAATTTTGGTCTAAGGAATAATTTAAAATAGGATTTTTTTTAGGGGCATCCCTACCCTGGGGTCGAAATTTACCAAAAAAGAAAAAAAAAAAATCCAAAAAAAACTGCGAAGAAAAATTGCAAAAACTTATTTCTATCACCGTGATTCATATTTATGCCGTTTATATTCATAGTATATCTCAAAAGGTTAGACCGCAGACGCTCACAATCAACATTTTTATTGCCTTGGTTCGAATCTACCCGTTGGCACACTTTTACTGTTTTAAAATTTTCGCCTGCATAAACACCAATTTAATTTTTTCTGTATAAAGGGTTGCGTACTTTACTTCAACTTTCTTCCTTAAATGCATGTTTGCTATTGATATAAAAGACATGTATGAGAATGTAGATCAAAAATTCTCTGTAACTAAAAGCAATCAACCGAAACTATACCTCAGTGTAAGCACACTTTGTTCGAGGACAAAAATCATTTACTCTGTGTTACTCAATACAAGTGTCTCAAAAAAAAACCATGCCGAGCAAAAGGTGCTGCGTTTGCCTTTCAAGGACATCACTAGGAAATAGTACTGTTGTGGGAGAAATACTGTAGAGTAGATGCATTTCATTCCTAGGGGAAAATGTGTGCATTGACGATATTTTTTGCCAAAAATGCAGAAGGAAGTTTACAGATCAGAAAATAGTGGGGTTGGGTCAGTTAAGGTTTTATGTCCCGTTGCCATTATCCAGGCATCAGGTAACGACCCTCGTACAAAAGATATATCTGTAAACACTGAGGAGGGGAGCAGATGAATACACCGTTGATGAAAGTGATAAAACCTCTTGCAAAAATTTATCTACCTCTGCAAGCGTCACTCTTCCTGTTATTTCTTTCGGAAAAAGTAAGGCGATGTGCATCAAGTGTCGCAAAGAATCAATGGGTTTATGTTTTATATTAAAATTACACTTAAAAATTGTATACCTTGAAGACAATACTATATACTCTGATCAGGTTTTTAAGCTGTAGGGCTACATTTCAGTAACTACAGTTAATTTCTTGAATTCATCTTGATAATTTGTATTTCTTACACCAATGACTTTTTAAAATATTATTTCCAAAGAAGAGTAAAGGCACATGAAGTACTTGCATTGTTAAAAGTAAACTGAGAAATACGAAATGAGATTTCAAGATAAGGAACTAATTCATGCTGCTCAGATAAAGACTTTGAAATGGTTTCTTTTCTCTCTCTCTCTCTCTCTCTCTCTCTCTCTCTCTCTCTCTCTCTCTCTCTCTCTCCAAGTTACGTATATTGACTAGAACGAAAGCGATGCACGAGAAACAAATAACTACACGCATGTGGCCTAAAGTCATCGACCGGAACGAAAATCAGTGAGCTTTTAGTAAAGACTGAAACCAATACCAGCCTTACAGCTCAACGATATGTTTACAAAGAAGTGTTCTTTTACAAAATCATAGGAGTAAAACACCCAAAATGGCCGATTGTTTTGGTTAATATTGACTTTCACGTGTGACCGACCCCCCCCCCCCCTTTTTTTTTCGGACATCCTGGATCCGCCACTTCACGGGGCCTTGGTGTTTGCGGTCTCACACGAAGGACAGCCCCATTTAGATGCCTTTTACGACAAACAAGGGGCACGTAGGGCCTAATCAAACCCTAATCCCATGGGATCACATGAAATAGTCTATCAAACTACACATATATGGTATGCCAGATTTACCACATGCACCAGAGAGGGAATAAATTACGTACATTTCTGAATTTCTCTTATTGCTAAAACAGCAATCAAATTTGTTCTACCTATGGTATACATCCATATATAGATAGGGTAGGTATATGACAACAGCTCCTTCAGCCATTGTATTAAGAGTTTGTTTTACCGGATCGAAACCAAGCCTTCACATGTGATGTTTTGTCAATTACGGTAAAACTTAAGCGTTTCACGACAAAACTATCCTTCCAAATTTGAAACGAACTGTATGTTTGCCAATCATTACTAAAACATGTTAACAGAATTCCTATCATTTCTATGGAATTTTAGATTCCTGATGAGTGACCGTTCCTTTTAATTTATCAAATTACCATAGCTTCAAGGTCTGAGACATCTTACGATAAGAGGAAGAAGAAGAAAGGGAAAAAAAGGAAAAAAAAAACTAATTCGAAGGATTGCAGAAATCGATCGTCAAAGACTGTCATTACACAAGCATCTCGTTAATTAGGACGGAATGAAGACAAAATGACAAGCATTCTCCGTCCAGCACACGAAGTTATGTGATACTACTTTGTATTGAGAAGGAAAAAAGCATGCTCTTTCTAGCTTAAAGTCTAATCTGCTTCGTTTGCTCGTCGATATCTTGAGGTTAATGATTACATTTCACAGTAAAATTAAAAATCACCCTGATATTGTAAAGTGTATGTCAAACGATTAGAAGAATCCGTTAAAAATCTTACAATTTAATAAAATCACGGCACCGCAGCACCTTGACAGCACAGCACAGCACACAGTACCTTGACGAATACTAATAATGAACTTAGTGTAATACGTCATTTTCATGTATTGCAAGGGGGGGGGGGGTATGAAAAGGAAATGCAGAGTAACTACCAATGCTGTTTAAATCCAGTTACAAAGGGGACAGTTTATGTATGTCCTTTTTATTGACATCTTGAAAATTGCTATATTTCCAACTTTCGAGAAAATCAATTAGCAACTCATTCAACAGCTTTTATAAGATTTTGCTCTTGACAATTTCACCTTTGGCATTTTAGTTATATTTTTGCGGGTTTTGAATCATCCGTGAACAAGTGTTGATGAAAAATGGTGTCCGAGTTGTGCTATCTATCACATAATACCGATACATGTGTCCTGGTTAACAGTCATGTTAATTTGACTAGGTATGAATATGGTCGAAGATGATGTATGTAGTGTGTGTACTGGTGTTCCGTCAAAGAGACAGAGTAAGGTTTTGTCATACTCTTTCAGTAATTTCCATCAATTTATGGAAGTCCTTCAATTTATCCTATATGTCTAAAATTTCTCAGGAAGATTTTCAATTCCACTGACTACAATGTTCCGTGCAGTTTTTATTCTTTTCATGTCCATTTTACCTTCGGCATTTAAAGAACAATTATCATTTCCGGTTTTGAGCTGTTACCTATAGTGATCAAGTGATAATAAAAGTTTGTCTGAATCATTTAAGACTTGTATTAAAAAAAAAAACATCAACACTTTTCTCAGCCTCATTACTTTTACATAAAGTCAATGCTCTTCGAGAAATGTACAATTACTATCTTTCCATGTCAAGGGTTTGTGATCCACCATGTTTGTCACACAACTCTTGGCAGATTACGAAGAAATCTGTACTCTAATGGCTCCGTGCGCAGACGTATGATACACTGAAATTTATCATCAACAGATAATGACGACACAAACGGTCCAGCATGTGTATTTGTTTGTTGTTTTACGTCCCGTAGACAATATTTCGTATCTCATATTGAGGCGTCACTAGTTGTTGGAGAAGTACCACAAATTTAGATCTATACATAGTGCTCAGGGCCGTAACAGTACTAATGCCTGTCGTGACACGGGGCCTCGGTTTTAAAGATCTTATCTAAAAGATCAACGAATCTTACTTTCTAAATGCCGAGCGCTTGGTAAAGAAACGGTAACATTTTAAGTTTGACTTGGTCAAAGTACGATCGAGTGGGTTTCGAATCCAAGAGTTCATGGTCACGCAGTGAACGTCCACAGACTACTTAATCAGCGTGAATGGTGTGTCCCAGCCTGTATAACAAACAATTGACGTTACCTTTCATGGACATCATCGAAGATAGTATCTCTAGAGTTTGTTACGATGTGGCAAAGAGACAGAAATGGACATTTTTCTGACAATTTCACAAAGCCCGGTTAACTTGTGAAAGCCAATGAGTATGCGCCTAAATGTTGAAATTCTGTTCGCGTACGATGTTTCAATAAAATGAACAATCTATTCAAACATTAGATGTTAGACCTACTTGCATTATCGATACACAGACATAAACACAGATCGAGAAAATGTCAAGATTCAGCTGAAGTCCGTATGATATTTATTGCTAGATGGTGATATTTTCAAACATCTTTTATGAAATGTAATCTCTCTAGGGATAATAAAGAAATGTGGTTGATCACAGCCCTTTGACTTGAGAAGCTGTACATAGAAGTTCAAGATAAATAGGGTACTTACGACAATGACAAATCATATGCAGAAACTATCGGTATATATTTAAGGAGGCTAACTAAACGGCCGGATCACGTCCTTTCGGTACATGATGGTGGCTGAGAAGTAGTCAGTCCGTTTTAATTGAACAGTAGGTTGAATGGTAGTTAGGATCCAACACATTGATGATTTATTGAAATTCATATGTATGTGAACCATAAGAAAAATCAGACGGTTCTCCAAATGGCTGAAATATTGCCAACACGGCGTAAAACCCGAATCAATCAATCAATCAATCCAAAGATAGAAAAATTTCAATAGGAAGTCGCTTCACATTCAAGAATTTTATTTTTCAGAATGATTAAGTCTACCAAGTTTTTTTCTTCGGCCGAGATTTTACTCAGTCTTTGATATAAATATAGAAAATCGACTCAAGAATAAAAATTGTCGGGCTGCTTTAAAATATATAAATGTATATTATCTATGACGGAGACAGTAGTATCACTCATTTGTTATCATGTTGCATTTTCAAGAATGTCTATTGGGAAACCTATGACAGGTGTTGAATACACAAAGTAGGTAACATCTATCCACAATATATAGAGGAAATGACAAAGTTCACCTATTTGTAATTTTCCTTTTAGAATGTCTGAGCACTTCCAAGAAGTCACATGCACACCTTCAGTGTGTCCATAATAATTATACAAAGTTTGGAGAATGTCAGCCTAAAGGTGCGAGAGGAGTTGGTTACACAATGTAGGTACCATCTATTCAAACATTGCTGAAACAATGACAAAGTTCAACTACATGTAATTTAAAAAAAATGTCCGAGCACTTCCAAAAGTCACATGCATATCTTCAATGTGTCCATAACAACTGTGTAAAGTTTGGGGAATGTGAGGGTACAAGTGAGCGAGGAGTTGATTGCACAAAGTAGGGACCCTATATGAGGATCCACCGCCGGCATTCACCATACTATTTGAGCCGGATCCACGTTGTGCAAACCGGCAAAGTATAAACTCGAGCAAACGAAATTACAGTATTTTAATTTTTATGGAGAGCTGGCAAAAGTTGATGAATGGGCCTTCCAGATTAGTGTTCTGACTTTCCAATTGAGATATTATTTGAGGATCCATGAGTATATCACCGAATATACATTGAAATCGAAGGAAGAAATAACAGGTTTCGAGCTGAACCTGTTTGCAGGCACTACGCACTAGTTTTCATTTAAATATGAACTAAAATATACTTGTACTAAACCTATGCAAAACAATCTCTCTCTCTCTCTCTCTCTCTCTCTCTCCCTCACACACACACACACACACACACACACACACACACATATATATATATATATATATATAAACTTATTTGCAGTTGCAACTAGCCCAAGGAAAGGAACACAGACATGAGAGAAAGTATATAATGTATGTAGTTTGATTTTCGAATAGGCAGAGCTTACATGTATATTGAATATTTGATATGGATCTAATCTAGTTGATAGGTATTGATTGTAGAATATGATTTGTTTGTTTCTTTTAAGTCCCATCGAGACTTATATATATCACAAAGATGGGATTGGATTGATTGATTGCTTGATTGTTTTACGTCCCGTCGAGAAATTTTCACTCATATTGAGACTAAAGCCGCCCGCGTGGCGCAGTGGTTAGAGCGTCGGGCTCAAAGATCTGATGATCCTTGAGTCGGGGGTTCGAATCCCACTGTGGGACATGGGTGCCGGTCTTTCGGATGAGACCGTATAAACCGAGGTCCCGTGTCGCAGTAGGTGTGGCACGATAAAGATCCCTCCCTGCTCAAAGGCCCTGAGTGCCGAGCATAGGCCTAAATTTGCAGCCCTGTCACCGGTAATGGTGACAGCCGCCGGATAGCTGAAAAATTGCTCAGGCGGCTATAAACAAACAAACAAACAAAAAACATATTGAGACTTCACCAGCTGTAGGTGAAGTACCACAAATTTAGACCTATGATTAGCATTCAGGGCCGTAGCAGTGAGGGTTCTTTAACGTGCCAACGCCTACCGTGACACGGGACCTCCATTTTTAAGGTCATATTCGAAAGACCCGTGATTCTCACTTCTAAATGCCGAGAGTTTAGCGAAGGAGCAATCACTACCTATTTTTTGTCTTAGGTTTGACGTGGTCATGGAACGAGCGGGCCTCGAACTCACGAACTCCTGGTTACGAAGCGAACGCTCTAAGCACTGAGCTACCGCGACCGGTGTAGAATATGAAGTAATTGATAAATTTGAAAATGATGTAAAACAGAACAGAATAAATAGATTTGTTCGACACATGTTGGAACAAAAAAAGAGGAATTATTGTGTTGGAACACAGGAAGAGGAGGTAGGGTTTTGGAACACTGAAAGAGGAATTATGGTGTTGGAACACAGGAAAATAAGGGGTTAAGGTGTTGGAACACAGGAGGTGTTATGGTGTTGGAACACAGCACGAGGAGAGCTTAAGGTGTTGGAGCACAGGAGGTGTTATGGTGTTGGAACACAGCACGAGGAGAGCTTAAGGTGTTGGAACACAGGAGGTGTTATGGTGTTGGAACACAGCACGAGGAGAGCTTAAGGTGTTGGAACACAGGAAGGGGAGGAGGTAGGATTTACTCCCCCTTCATCTTTCTCTTTTCTTTACTTGGTTCCCCCTTTCGGCACCTTCCTCTCTTTTATCCTGTCCGCTCCATATCATAGAACATGCTGCTTGTTCCGTTCTCTGGGGGGTAAATGTTAAGGTATTCGAAGCTACTGGAGTTTTGAATACGTAATCGCAGCTTTTCAGGGGTTCTTGGATCCATTTCGAGCAACACAACGCGCTACATGCAAGTATTCTCATCCTACCTTTTCTCATATTCGACACGTGCATTTCCATGTGTGCAATACAGAATTCAGCTATTGAATAAAGAGTATGTGCTTCACCGCCTCTTGTAACATCCTAGATCAATTCGTGCACCTTTCAAGAATTCAAAGGACGTAGGAAGTTTTCACGAGAGGAATGGCTACTGGTGTATGTTATTACATGTATTCCCCAAATATTGTATTTTTATTATTTTATTGGTTGGTAGGGGAATTTGAGACATGGGCAGGAAATAAGTACCAATTAATCGTACCTGATTTCTGACAAAGGTTAATCATCGACGGTTATTCTGATATTAAGTAGAACGCAAATAAAAATCAAATATAACACAGATGCGATGGATAGAGAACACATAGGTCTAGTGTTTATACATGCACATTAAAAGCTATTTATCTCGGATTTATCCATTGTCTCACGCCGTAGCCCAGAGTTCACTTCGCTTTCCCCTAACCGGGATTGTTTGATCACAGAGAGTCTCAGTTCTTCAATATTCATCAAAAAGTGGATTGTTTATGATTATTATGAATAGACAGCGTTTTGTCAAGCACTTATGGCGGTATAATGTATCAAGTTGTTATCTACTATTAAAATGTTCGATAACGTCTTACGAAGTCAGAGAAAATTACTCTCTCCATCCACAAACATGTAGTCAATAACGACTACGGATGGATATCAAAAGGTCACTATAAGGTCAAGCTCCGACTATGCTTTATTTACTCGCAATGGTTAAAAATATCAATGAGCGACGAGAAATTTTGTGAGCATTGAACCTAGAAGAGGATGGTATAATTTGTTCGTAATTTTTAGCAGAGTGCGTATAGTATATATGCAAAGAAGTCGCCTTGCTCTCGCAAAAGAACTTCATTTTTTGCGTTGGTTTATACTCTTTAATATAAAATGTAAATATGTTTAACATTGCATCATTTTCTATTTATCATGCACACAGTGCTTTACAGAATGTAATGAACTGAAAGTATTTCCATAATGATCAGAAAGTAATCAAAAAAAAAAAAATCAGGATCGCTGGAGAGTTTGAGAAGCAATCGATTTTAAAAATCAAATTACATGTTGTTATAATCGGACATTTTCTTGATTACCGATTGCTTGAAAAATGTAATCTATTACAGTTGATTACAGTAACAATTACTTCAAGTTTAAACTGTCAAGATTATGAAGTTTGCTGACAGATAGGAAAAAAAGACCAATTTTGGGCTTGGCCACACAATATAATGATACTGACATCAGTAAAACATGTCCAGAAAAGGAAGTACACATATACCGAGTGTACAAACACAACTGAAAGTTACAGATAGCACGAACTTAGAATTAGTATCCCCAGCAACACCTGCAACGTTTTTCTTGACAATTATACTAACATGTCCTATGGTGCTCGTATCTTACCATATACTGAGTGTAACTTAATATTACATATAACTTACCAATCCTGCGTGTACGTATCGTATCCTGCATGTAACTTACCGTGTCCTGCGTATAATTTACCGTATCCTGCGTGCGTCGTGCCGTATTCTGCATGCATAACTTACCGTACCCTGAATGTAACTTGTCGTAACCTGCATCGTTAACTTACAATATCCTACATGTAACTTTACGTATCCTAAATGTCACTTATCGTAACCTGAATGCTTAACTTACCGTATCTTACATGTAAATTACCGTATCCTGAATGTAACTTGTCTTATTCTGCATGTGTAATGTACCGTATCCTGTATGTTACCTATCGTATTCTGCTTATAACTTACCTTATTTAGCGTATATCCATATCATATCGTGCATGTACCTTATCTAGTTTTTCATTACATTGTGTAACAATCGAAAATGATTCAGGTCTTTCCAAAGTAGTAAAATGAGAAGAAATATAAAATGCAGGTCATTCTGCCGTTATCTGGTTTACATTTACGAAGCATCTTTTAAAATACAGAATTACTGTACATTGTACAAATAGCATCCTTTTTTTCTATTTATGCGTACTTTCTATGACTAAATAGAATGTGTTTGCCAACCCTATAAAGGCGATTAATAAATTTATCCAAACCGACTGACTACGTAAATGAAATAAGAGAAACATGTAGAATCTGTCGTCAGTCTGGATTCACCTGTGGAATTTGGGCGATTTTTATTCACAGCGGGATAATATGATTACATGTACATATCAATTTGATAAATCGCAACCCTAATGATCTCCCAAAAACTCATATTCCTGTTGTTACATTTTATACCCTGGCGTCACGTTCCCTTAGCTAGAGTCACGGTATGAATAAACTTAAAACTTGGAATACAAGAAGATGCTTTCATATTACTTTGATACATTCTTGAGAAGATACTTCCTATATATTTCTGTTGAAAAACTTAACCTCCTTTGTTACTCCCAGAGTTTTGATAGAATAAACCCGACTTTTTACACTTCATGAATGTGTATTTACTTGTGTGTGTGTGTGCAAGCTTTTTTGCAAATCTATTAAAGAGCTTTAAAAACATCACACTCGATTCCCCCATGGAATGGAGCGTGGTTTTAATTTATTTTAATAAAATCTGCAACCCGTTTTCTTATGGATACGTTGTGCCAAGTTTGGTTGAGATTGACGTCGTCCTTCTCGAGAAGCCAAAAATTTGAAAAGTTAACAATGATGGTCAATTTTGATAGAAGAGCTAACTTTAGTCCATGGCCCGTTAAACTAACAAATGGATATAGCGTTAATTGTTTGTTACTTATCTTAATCTATTGCTCATTCAATTAATGTTACACAGAAAACACAATAACAAGTCAGTTGCCGAAGAGATAAAATGTTTATTAAATTTTACACTGTACTTTGTACTTCCATACAAACATTCACAGTTTAAATACAACAAGCTTAATTATTGGACGAGTAAAGTACATCAAATGTACAGAGAAAACGATGGGTCCAATGAAAGATAAGGATCCTGAAGGGATGTCCGATGGTCAAAATCAAACTATATACCAATCTCAATAGTAAATTTTGATGACCTCCCTTAAAGATTCCATAAAAGGAGAAAATAATAGAAACTACCAAGGTTGTTCCATGGTCTGAATTGTCAGAAAATTCCCCAAATATTTTCGATTTCGTTCTGTAATAGCACCACTTTACTTCACACGTAGTCTGATGCTTTACTTAATTCTCAATTAGAGGTAGTGGAATCTATTAATAGCATAAAACGGCATGGAACAACCCCAGCAAAACCCCAAATCGCTCCCTGGATACGTTGGTAGTAAATAATATGAAGACTAAATAGTAATTGAAGGTTTCATAGCATCATAATTTTTCGTTGATTATAATGTAAACAAAATAACCACAACACTTTTTGTTCAAACGGTGAAACACAAAATCAAAAAAAAAAAAAAAAAAAAAAAAAAAAAAAAAAAACAAACAAAAAAAAAAACCTCTCAAATCCTTTAACAGGGCAAATGAAGAAGAAATATGTGCAATATTAAACGAAACTTATTTTGAAACACACACACTGTAAACTAATCAGGTGCTTGAACTAAGAAAAGACAATGAATTAAAATTTCGAATTTTTCAACCACATAAACATGAAACTGAATGGCAGTATCTGATAACACTCAGAAGTAACATGCAGAAGACAGAACAAAATGAAACCGAACTAACTCTTATCTGAGACACTGAGTAACTTACGGGCTTTCAACAATAAATATAAATTAATAAAAATATTCTCATTCCAAAAATTGTATGGCACGACAGAATTCAGAACATTTGGATGTATATGCATAAATATGACGACAAAAATGATGCGCGCAATTTGGAGATCATCGTCTGCTAGTGTACCACGTGACAGAATCTTTCGAGGTGTTCAGAAGAACAGCTCAAAATGCTTGCTTTTAAGTACATTTAAATTCAGTTTGACTTAATTTTCTTTGCATTTCAAGTGAACACATTAATGATTTTAAATAACATACTATTCCAAACATATTTCGAAAAATTTCATTTCATCATTACATTTCATGAAATTTAGTATCAACTTTAAGCAAGTATGGATTAATAAAAACCTCAGCGGGTTTACAAGAAACATATGCACCAAAACAAACCTATCAATAGTTCACAAAAATGAACCACATTAGCACTTTCTTATTTGCACCAAATTCTTGCCAATACATGATCCAAACGCATGTTAAATAGATACATCATAATTGATAAAATATTGTGTCAAATAAAAATAACATATCGTCAACTAACACCTAGATTTAAGAAGAACAAGTTTAAAAAGAAAAAACTCATACCGTAGCTACTTTTAATATGTTAAAAAGAGTTCAAATCTATTCACAGATAACTGATATGGCACACTTAGTTTATCTGAAAAGTGACAACAATATAAAAGGCAAAAAAGCAGCACTGTTTTTACCAAGCAACATTCACAATTCACAAAAAGTTAAAACAAAATATTCGAATTGACTGATTTTTGCTTTCATTTTGATACCAAAATACTACTGATAAAAAAATTAAACGATATTTGGGAAACTTAAAAAAATATCTGAATTTTGTTAACTTTTACATGTTTAACTATTTGTATTTCCTTTTTAGACTGACGGTGCAGTTCTTCTCTACGTTTTAATATCAATTAAAACTGAAAACATTATGACAAACTACTAACAAAAATGATATTGTTATGAAATAGCGCCTGATATTACATGTAAACAAATGGCGAAAAAACCAAACAAACGCATATTGCAAGTCACGGCAATGTATTATTCTACATGCAAAACCTTGCTATGGCACAGTATGTTCATCCTTAAACTGGATGTAAGTTCAAAAGGAATGGGTAACCAAAACGACAAACACCAAATTAGGTACATACGTGTATATACATTCTCTCTTAACGAACATGATATTTAAGAAAAACGTTGGGTAATTATAATCATATGCTACACAAAAGCAAGTATTCTATAGCTGAAAATGCTATTCAAAATAACTATTTGTTCAAAGTGAAAAAAATGAACCTTAAAGTAATTTCAAAGGGTCACAAATATGAAAAATCTCCTAAAATCTAACACACTAAACATTGTTTTCATCTAATTTCTAAAAGCAATGGCACAATATACATTAAATACGTTGAACCATATCTTGACTTCAAAGTACTGGCAGGCCATGTACTAGAAAAAATCTACATACGTTTGAAATTTCAAAGCTGCCGGTAGTAATTTTTTTCATTAATTCCTTGTCCCTCAGACGGAAATCACTGAATTTAATGGCTGTAATGTTCAACGTTAGATTTAAATAATCCAATTCTGTTGGACAAAATAGGCACTGGGTATTATATACTAAGAATATAGCGAACATTGGTCAGATGGACTTGGGCACCAAATATTTGCTGCAATGTTAGTGTATTGCTGCCTCAATTTCATCCTCATTGCAGTCTCCTGTACTCCTGTTTATGTTTTCAGTCTAAGACCAAACCATCATGAGCTATAAAATTTTAATCCTCTCATATGATGTTTTCCTTTCCTACGTGATCACAATAGTCAAACTGTGTGTATTTCCTTTCTCCGAGTTGAAAGCCCTTGGCAATAATTTGTTACAGTGTCAAATATGGCAGCCATTTCAAAACATAATAATGTGTTTTCAAACCGACTTCGAAAAAGTTTTGAAACTATAATCAATGTACCGATAAATTTGGTACCAATCGCCATTCAACAGTTACATGCCATTTTCGTAAACAACTAAACCGGGATTCTGTTTCCAAAAATATACATTAAAATGAAAATTAAATGCAGTTTAAAGTCACATAGAGGACTTCTTCCAATCAAAAATGTACTTCTACAAAATGTGTACCATTGCAATCCACAACCCATTTTCAGCACATGAATCTTACAACAAAAATATATTCTATCTGGATCAAAACAATATCAGAGAAAAGGAATACATACATATGAGGATAAAGAGAAAAGCATCCGATAGAGTAAAATTTATCATTATGAAGCACCAATAATTACCAATTAGATAGACGTAATTGTAGAATCCACACAAATATCATTAATCACCTCAAGTCATGTGATTATTCGTCTCAGATAGCAAGTACCCTGCTTCACATGGTACACGAATTATGGCAACATTTTATGACTTACACCATATTATGGCCTTTGTATGAAAATGATCATCACCGGGACACATTTAGTGTACGTAAAGACCTTTGTCGAAGCCGAGTCGCGTATGCAATATTGTTCACGCCTAATATTGCAAATTAAACAATTTTACATAGATACATATAAAACATCATTTAAAAAAAACCAAGAGAGCGAGTATTGGATACACAATTTCAATGTTTGTTACCACACTTGGAGGCCAATACCGACGAATTCTTATTGAGCAACAGAATTCGATAGAATGAGAGAATTGGGCGAATCATGTATTCCTGACGTGGCAACGGAGTTTGAATTATCCGAGTCCATGTCCTGACGCCCTAAACCCTGCATCCCTGAGCCTTTTTCAACACATTTCCGCATGTGCTTTTCTAGGGTGCTCGCAACAGAGAAAGGCATGCCACAAAACTTGCACCTGTAGACATCTTTTCCTATTCTTCCATGAGTCTTCATATGACGAGTAAGCTTACTTGATTGCGCGCATGCGTAATTACACAATTCGCACTTGTAGGGCTTTTCGCCAGTATGCGAACGCCGATGAACGGTCAGATTACTGCAATTTTTGAAGATCTTTCCACAATACTCGCAAGTATCGTTTCGTGTCCTGTCCCTTCTTGGGCTAGCGGTAGGTATGCCATTTGTATCCAAAGTAGAGTTGCTGGACGACGTGGGTTTGGAGATTCCGCCTTGAACTGTGAGCGACTTCAAGGCACTTTCATGATTCGGGCTATTGTAGCCATTGTGATTGGGATCTCTGGCCTCGTATCGAAAGTTGTTTAAATTGTTCAACGAAGGAACGATTGGAAAAAATTCATGTGGCTGCTGTCCGTGGTATTGCCAAATAGGCGAAAATACATTCTCCATACCGCTTACATTATTAATCAAAGGTCCGTCATTAGATTCGTTTTTATGTCCTTTGGATGTTTCTTGCTCAGAGGCGGATGATGGACGGCTACTTTTTTCTTTCGACTCTTCTTTTATTCCACTCATACTGTTCCCATTGCTAAGTGAATCCTCAGGAGCATCATGTGGCGAAGATACTTCTTTTTTAATATTCAAATCCGTGTTTTCTTCAAGAGCTTTTATGAAGGCTTCGTTGTATACATGTACATTACGAAGTCCACTGGACTTCATAATATCTGACAACAAAGAGGTACCAGAACTGACATATGATTCTGCTAGCTTTGTTTCTGCTCCAGTAGGAGATTGATAAGAATTTTGGAGAAGCTTAGCGGCCAATAAACCGCCTTTGCTGTCGCTGCTCTTCTTCTCATCACCTGAACCTTCATTAATCTCGGGGGTTTCTTCTTCCTCCATCTCTTCCATTTCTTCTTCTTCCTCCTCTTCTTCCTCCTCCTCTTCGTCGTCATCATCATCTTTGTCGTCATATTTTTTGTTTTCGGGTGTGCTGCTGCCAGAACCCATGCTGCCTTCGTTTGAAACATTAGACATTGGCGATTTCATATGAGTTTTCATATGACGTTTGAGCTTGCTTTGTTGGGTACATGCGTGTGGACATAAGCGACATTTGAAAGGCTTTTCTCCAGTATGTGAACGGCGATGTACTATCAAATTGCTCTGAAATCGGAAAGATTTGCCACAAAACTCGCATGATTTCATTTTGTTTGGTGGGGTCAAGCTCCCGCTTCCATGCTCTTTTTTCGTATCTGTCGGTGTATTTGTAGAGGTTGTTAGTGGTGTGAATATATTACAAACAGATCTTGCCTGAGAATAAGGAGGTGTTTGCCGGCGTACCGGAGAAGGTGGACCTCTTGCCAATTCTTTTAATCGCTCAGAGTAAAAAGAATCTTCCATTCCTAATGAATTAGGCCTACTCTGTCTGTCATAAGGATTTGTTAAACTAGAAGAGAAACCCCTACTTGCTTCGAACAGAGTGGGAGGAAACGCTAACATGTTTCTTTGATGTAAATGAAGAGCCTCACTAACTGGGATGGCAGGAAAATCTGTACCTGGTATTCTTGGGAAAAGAGGTCCCGGAGATAGAGATGGACGATCAAACGGTGGAAATCTAAAATTCAAAAAGGGATTCTGCGGCGATTGTCGATGGGCACCGTGTCCACTCTCCACGCTACCTGAACTTGGGGTCGAAGGTGCCCTATGAATTTCGTGAGGCAGCTGATGTGACGAACTGTCGCGATCTTTCGTTTCATGATCTTTACCATCCCTCTGACTACTAGGATTTCGAGGAGGATGAGGGGAATTCCTACTATTTGATGACGATCTTTCAGTCGAAGAGTTCTTAAGACGGGCCTGTTTTGGAGGTGTTGGACATGATGTATAATCTGAATATATTTTTATTCCATGGTCCCTCTGAACATGTTGGAGAAGGGCCCAAGCTGAATCAAACGTACCTCTACATTTTTCGCACAGGAAACTCGTCGGTTCTGTAAATTAAAAAAGAGGAAAATAAACATGTAATCGAACACTAAATGATTCAACCAATCGCAAAACTAGAATTATGTTAGGAAGTTTTGAGTCCATCTAGAAATATTGAATGCAAAGTATTCTTATCTACTCTTGAACAAACTTTCGCATTGATTTAAATGTCTGGTTAGTTTTATTCGTGCAATATTCGAGCACGGCCATTTCACTTGTCGGGGCGAACAAAGACATATTTAAGAATGTCTAGTTTGCATAATGACGAAAAAACAGTTCCAATCACTGATTTTATCAAATAGCCTTTCCTACAAAGACGGCACAATGCCCTTCTACCGTAAAGGCGCGTTCAGGACACGGAATTCAGTGATGTATTCATCGTTTTAAATGTCCGTGGGATCTTTTATGATCAAGAGAATGATATAACAAACAAAGGAGCTGAAAAACATCACCTTTCGCGTTCTCCAAGATGACACTATTTAAATAAATGACAATTGGTTATTTGAACAACACGTGACGGGAATGACATAATGGCTGAAATCGCGAAAGCCGATACGGCATATTGCACAATACAAGACCGACGAATACGAGGGTGAAAGCCTTGGTATAACCCCTTGGCATTGTGTAATCTTTTTTCCTCAGCTGTCCGAGGCTGGAGTATAAAATTTGCTTCAAAACAACAGTTACTATGACACAACTAGTTTACATATCGCCAGCTGCTCCTGGGCAGTTTGCATCTCATTTCATACGATCTTAACAAGACTTTAACCAAGGAAGTAAGATTATCAGGCTGTTTAAGTATTCAATATATTTCGAAGATAACAATCATTATAACATATACTAATCATTGTAGTAAATGCTTCAAATAATGGATGATCTGTAATTCATCTTAAAACACACACAGATATATATATATATATATATATATATATATATATATATATATATCTTTATTTATTTCCAGGTGGTCGTTATAAACTTTACAAGAATCATTAGATTTACTATCTTCAAATCGATATTCTGTAACATGTTGTGCTGGCGCAAACTCTGTAGCATGAAATTGGAATATTTAAATATAAAAATAAACATTCCCCAAGTGTCTATATCAGCTGAAAGATGGTGCATTTGATTTGGTTGGCTGGTTTTCACCGGAGAAATCGCTTGAATGACCATAACAATCAATAATTTGTCGCCCAGCCTATGAAACGCCAAATCAACATATATTAAGTTATTCTCACACGACTTTATACACTCTTTTAAAGAAAAATGGTGCTTACTTTCACATAGGTGTATACTAATTGACGATAGTTACAACAGATGTTTCATCTTCCATCTTCAAAGAAACATTAACAAGCTCTTGCTTACATGTATTTATAAATCATTTAAAGACAGGGTCAACTGAATTGAATTTAGCGGTTTTCAAGCGAAAAACACAGGTTTACTTAAGACTGTGTCGAAGCAGACAATAAATTTAGTACCAAAACAAATACACGAAATTTCTAAAAGTGGCGGGAAAATAGAGGAGACCGCGAACGAGAACAATTCGCACAAGAATATTAAAAAAATCTATTTTTATATTTTGTATCATGTTTTATATATAGAAGCATTGAATTTTTATCAAATATTTAAGATCAACTGAAAGACCCATTTAAACTGCTTGACCAGGTATGGCAACGCGAAGCAGTTGTTTAGCTTGGGCGGTACTAAGTAGTTGGTTCCATTGATGGCATAACAAAATGTTTTGCGGGGCCTATTTTTATGCATTTGAAGATCGGTTCAATTCAATTACATTATAAAGTTTTAGTCGTCTAATTCGAGTGTTGTGTAATCGGTCTATATATTTTATTACGTCTTCATATTTTTCATATTTAAAATGCCCTGTAAATCTTTTAGTACTGCGGCCAACGTATGAAGTACATGTATTTTATTCAATTTCGCTTGTCCTTATATTAATTGTGCCTTCCTTCAAATAATTAACGAAAATTGGCATCAGTTCTTATGTAATAGGTACAAATGGCAATGTACTACTATTTAAAAACTCGTGCAAGCAATTGAGTAATACTATTGAATAAATGCGGCTAGAATTCTTTTATAAAACAAATCACCCCTCTTGGACAATATTAATGAGCCTGTTGAATAAGTAGCATGTAAATGTAATTCATCAAATTGTTAAGCCTCCTTTGAATACTTGATCAACAATGAGCGCACTCAATGTATAATACACGCTGTCCAAAACCAATTGAATGGTCAGCGCAAATGGTAATAATTATGTTTGCTCATCCATCAACACTGCCCTGTCACTTGCGAAATCTGCGCCAGCTTCACAGGCACGACCAGTGGTTCACTGGACGATGGAGGTGTTATGTTAGAGAGCAGTGACAACAGAAATACAAGGAGAAAATAAAAGGATATCCGTCAATGACGCTGTAAACTACAGTGTTAGGAGCTTCGTAACACGACCTTTCTACATAAAATTAAAATCTCAAAATCTCAATTAGTGACTGAGGTAATATAATTTACATTCATAAAAAATACATTTTCAGAAAAAAATATATAGAACTCATTAGCCAATCAATGTAATTTAAGACTAGCAAACGTAAGATTACATCTACAAGGCCATTTATCCATGCCTTCTTTTGTTCACTTCAATTTGAATTGTATTTGATGCTAAAAACATGTGTTTTCTTCATTGGTTATGGCGGCAATCTGGTCACTGTCGGCCAATGCCATACGATGAACCTTTTCTTACACCGCAAGGCTACGCGAGTAATAAACAGTCTTCTGGTGGATACATTAAAACGGGGGAAATGACCAAATACAAGTCTGTTCTAGCTACATGGGGGACGCTATGTGTGTTAGCCAGGGGGAGAGCAGGGACGTTGAACTCGGTTGTTTTTTGGATGTATAATGACCTATAATAGTAAATCACTAACTTCTTTTTTATCCCGTGGAGCACAGAGCGACTGAGCTACTTAAGATAAATTAATGATGCAAGGTTGCGAACTCTTAAAGATAAAACGGTAACTTCAACGACTACCTTAGTTATTATGTAACGATGATTACATAAAAAAGGACACTCTGTTTATGGAGATAATTAAATTGGATTCTGAAATTATTTTCATGCTTTAAAAACTTTAATGCATACGAGTTATTTCCCTTAGATCGAAATTTAATTTAAATACCGAAAAGCTAATTTCCTTTTACCTCTGCACATTCAGCTTTATCAAAACACATTATGTTTAATAATAGAAAACCTGAAACTCTCACTAATGATAACATTAGCGCAGCAAAGGAGAACATCGACACTACTTGAACATTAGCCAATAAAGGGGTCAGTGACCTTGTAACACACCAGAATCACCTTAGAAAACTAAGCATATTCAATAGGTCAGCAAAAATGGCCGTAATGACACATATATTGGTTCCAAAGGAAAAATAAGGGGAGGGATGAACAGGTTCCATACATACATCTTATATGTGTGTGTGATCTGAGACAAAATAGTAATGGTCATTTAATAAACTTTATAATCAATAGGTAACAATGAAATACAAGTGTTTCAAACCTTGGAAATAATTTTAGGCTTGTACTATTTCTATTTCAATCGCCTCGTAAATCTTAATATGCTTACTTTATCTGGGTGAAAAACAGAAGAAAACGGACCACTAAACCGCCTCCTTACTTTCATTGATACAGAGAAACTAGCTCAGATAAAAAGATGCAAGAGGACTTGTCATACACTACACTCTTTATAATTTGCAATTTTGGTAGATTAATGAAGGAGGAAATTCCCGTTTGGCGTCATTTTCTGTGCGTCACCGGACAGTATGATCTCTTATTAGTGAAATTATCCCACCGCCGTAACTATCTGCCGATCAAAGACAAATAGCACGACATGATGAAACAAGTTCTTCGGACATGAAAAGAAGTTCATTAGTCACATTGATTCTCAGCCTATTTGCATCAAAAAGATCCTTCTGATTCAAAAATATCTCGTCCAGCTTTTTTTTTCAGAGGTTGTTTAGGCTTTTTCTTCTATTGTCCAGTCAACTCGGTCCTTGTCATCCGTCTTATCATCACAGAAATAAACTTAATCAACTACATTGAAAAAAATCACGGAACGATAGATAAACTGAAATATCTTCTCATTAATTGATTTCATTCTTATGCACATAAGGGGGAATGAAAGCCACTGATTGCAGGTCTTGTCATGTAATCACATAGATATGACCTTTGATTTATTCCACCATCATCACCAATGAAAGCCACCTGAAAATTGAAACCACCCATCAGATATAACCAGCATTGTCGCCAAGTTAATACAGCATCTGAAACAGGAAGCCAAACTCAAAAACAAAAGAAAACGTAAGCATATAATATGGGCTTAGTTTCCCTTTCCTCTTTGTCCACGTAGTGATTTACCAAGTTTCTGCAACAGTGGCTCTATAGATCGAAACAAGCGACAGTAAACGACAGATACAAAACAACTAAAAGGAATCCAAATAAAACAAAGATGTATCCGTTCTAGTAAACACAATAAGCGATATGTATAATTTATTCATGATATTAATACTACTCAAACCATTTTGGTGTTGGTCAATAACAGAAACCCAGAGTAGAAAAAATGACACCGTTTAGGTCGTTATATGACATTTACTATCTAATCAATGATGCTACACCGGCAATATGAGACCCAAGTGGATAGAACACAAACAATGGCCAGTGTACCGGTCGATGCGGCTTTTGTAATCATCGAAACTCCGAAATGCAAAACAGAAAGAATATGAGGTCCTTCATTAGTTAGATATCGGTCACTCTGTGTGCGAACTAGATCCAGCCGGAGAGCGTAGGCAAACTTCTTGCTTCCGTTGACGCGGATATTGAAAAACGTTACATTTTCGTAACGATAATTGGAAAGGTTTGTGTCAATGTACTTTGTGATCATCATGGCCAGCCACTGATTGATCTGGGTCACTTTGAAGCTTTGTCCTGTATGTACTCTTTACACGGGCTTTACAAGGGTTTCCTGATCGGGTTGCTTTGTACGTATTGTTTCTAATGAACCATATGCATCCTAAATTTCCTTTCTCGTTATCACTGTCCTTTGTCATCGTCGACCTCAATCATACGTATACCCCATAAAACTGTGCAAATAATCTAGCGACTGCTAATCACTAATTACTGAAACTACCTTTGTTCGATGTTGTAAACATATTTTTGGCTCTTAACACTTGAAAAAGATGTTTCATTAATTCTTTACTTTCCACGTATTAGGAAAGTAAATTTCTATAAAACGATGTGATATGTTTTTGATATTGATTTTACCACACGTATTGGACATAAAGTCCCCTGGTACCGTGTTTCATTAAGTATGCAACTGGCTGCAGTTCTAAAGCCAATGGCTACGGGATACACACGGAACTACCCTTGGTACATATCGGGTGTTGCTATGACGACAGACGACCATGCGTCGTATATCAGCTAGCAATCTTTATGGATTCCTGAGCGACTGACAGTGGTATCTGTATAAGCTCAATCCAAGGTAATGTGACCAATGAGGGTCCAGCATTAGGGAGGGGATTAAGCGTGTTATGGAATGACCACATAACACTAGACTGAAAGTACAATGATCTCGATATGGGGTACATTTCTGAGATATAATACGTCTGTGTTTGTAGACCGGTGTCGTGTTACGGGTGTCCTAGGTGTGATTTAAGGCTATTGTAAGATCAGGACAAACACCATAAAACCTTAAACTAAAATTACATAACACTGTCTGGTACACAAACCAATTCATTTTCTCTACAAAAATATTATCCCTGCAGACCTTTCCGTGTCCCACTGATAGCATTTGCCAAGTTCGATTGTCATTACCATTATAATACTATCGATATATTTTATTTATCTTCCATTTTACTATATCCAATCAACGATAAATGTTCTTTGTTTATCACAAGGATCGACCTTGTCCTCAAAATACCGCTGATCGATCACTCGGACGAGACCATCTGCTGTCCGGCGCATAATCACTGTCTGGTATCAATGGAATTAGGTGACCTTGATTGACCATGCGACCTACTTTGACCAACGTAGCTAAGAAAGTGTACAGGATTTGCACTATCTAATAATCATTTTTATCATTTCAAAATATCATTCCTTGACTTTGACTGCTCTGGACATTTTTTTAAATTTCCAAATATGTAAAGTTGCATATAAAACAACCATGTTACTTCTCATCTTTTCTTTACTTCCTTTTAAATCTCAAACATTGATAAGGTGACCCCGGACAAACTAACAAACGGTGATTGTAATGGTCACGACCAAAAAAAAAAATGGATTTTTCCTACAAATACAACGAAAACATCCTCAAGATAATGAAATCCACCATATATTTACCACCTGAGAAAACTTATACCAATTCACTAGAATGAGCGTGTCTTGGGGTCAAAGTTTGTAAGGATCGATTGAAAATTAACAAAGTAGATCCGGGAATCTGCTGATGACGTAATTCACGATTCCGGCCGCGAGTTGACTTACAATACTTACTTCTGCTTAGTTGCTTTGATGTTATGCAGAATATTTGATTCTGATATACAATGCATTGACTTTATATACATTTAACAAACTGTCAAGTGACTAGCCTTTTCACACGAAGATATTTCCCTTGGGTTACTTTAAAATATGAAACATTGATATTTATACTTCATTTGTCAAATTTTGTTACATGTGAATATAACAAATATCCCACAATATTAAAATGAAAGTTTTATTCTAAAAGCATTTGATTTGTCATTTTTTTCCCATGTCATACGAGAAAAAAACATTCATTAAGGACCATTCTTAAAAATCAATGGAACCATACTAATTAGATAAGCAATGGTAGTAATTGTTCTTTGGTCATAGTGAAAACACTGATGTACGGATCTGTGTCTTCGTCAGAAATCAATATTCATTTCATTAAACAACTAAAAAGGTATAATCTCTCAAGATACCGGATGTACCAGAGAAAAAAGGCTTAAATGAAAATGAAGATATTCTTTCACATCATGATCAGCTGCAAATGAAAGCCCTATAAAATAAAAAATGATGCATTTAATAGCCAACTAAAATAGTGATTTTGGATCCAAAATAAAAAAAAATAAAATGAAATCACCATCATTTTTTCAAAATGTGTTATGGAAAAAAAATGAGATAAGAAGGATTCTTCAACCAAACAGAGCGGACATCATCAACATCTATAGGATAAAATCCATTGTCTTTGAAGCCTGAATAAAAACATGCAAGTCAACTTAAGGAAGTCACAACACCCATAATTACTACTTCCCTGCAATGAAGGTGACAAATTTGCCATTCATAGTTAAGAGAATATGATTAGGAGTAAAAGCAAATCCCAATACTGATTTTATAATGTAATCAAAAGGATGTTTGTGATGGAGACCGTTGCAACAAGAAAATGAAATAGTAACGACAGCAGAAGACTGAAGGCATGCACAATTTTGTCAGCCTAATTGTGATTATGAAGCAAATATGCAACATCTAATATCATTCTTTGACTGTTCCTTGAATGTCTTTTTTACATGAACTTCGATTAGATTACTACAAAATAATTGGTAGAGTAATTCCTTGTACAGAAAGCTCCCGAGAGCGAAATGCTGTTTACGCGGTGAAGTTCAATGAGGATATATTGCTTGGAAGTCGAAGTAGCTTTATAATGTAACAAATGGCTCGTTTTCAGTACAAGATAGTTCTCCATTATTCAATGAAAAGTGTTACTTTTGCTGTGGAGATTGGTTAATGCATGTTCACATATTTCTGTAAATGCTTGAACATATGCCCTCGCGAATGAGCCAATTTTACATGCTATTGCTTATTTATTTTTTTTAAAAAAGGTGTTTTTGTTATTTAATTCCACTTGGTCTATTAATTTCTGGCTTTCAATAAACGCATGCTGCTGCAATCAGATGTGCTAAAATGTAGGAATAGGAAACACTGCCTACAAGAATTTGAAAACGTGAAGTCAAAAAGGCAGTGACCAAGAATTTCTCTGTGCCAAGTTTCCCGCTACAGATGCGTTGTTTTATGATAAGTGGATGCTTCTGGACGGCAAATTATATAACATTCCCATGCACTTACTTCAGCAGGTGTAGAAAAATGCCCGTATGACATAACCCATAAAGGCCAGTCTATATTAAAAGCTCAAACATCTGCAATCTCTAAATGAAAAAAGAAACAGCTATGCAGGTCGCGATCGCCTCTTTGTGGTGACTCATACTTAATATGTACCGATAACGGAAAACAGTGAAATGGTATGAAAAAGATTCAAAAATTGTTCTGAAAAATGACCAGGAAACAAAACAAGACACTGGACCATGATAGATTATTTCTTGTGGACACCGGAGAAATATTACTGCCAGTAAATCTTTCACCTTCACATAAATTCTGAGAGTATCACCCAACTATTGCAGTGGCGCGATATGTTTTACATCCATTTGATTTGATGATTTGGAGGTGCACAATTGATAGGATTTGTTTACACGAAGACAACGATTTTGCCAAGAAAAATATATGAACGTTAAATCACACTTAAACGAAGTATGTGCTAAATGTTTCACGACATACTGAGAGAAAACCGGCTACTTACATACATTACGTGGTATTTAAACTACAATGCTCTAAACAAAAATTCTCTAAGCAAAAATTGTTTGTGTAATCAATATTTTCTCGGACTTTTGGAACTGTATGAAAGAATCCCTATTGAAATCCAATTTTGTTAAGTATGCATAATTATGCAAATTTATCACTCTAAATGGCGACTTGATTCCATTTTAATTATGATGATTGATTGATTGAGATGATAAGGCAGTATATGTTTACTTTCTTTTCTGAGCTACTAGCGTGAACCGAAACAAATGTATATATTTTTATAAACCATATAACTTAGTCTGTATGATACAACATACTGCTTTTTCGGATTAAATTTGAAAAAAAAAAATGGTTTGAACGATTCAACGATATTAATATGAACTGACGTACATCAACTGACGTATATTATTAAAACTGTGAACTCGAGGATTTAATTCAAACAGCCCGGCGATTACAAGCTGTATGATATATAAAACTGTCCTTCCATCATATAAGTAATTATGAGAAACATTCTAGCCACAAGTTAACAACTGAAGCGAATCCAACGGAAACCGTATATGTCATCAATCATTCGACGGTCACAGATGTCCGGAACAAACCGCCCCTGGTCGCCAAAGTCATCGGCATGAATGATAGAAATCACACAACCAAAAACAATTCCGAGCATGACCTAATCGTTTTCGTAGAAGTATCAATTATGTATTCATTAGTATACATTATTGTAGTGGGATAGATGGGCACTCAGCATTGTTTTGTTTTACCTATATGATTATCATTTGTTTTGTCAAAGTCAGTACATCATTTACAGGAAACATAACAAATCAATTCTCTTACTTTCAATCCTTGCTTTTATTAAGATTAGGAAACGAGACGCAAAATGTTGTTCCTTAACGTTTGTGTACCACACACCAGCAGTTCATTCCGCCCTAACACCGCAGGATCACAATGTTTTATAGATTGGTTGTATGCCAACATATTTTTCTTCGCAAAACGGCGTACTGACCCAAACGGTTTATTTCTCCTCTTGATTGATTATCATCTTTCGTAAATCAGGCACAAGATACCATACCTAAACCAAAGACTGGATCTGTTTTGGCTTTAATTAATCACGTCATAATCTGGTCATTGGCAATATGGCCTGCCATGTGCTCTAGATGTCTAGTTTCTTATCCAAATGGCCATTATTATTCAGTTTGCATTTCTGCTATTTTTAAATCTATAAATTTTAAAAATATTACCAATTCTAAATATGAATGGTGAAATAGATAGTCGATCCCCTCGCATACAAAATTTGGCAGAACACACACACACACACACACACACACACACATATATATATATATATATATATATATATATATATATATATATATAATCAGCTTTTCCCTCGGAAAATCAAACAAGATAAAGAAGTCACGGACACTGTGTCCATGAAACAATCAATATCATTCATTACAGTAAGCATGTATCACTGTGGTTTTAAAATATTCATAAAAACCCTACATCAAATTCAACGGTTTGCATCTCCTTATTAATCGATGGAGATAGATGTCAACGACATTATTACAGTATATGGGGTTATGAGCATGTTTGACTCTCGGAATATTATGCTTGATTTCATATCTGCCCCGGTTAGATCAGATAATACCATCTAGACAGTACTGAACCCACGTGCGACATAGTACGGTGAATGGCGTACCGTCCACAAGCTTGTTTATAATTTGTTTGATCACTAAAAAAGATTATTTCAAACCAATCAAACGGCGACACAGTCTCGGTGTGATGTAACTCGTTAAACGAGCGATGCTTGATGCCCCCGGTAACTTGAATTTTTCATAAATGTTTTATAAATTCTGGTCCTAGCGTCTGTTTGATCAGGATCCGTTTTATGGTCTATCAGAAAATACTTTACTCAAAGTGTCACCGGCGATTGCCCACAGGACTCTCCGATCGATCACATTTACATACTTACTTCAACTCTATCAACGAGAGGGAGTTCATTATACTTATCAATACATATACCTAATTGCAAATTAACAATTACAAATGGTTTTCATGTTATCAGAGAATCTGCAAAAATCTTTTGCAACAAGCAAATTAAAAGCACACAACGAGGTGACAGCCTCGAAATACTTCTAATTGCAGTACTGTTGCGGACAATTCCTCCTGGCTTTGTTTAATTTATGAATTCGAATGAAGGTAAGAGAAGTGTTATGGCCATAGATCACACGTTCGACGAAGATCTATATAGTGAAAATGTCAATTTAAGCCCCTGGGTATTGAGCCATGTGCTTGGCAAATTGCCCGTTGCCCAGATAAAAAAAAATAAACCATACAAAAAAAATATGAAATTATCCAAGCTGTCCCCAATGGCAAGCCTTGGTGGACATACATATGCTTCATAACCCCGTATGTATAATTAAAAAACATTGAACGGCTTTGATGGTCAAAACACGTGTCGTACAACAACATTTGGTGACAAAATATTTAGCATAATCAACACTGTTGGCATGAAACGTTGTTCTTCCAGTGATTTGAGTTGTCCTGATCCCTGCCGATGAACTAATATATCAAAACACTTCTCGAAGATTCTAAGAATTATAAAAATAATGACGGACTTCTGGCATCGATCCTTTAAGTGAGGTCTAATCTGGAGCCACTACTTTCCCGTTTCGCAATCAAAATCAATTATTTTGGCGAGTCCTTAAGCAATGAAGCGATTTAGATTTTCACAAAATACTGACCAAAATTGAATTTTATTGATGAAAGCAAGTCATTGAAAATATTGGATTTTCGAAGAAGTCAAGAAAAGTTCATTCTATCTAAGGATGTCCTTGTTGGATGACAAACACACTTTTACAAAATGTATTCTTTTATGTCTTAGTAATCAAGACTTTAATCGAAATTGTGTCTAAAACAGCTATCCTAATTTCATTTCTACTGCTAAATCCCACACATATAATATTTTTGGTGATTAAATATTTCTTTTGGACATGTAGGATTCGACACGTGGTTGCTTGATGATTGTCCCTTAATTTAGATATCTTGTGACCAGGTACAATCTCGACCATCGCTGTGGGTCTTCTGAGGACACGTTCTACATAGATAGAAGGTATATTAAATAAAGTCATTCTGTCAATAAAACTTTGTACTTGATTGGTCAGTCTACGTGTGAAAAACGTCCAAAAATTAGTTTTACCTGTACTAGCAAGAAAAATATTTCAAGTTTCCAAAGAGCACAATTGAAATAAGATTTCTAAAGAAATGAAAATATCGCTAACTTATCAAAATTGTTAAAATATAACACGGCAATTCAAAGATGAGATGAAGTAATTAATTACCCTAATATCAACGATAAATCTCCTAACTTGGTATTTGGAGAGAAGAAGCCGACAAGAGGATACAACCAAGGTGATAGTACAGAATTGATTTCGATTCTTCTGTTGTACCCGGAAGGAAATCATGAAACTATCAGATAATGGAAACAGGAATGTCAAAGAACCTCATCAAATGGGGAATAATATTTTCTGTGCAAATGATGTCCTTCATTGCATCATTAACAATAAATTATTGTAGGAAAAGCAGACAAAAAGGATTCAAACAATAATATGCGAGATAATTGTGAGACAATGACCTATATGATATTGCTGATATGTTTGAGACGATTACAGGTACTGGGTAAAAAGAGATTAACTTTGAAGACATTTTGGAATGTTTGTTTTTTTCTTATTCAGAATGCACGAAAAACGACCACTCATAAACCGTGCCAAGATGTCGAGGAGAAACGCCGGTAGATTTTCTGTGCACAAAAAACCAAGAATTATGTCATAAGCAAAGGCGGTAGAAAGTATCCCCCCTGTTACATGGGAGCTCTATCAAAACATGAAGCGGTGTTTTGGCGATCATCAATCAAGGCAAGCGGTATCAGTCGCTTCTAAATCAAGTACTGTAATCTTTGTCTGCAATGCAAAACATATTTTTTTCATCTTGGTGCTCGCCTATAGCATCTTGTGCAGTCATCAAAGTTTTACTTAAAAGATGAAACAAGGCCAAACCGTTATCAGCTGTGAAATTCCATGAGATAATTACACAACCCAACTTTCCTTGCTTTCCTTCATTTCTATAGGTAAGGGCAGTAAAGCGGGTCGAAGATAAACGTGATGCACACGTGAAATGCCCTATTACAGAGATATAGTTTTAATGAACTTTCTTGACATAAACCCAACATGTAATATTGTTTGCAAATATTCTTGCACTTCCAATTCTAATGTACCCATATGATTACATCCAAAGGGCGGCTTTTAAAAGGTTGTAGTCTATCAACAAATGTGGTTTTCATTTCATTTTCAATTATGTAATTGTTTGCTTAATTACGTCTGGTCATTACTTTGATGAGATGCAGGTATGACGTCTACCAGCGAAGCAATCTACACCAAGCTGTGTGGAATGTTTTTGTCTGCTGTGACTTCTTGCGCATGCGTAAGGAGGCAGCACTACATCCTGGAGGGTTATGTTGCTTCGAAATATATAATTTTTCAAGTGAAAGATGCTATCGCCAGGGATATAAAAGTCAAAACACAGATCATTAGACCACCTGTTGCGCGCGATCTCTCGTCGGTCAATATATCTTTGGCGAAATAAGTTCAATATCCTACATGAAGCACTATTACTTAAGTGCTTAAAAAGTACGGATATAATGAACAAGTATTATGTGAACAACTACGAAGAATTGGGATGGAGAATTATGAATTCTCATTACAGTGTTGAAAATATAGAGCAATGAAGTTTTATATATTACACAGGTCATCAGACATAATAATACATGATTTTAATAAACAAAATGTTATTTTGAAAATGCCAATTAGCCGTTAAACTCTTTCATTATTTAACTATATGTTTTTTTTATAACCATTTCATATATTCAAGGGCATAATGCACACACTGTCAGCATTTTCAAACCCATTACTGTCATTATCATCATTTTCTGATGGCGCATAATTATCTATCCGCTTTTTAATTGAAGAAAAATAATACCTACCAGTAATTTCTGTATTGCAGCTTTTTTCATTAGTAGATGTTCTAAAAGGCGATCGGATGGAACAGTCTCTATCTGAGAGATTAGACTGGGAGTTTTCATTCCGCAATTTAACGTCCTTCAGAGTCGGGCTGGACTCGGAGGGTGATCTTGGGGACAGTCGATTTTCAATTTGTTCTTTCCTTGTAATCGGGGCAGAAATGCTGGTCCGCTTCGAGCTGATGGCCAATGACTCTGGATCCGGCTCTTCACCATCCTCAAATTCAGAGGTCTCAACATCCACATTCTCTTTGTTACATCGAGTGACTTTATGTCGTATGAATTTGATGATGTCTTGTAGTGGGAAGTTAGTTTGACACACCCCACAGACTAAAAGATCATTTTCTTGTTCCACTGAAATACAGTTTATAAGAAGTATGTTTAAAAATACGAAAATATTCATTTGCATTCGTAAGTAAAACAAAGTGATTGGGTTTTAAAAGAATAATAAGAGAAATTAATTTTGCACACAACACTTCATACAATGGCAAGTGATGTATAACGGATTGATGTGCAAGTTAAGTATGGTAGTTTGTTTTAGGTGTTTCATAATAAACATGGAAAGTTACCATAATACGAAAACCTTTATAAGGGATGACCATACAGTATTTAAGCCTACATGTTCCACCTAGCTTTAAAAGTTTAGATCATGACAAGTCTCGTAAAAAAGGGATTGGATACAAAGGATAATTGGTGAGTGAAAACGATTCCTTCTGGAATTAAAGATGATTATGTCATCAAATTCTACAAAACGTATGATACATTATTTTGATCAATAACTTGTGCAGTCATGCCAAGACCTTAACAAATACTTCTCATCTACAACTCAAACTTCAATTCTCGATTTAATCTCCATCAAAGCAGATATACTAAGTCTGGTAAAAGTATTTCATGAACTCTGTTATAAAAAATTATAGAACGAGCATACATTATTTAAATCTTTGAGGAGATTTAAAACATTCTTCTTTTTTCTTAAAAGAAAACATAAATTTCATCATGATCAACAATGAAACATGAAAATATTATTCTTATGGCATTTTTTTTTGTTGAAAAACTCCATTATGTATTATTTCATTCACTCGAAATTTTTTCGTTTACATTCCACACAGGATTTAATTATGTTATCCACTGTATTAATATATCTATATTATATAATTGGAAAACGTTTCATGTATGCGTTTTCATGTTTAAAAGTTATATATTTGTCCATTCCTGCATCCCCTAGGTACCCCATTAAAGAACATAGAATCCTCAAAAACACCAATTGCGCAAGTCTTATCAAATGGTTCTTAGACGAGATAAGGCTGGTCTTAATTTCACATTTTGGCACAGTGCAAACACCCAGGACGAAGTGCAAGACGATGGAACATAGCGCCTTGAAAACCATGACTTTATCAGTAACATCTAAGTATTCTTGATTTGTTTGGCAAATCTTTGATATATACTTTAAGAGAAAACGAATTCTTGATATCATATAATTTCGTCAAGTGTAGAATGGATTCTTGAATTTAAAGTGTTATACACATTTTCATTGACAAGTTGTATGCTGCAGAACAAAGACCATGTTGTCATTCATGTGTACCATTATCTTTTTTCTTCCACTACACAGATGTCGTACCACTTCAGGCTATGACTATAAAATCATAAAAATATAATGAATGTAAGAATAATTAAACGAGACCTGTTGCCAAAAATCTATAGAGCATCCAACATAAAAAATATCTTTATCCTTAAAATTTTAAGTATCATATACAAACCAAATTAACAGAAACAGAAATATCCCGACTTAATTCTTAGCCACTTTAACTCTAAACATAAATGGATATAAGTTGGACAAAGGGTTTATCCACATACAAAATCAAAGCAACCTCTCACCTGATCAATTGCTCAGATTAGCTAGAAATTTGTTTATCATATACAATAGCAATGATTGTCTAATACTTTGGTTTAAAAAAATTGTTAGGATAAAATTCTATTTCAAATTCTACAAGGGGAAATTTAATCAGGTAATTTGTAAATGGACTTGGCATTTGTTTACAAATGGTACGAATTTGCAGATACTCTATAAAACATATCTACTTGTAAAAATCCCATCTTATATTATTCAAGACACTTAAGTGATGTTCTTGTCACTAATTATTTTAATTGTCATGCGTGTAGCTTACTCCTGCGCACTCCCATATGCAAGTCCATCACTTCATATGATAACTAAAGATGAGAAAAAAAGTTTCATCTCATCCCACAACAGAAAAAAATTCAAAGACGATATTTCCATTTTCATGGACCGCAGGAGATGTCAACTCGAAAGCTTCTTTCTCCTCTAGCCTGACGGAGTATCTTTATCTGTATTGATTATTGCACAAAAGCTTCTTCCAAAATCTGACAGTCACGTGCCATGGTCAAGAGTGATTGCGCCACCATCTCGCGTTCGCATGGTTATAAGCCAGATTACGCCATGCTGGTTGATTAAATTCGCTTTTCAAACAGAATACAGTTTTTCAAAAAAAAAATCTATCTATATACAAGAAATAAACGTTAGAGAATTTTTCATGAATTTAACATTAGTTTCTAATACTTTGCAGCAAGTTGATGTCATATAAAGATAGTAAAATTGAAAGTTGTCTTTAACTGCTTTGAAATGTTGAAAGAGATCCATACATTGTTATAATGATAAATCCTACACATATTTTAATTGAATAGTGATTTCTTTGTAAAATTACTTTTAGAGAGAGAGAGAGAGAGAGAGAGAGAGAGAGAGAGAGAGAGAGAGAGAGAGAGAGTAACGGAAAACCATTCTGTATATTGTAATACGTTTTTCATTTAAAATCATTTTTCTTTTTTTTTTTCTTCTTCTATTTCTAAGCAGTGTAATTAGATAATGCAGACATTTTAATTATCATTTTCTATTATGCTTATGACAAAATGCTGGGTTTTTTTTAATGCTAGAACCACTTTATCAATTATAATCAAAATGAAGCATTTCATAAAAAAAGAAAACAAGAGAAAATAAACTAATAATACAAGATATAACCTTTAAAAGAATACAAATGTTTATTTTACTTACTGTTCATATCTGGACATGTTATTCACTAAGTGAAGAAAGTAAGACTGTGATTCCATATACAGTCTGTGTTTTCTCTTAATTCTAATCCAAGTCTGACCATAAATCAGATTAAAGATATTTAAAAAAAAAAATTCAGATTTTCTCTGTCATTTAACCCAAATCATTGAAATTGAAGGTGTATATAAGCTTAAATAAATTGTTGACCAGTGATCAAAACTGCGAGGTTAACTTGGGGTCAGCACTTGGATAAACAGTTCCCAGTTATATATATAATCCTGTTTGGTCAGCACAAATCTCACAGAACAATCCCACATGAATAATATTGTAGTTATCAAATAATATTTTATCACCAAAAACTGGATAAATCACACTCAGTCTGAGGGACGTGTAGAGTTGTCTCGATTTAACGTAGGTTTAAAGGGGCAGTTAAGGTCATACCCAACTAGTTTGTTTTCCCACAAGTGCACTATGTTTAGCCGATGAACTGGACGCTACTTAGACATGCATGCGAACGATGTTTTTTGTGCACAAAAAAGTTTTCCCATGATACCGGAGATGCGGGTTTCCATGGTGGCTATTGTACATCTTGACCATAATGGACATTCGCTTCGACAAAAGGTCATTTGGTGTCAAGCCAGAGTAAGATTTGGAAGACCTCCACTGACCTCACCTATATACCTGATAAAACCCTTGATAATCCTCATTGGTCGCACTGAAAGCAATGCCCAAGTCTTAAACATGTATGATTTGCCTATACTTAAAGATTAACGTATTTGAACTGGTGTCAACAATTTTATTGTTGCTTTCCTTTGTTATTAACAATTAAAAAACAATTTTTATATTATTTGAAAACTTCAAGAAAAGCATGCAAATTTTATTCACATATTCTAAACATAATAACACATGTATCATATTGGTTTTAAAATTTCACAAAATTAAAAGATGATTTCGTTGGAGATTTTGCGATTTCCGTTTCGGATGCCACTTAAAGAGGGTTACACGTTACGTGCTAGAAAAAGGTCACTCGTTGGTCATTTGGTCAGTATAAATCGGTCAGGTTTTTTATCTATGTGGGTCTGTACCTAACAACTAAACAAATATTGTATCTGGCTTAAGTAAATAACGGCAAAATATAATATCTGACCGTTGGTTTTCGAGCTTTCCAAGGAGTGCTGCTGGTGGTGCAGACGATTCATTGGATGGAAGATAAGCAGCCAAACGTCTTATCAAATTAAAAAAAAGCTTAAAAAGGTGTGTATCAAACTTAACGTCATTCAAATTATGTATGTCTTAATATAGACTCGTGATGACACCTGGAATCGAAGATCAAAGCCAAATTGGTTCATGCATGTATTGAAACAAAAGCAGAAAATACCAATTAGGAACTACCATTTCATATTTCCATTTAAATAAAGTATTTCGACAGAGAACGAAAATTCTTATTTTCAGCTTGGTTGAATTTTATATATAAATAATTAAATCATGAATTAATACATTGGCCATCGGAATGAAAATTTGTAGTGTCGTTCCCAAGACAACTAAAACTTCCTTATTAATAAAACTTTGAAATTTGCACATTCCAAAATTAAAGACTCTTCACAATGGCACTTCTTTCTCTATTGTTTGTAGACGTACTTGTACATTGTTTTAGTGGAAAAACATGTGGAAAACCACATATGTCCAAATATTTTTGAATGAATTTGGGAATTCAGAAAATATGGAATTTGAGTGAACCTTGTATTTCTGCTAACTTTCTAATGTATTGCTTTCAAACAACGTACAAGCTGTTTTGACAGTTGTCCACTTTACAAAACAATACACTCACGAATAATATATATACTTGAACTTTAGAAAATTACGCGAAAAAGTCTGGAAATCATATAAAGATATACGGAATACGACTATACATGGTATAGTGATTTTATTGTAACACAAAGAAGGGGAAAAAGGTCAGGATAGTTCTCAGGAAATCAAAATTCATAATGCGATATTTCCCACAAAACACGGTTCCCTTATCATTTATCTAAAACGCATGTGGGCACTAGCGGTCATTCGGCTTGACCACCTTTTGACCGGCGGTATACCTTGTGATTAGATTAAATTCCCACAAAAAATAAACTAGGAGCAATTAAAGTCGCTGAGATCTCACATTTAAGGGCATGTCCACCCATTTTATAAATACTACTGTACCCACTTTCAATACGAATCTGGAATGAATCACGAAGAAAAAAAAAAGGTTGCTTATCCCTTGAATTTATAATCTACGTACCACAAAATTAGTATTTTTGCACATCTACAAAAAAAAAAAATATAAAAAAATAATCAACTACAGTTTTCTTTATGTGTGTGTTTTTAAAATTGTTATTCATTTAATAATTCACTTTTTTGGCTGACAAATATACAAATCGCCACTCATTACAAATCATGAGCATGGAAACTATTTCCCCAAATTTTCTCCACTTCAATTAATTTGTTTCTAAGACCGCCATTTTTCTGCCATATAATTTTGAAACTTTTTAAAAGTAAGGATTCTCATCTTTCAAAGTGGAGAGTTTTAATGACAAAAAGAAACTAATATGCCTTGAGAAATATCTTGGAATCAATACAAAATTGCTAGTTAAGGTTACTAAGAGGCTAGATTTCAAAGTATTGAGTCGAATTTTTTGTGCCGAGTTTCGAGTCATATGAGAAACTTGCATCATCAACACAAAATCGCCATAAGCAAGTGTCATAAGCATTCCTTAGCCTTGTTATTTTTTTCAGAGAGAGAGAGAGAGAGAGAGAGAGAGAGAGAGAGAGAGAGAGAGAGAGAGATCCTTAACATTTGACCAGGCTCTTTATCTTCTTCATTACCTTTGACCAGAATGGACAAAGAGCCACTTAGAGGTTAAACATTCATGTTCATTTTCTACTGCAAATGGTCAGCTGGTTTTCGGGGTGTGTTTAATTTGTTTTCAGTTCACATTGAGGTATTGTTAGACGTTAATCATCCTCATGACGAGAAAAAGAAACATCAAAATAAAAATAAAAATTTTTGTTTTTCAAAGAGAAAAAAAAAGTGAAGCTGAACCGATGCAAAAGGAATCATACAATTATTGAAAACCATGGTAATAGCTGGTTGACAAACTGATAAATTACACAAGAAAAACACCATCGATAAACAAAACCAACACTAATTTTGCATGTCCTACAGAGTTCAAGGATACTCCATTAGTTTGCGTCACATTCGTTCTTTTCTTACTGATCGGGCCATTCATGATGCTCGTTATCGTACTACGAAAAGGTCCATCTATATTATCAATTTCATTCCCAAGACAAGGTGCATAAAAAATAGTTATTTCGTGTGTTTTCAACTCATGTGGGCGTGGAATCGGCTCAGTTCCTTTCTTCTATTTATGATTGCACAGTATCTTTATAAAATACACAAGAAAGAAAATATTTATTTCAGTGATTTTTTCCGTAAGGTGCAAACACCCATATTATCTTAAAATTTCAAAACATCAGATATTACGAGCTTCGGACTTCGAGATGGTTATACGATTAAATTATGCAATGAGGGATATGTAGTGGTTTTCCTGTTTAAAATATAGTGTCAACTGAACCCTGAAGTGAAATCGACTGGTTTGTCATACAAATTGGGCATTTACCCTAAAGTAATTAATCTTTAAATAACCATTATGTATGAATCTCTTGAAATTTGAGGAAAATTTGCTGGACATTGCACATTGAACGGAACGTTTTTGGAGATATTAACTCTCAATTTCCTCTTTGGACTGTCTCATCCTTACTGACTATGTCCGGTTTGGGTTTTCCTATACGTCATGTATATCTAAACAGAGCGGAATAGTAGGTCACCTTGTTGCGGACTTAGACCTGCAGTTTCCCTTTGGTATCACGCTGGTGCGCCCGCATACCACCACAACTGAAAACCACTTACATCCAATCACTTTAGGTGATTTTATTTAGGTAGCAAGAATTTCTTATATCCATTGATACATATTAACAATCTATAATTTTTTTTTCATCAAAAAACCTTATGGATTAAGAATAAAGTAAAGATTCGCCTTTTTGGTGTTTGTAATTTTGGGCAACCAAAAATATCTTGTTCAAGTCAATTTCTCTGCGAATAAACTGCACAGTGCAAACCTCGCATCATATCATGCACTATTAAGGTTACGAATGCATCAATAATGCAGGCGTGTTAAACACTTACAGCTCTAGCGGAGTAAAAGCTTATAATTACACTGTCCAACAGTAACAGCATGGTGAAGAACTATCCTGTATTTTAATTAATGGTTATTGGGAATGTTTGGAACCAACTGTTACGAGAGGCAGAAAGGGAAAACTTGGGTCCTATCTAAATGGATGATTATGGAGAATCTCGATGCAATTATATTTTCAGTTTCTGGGAATGAAAACTTGTTTTAAATTCTAGCCTTAATTCACTTTAATTTGATTTGCCACATCGTTTCGCCGACACTTCGCCATTTATGCTTTACTCAAAATCGTTATTGAATAGAACTACCAATAGCTCATCGTTCCACTATGAGAAAATAGTGTTTGGAGTGCATTTTCGTCAATGAAAGTATCTAGAAAATATGTAGAAAATGAAAGCAAATGTAAATCACCTCCGTGGCTGTTTTGTGAAATGAAAATGCATTGTTCCCATGAAACAGTTATTTGTTCAGGTCAGGACATGACCTGAAATACCCTAGGAGAGGAGGTCAACCAATGGTCGGCACGGACAACAGGTGTTGACCCATTCAGAAATTAGCTTGATTAAACTACTCTGTAATTTGAAAATTCAAGGAACAAAATATCACTAACTGATAAGTTCTAAGAATAAGTAGGTAATAAAACAGGAAATAACATTGAGTCAAGCATTCAAAAAGTGGAGGCTGCAGAAAAAGACGTGTATATATATATATATATATATATATATATATATAAATATTTTAGGTAGTAAAAAACATTATGTGACTGTCAGTTTTAACACCAGGAAGTGTACAATCCACTTACTTATACATTTCATAAAGCATGTACTGACTTTTTTTTTTTTTTTTTACAAATAACAGCGGATACAGGACGGATATTGACCAAGCAGATATCTACATTTTCAGAGAATAACTCTTAAAGATGACCAACATAGAATGTCCGACTTCGCTTTATATATGTCAACAAACAGGAAATCACATCATCTTTCCTTCTATAATTTATAAATCTATTGAAAATGTTCTATTGAGCTGAAAGATATAGTTTTGTATTTTCCGGTCGGACTGTGTTAATCTGACAAGAATTGATTTTATTCACTTGGTCATTTTGAGTACCTGCTATAATGTCGAAATCGAGGCCTACAAATAAGTACGAATATACTTCAAAGTCTAAATGAGCAACCAGCTCCAGGTAATGAGCAACCAGCTCCAGGTAAGTCTTCCACATACACGTCAATGTACCACGTATACTCACATCAAGTAGCAAAATCCGAGTACAACCCAAAATCTAAATCAAATCTACGTAAGCTGGTATCTAAAGGTTGTTTTTTAGGGGGGGGGGTATTATTTTTATTCATTTATTTATTTATTTTTCGTTTTGTTTAAATTTTGCCTACACATACACTAACACTGATAACGCACTAATTTTACCGAATTAACTTAAGAAAAATGGACATAAAGTAACAGAAATATTCATATGTCTTATAAAGTTAGTCATACCTAAGTATAAAATGACAGCCCAGGCGTGTTTTGAATTCTTAAAATATATTCGCCAGTTGAAATTAGTGGACAAGATTGTCGCGACATTTAAGTAGGCCAGTTTATCCACTTTTATGAATGTCGTTGGGACATTCTGTCCTTCTTTACACAATAAAGAACTTAGCTATACATAAATCAAATTATACAGTCATCATATAAAAGGAAAAGCATCTTGGGAGGGGACATACAAAACACGTGGAATCGCACTTTTCTCACAGAATTGTAAAATATTTGTATAAACATATAAAGAAGAGACATATTTTCTTTTCAGCATATTGAATGATTAGTTTTTCTCTTTTAAACCGAAATGTGAAAAAGGGATAAACTCTAGTACGTAGGAAACAGTTAAATAAACATGGCCAGTAAAATTAATTTAACTTCCTCATTAGCTAACTCTTTATTTTTGACTGTGCATCAAAACAGGTCCAACTGCCCTTTTCCATGAAAAGTAATTTTATTCCAAGTGTAGTACATGGGAAACAGCACACAAAGCACATGACCAGTAATATTTACTATACTTCCTCATTAGTTAATTCTCCAGAACAAGTGTTTTATTTTTGGCTGTTCATCAAAACAGGTCAAGCTGTCCTTGTCCGTCAAAATAATATTATATATGAGGTTCTTCAAGGAAACTTTTAACTTTAATTTCTTTTTTCTTTCCTTTATTTATTTATTTATTCATTATTTTTTTTTTGAAAAAAACCCCCGCTGTCATCTAAAAAGAATGCACGAGATGATTGAACTTCCATTTGAGATCACATTGGCTGATTTGAATAAATCAGGGGTGTACTCTTTCAAAATACTAAACATAAGTAAATACAAGGACAAATCAATACGTTTAAGTACCTTAGCTAGAATTTCCTCTGTCTCGCGTTAATGGTTCTAGGTAAAGGTCATTGTCCGATAGTCAATACGGTCAGTGCAAAGAATATTTCTAGGGTGGTCAAAGGGAGGTAACGGTCATAAATTGTTAAGATGGTCAGCGGAAAATAAATTATGCCTTCACGTAACTTTTCTTGCTATGAACATTAACCATAATTGTGCTCAATCAGGTAAGCAAGTAGTTGCCTTTCTCTCACTTTTTCACCTAAATAAAAAATTATTTATCAAACAAAAATCAAAAAGATACCTTTATTCATGCAAATTAAAAAAAAAGGCATGCAGAAAAAAAAATATATTAACCCGAAAGCGATATATTCGATCTCACATCTGTTTACTTTGTTTTCCCCCTATATAGATATCATCTGCGTGATGTGCTCTGCGCTCTGTTGACCACGTGTAAACACTCTTTGGGGCATTGCCCTTTTTCTAGATTACATACAGCTTGACTCAAGAGTGCGAATATGTGGTCACTTCTAATTCAGTAATAAACATTAAAAGATCATTGGCCCTCTAGACAGTACGAAACTGTGACTTGTAGAAAATTTGCAACACCTTTTCTATATATGTATTTGATCTTAAAATCCGGGGTATATTTCCATATGGTATTTATTATCCTGAAGTAAAAGTCCGTCTAATGCATCTTATATTTCTAAGCAAAATGTATGGATATGTGGGCCAGATGATCATGATAATAGTTTACTGATCTACGTTTTAATTTCAAATTTTCTATTATATCTACAAAGGGAATAGAAAACAAGTTCAATTAACTTATAGATTCCTTTCCTGTTTTAGAAACCTCGGACAGGCAAGCCCAATTTGAATTTCAAACATTCTAAGGCATCAATATTAATTGAGGTCATATACCATCAAGAAGTTCAAACAGAAAGTTTAATGCTTGCTGTGAAAACTACAATAAAAATGGTTATTTTGTGAAAACAAACACGTTTGCATGTAATATTACTGAAATAATTTATCCTGTAATACAAATGTACACATTTCAGAATAGCGATTTTCCCCCTACAAGGTTTAAGACAAGATATCGATATTCCCTGTAGTTGTTTTTCCTCATCCAGAAAAAAAGTCCCTTTCAGATCAATTAATCCCGGAATTATCAATTCCCTGGACAATGACCAGCAGGTATTCTCTCGTTTTTATTTTGTCGATGTTTCGTTGTCTTTATTGATTTTGAACATTTTATTCAGGTAACCCGAGAATCAGCTGAACTTGTTACTTTATTATTCTTAATAGATATTAATATTTAAAAAAAATTAATGTGCATGTATCCGAAAAATATTGACTTGAAAATGATAAAAAAAAAAAGTCAATTACTTTGTTACATTTAAAGTTTTCATTTCTAGTGTTACATTTTATTACTTTACTTCAAGAAACTGCAACAATCCACAACCTTGGCTAAAACCTTTCAGTACGATTCATTGTGGTTTTGAACTAGTACATTCAATTTTTTCAAACGAGTGGAATTCCGGTTACATCCCTAGTCAGGCTGGAAGGCTGCCTCTGGGCTTGCAAGGTGTGGATAGCGTTGCTACAGGTGGTGAAGAACTATTTTTATTGTAGTGCCAAGCTTGACAACGTCACATTATCAATATCATAACACGACAAATTTGATGGATTTTAAATTGCAAATCCATTCAAATTTGTTTGGTGTAAAATGCACTTCAAAGGTAAAAGGTTTCAAAATGATCCCCCAGCATGATAGCTGGTGCATCATGGTGCGAACAGTTCCCGCCCATTATGGTGTATTTGATCATAATATGCTGCACATCAATAGTCAATACGATAATTTTACTAAAATGGCTCACAGACAGAACGACAAGGGTCATCAACTGACCACCAGCAGCAAGAGATTGATACATGAAATGGTCATTCAGTCATGAAAAAAAAACCGATTTTTTTTCCACTTAGAAATTGTTAAGATATCCCCTTTTTGTTGGATCATGATTCTGTCGTCGTCGACGTGTTAAGATGACAAGTGTGAGTGTAACGGATGCAAACGTGCCACCTAGAGGATCGCATCATCTGTCCGTGGCCAGTGAATGCTTGTGGAATGAAATCCCCACCGGCATGAAGTAATCCTTTTGTCCTGTCCAACTCACATTACTCAATCTACTCGTGAACGCATTGATAAATCGCGAACAATTCACCCTTCTCCCGCCAATCCAGCCTGGCCTTGTAATTACTGGGTTAGCTTAATAGGAAATGTCCATTGTTCAGACTTTGTTTAAAATCTGCCCTCTATATTTGACTGAGAATCTTCAGGAAATTCAATCTTTTTAAATATTCAATTGGAATTGAGCGAGGATTACATTTTCACATTTAAATACAACACTGGCTTTGTTGAGTAAACTGAACTGAATTGTTAACCACTGATGTCCATGTAACATTCTGTACCCATCTTAAAAACTGAGTTTAAAAACTTTCGAAATATCATTATACATTAAAATAATTGCATTCATAGTGACCATACATATACGAAATGCTAATAATGGAATTTTCATTTTTTTTATGTTTGCCACAATTCATGCAACAGTGACGATTCAAGGAAAAAAGGTGATAAAGATTACATTAATTTTTAACCTGAATTTGTTTCATCATGTTCTAAAGTGTACGTTTTTTTAAAATGCCTTTTATGTCATTAGTAAAATTCATATATTATATTCAAATACGATGAAAGAGTGTAAAAATGAATTTCAACACTGTGTATTAAACGTATTACATAGTATGCATCTTTGATTTTCATGCTTGGTTTGTTGTTAAGTGGTTTTCCGAATCAGATTACCACGACGGTTTCCAAAACAACTGTTGGCGAGCCAAGGGTTTTTGTTATCATAAATATATTAAGAAGTGAAATTTCGTTTTTATTGATTGGAAATCTATTAGAATTGCAAAGTTTAAGGTGCATTACATACTTATTACATTTCGATAAAAGGAAATCCATCTACAACTAACACTCGTTCTGAATTTGAAATTTATATAGTTGTAATAGTGCTATATCGTCATTAAGTCTACTTATTTAAGATGTTAATGTCCCATGAAACACATAAGGTCCGGTAATAATTGTTCGTCTCCAACAAAAAGCACCGCGTTCATAATGGCTACTCCTAAAAGTTATGACATCAGTCGCTTATCAAAACTACTGGTGTGGAAATTAAAATGAAAAAGCGTCTCTGTTAAATTTTCACACTCGTGAATGTCTGTATTTACCGTCTCTCGGCCAGCAATATGATATAATCTGAACCACGCTGGATTCAATCGGGGTTCCATTGTGCCAAGTCGACCCTAGGTCATTTCTATTCAAATACACCCCAAATCCTGTCATTTGGTAGCTTTATTTTTTTCTTATATATATTTTTAAATTCATCCAGTGTATCGGGGAGATTTTCTCCAGAACACAACCTACAGTGTACATTAAAATTTTAAATTGCCTTTGTTCCATCAAGTCTGAAGCCTAAAAGCTGTAACGGAGTGGTATGGTCATATAACTGAAATCAAAAACCATGAGACGCGGATATACTCCATTGGCAATACTTCAAAAAAGTCTTGACATTTGTGCGATTTTCACAAAAGCCCAAATTTAGCTCTATATATCTGGCATTGAGATTCGTCGGACCGGACATGCAGACTTGATTTCCACTACAGCAGACCGCGCCACCTTTATAACCAGGCATACGTGGTTGAAATATACCCGTTGTCCTATTGAACAATAGAGGTCACTCGCTCCCCGGTACCTGGTGCCCTTTATTCTTGTGTGACATAAATTACAATGTGCTTTCTTGAAGTAAATAAGTAATCTTTAATTAGTGCCAATGTCAATAAACGTTGCGTATTTCAAGACAAAGCTCACGGTCATTTTCATTATTCCTTCTGTCCAATAGTTGCTATAAATGTAAAATAGTACTCTCAGCACGTAATACAAATATTGCCAGAAATGCCAAGAGGTAATCAATGTTTCATCTGAAATTATTCAAATACGTTGAATTTAACACGTTGAATATTTACCTACGGTACATGTGCTCAAAAGGTCTATTTCACAAAGCTTATATCATTAGACAAAATTATGACGACCAATCAATCAGATTTATTCATTTATCAACCATTACTTGAAATAAAACCGATCAGCAAGCGATCGATTGTCGATCATAGGAAAGCTGCATTAATTTTAATGAGAAATTCTACTCATCTTCGACATCTAAGGAGATTTTTTTGCTTGCTTTATAATGTATTGGAATCACCTGAACGTATCGATAATGTTAGGAAGTTTTCGCAGGACAGATTGGAAATATCTGATGTCGAAATTATTCAATATATGATTGATAGCTTCAGAGAGTCTAAACAGGGACAGTCCAATTTGCATACTGGCTGAAAACCGATCTCATTTAGGACACTATATTCTGAATTATTTAAATTTTATGTTGATTAATGATTAACAAAATTCTTGTGAGCTTAGGCGTCATCATAAAGATCAATCACATTTAGAAGGGATTGTGCATTTCCTTGTTAAATCAGAGTGACCATTATATGTTTAAAAATACTTATATTGACCTTACACTGGACTTGTTAATACAATGCCAATATTCTCAAATTTGAGATACACATAGTCAAGAGAAAATACACATTTTTTTTAAGAAAGGGAAAGAATTACATAAGGAAGAAGACTATATATTCACATATATACAAAATTTACTTCCATGTTTGACTCAATATATCGTTTAGAAAACCAATATAGTACTGCTGTACGACCCTGTGAAATTTTAATAACTAAAATAAAAATGCAAATTAAAAAACAAACGAACAAAACAATTCAGAATATATAAGCCAAAAGCAAAAGAATACATTGTATGTCTGTACTAAAATAAAAATAATTACATCGTTGTGTTTGTCTTGACAGAAAAATAAGTGTTGTCCATCGGATATGGCCGTTTCCTGGGTAAAAGGCTAGCAACCTGACTGCACAACGACCTCATGACAAATGATAAATCTAACATATAAAGAGGCAGAAAAACAAGAAAGGTTAATACTACAGAGAGCGACCAATACCGACAGTTGTTACTCGTGTACATGTATCAATTGTAGAAGCAACTTCCAACGACTGTTCAAATCTGGGTGTTTAGCCATCCATACAGGCGCTAGTACTTGAATCTGGTTCTTCAGTCACGTGACGTTTGCTACATAGGCCTTCCGCTCTGTCTTGCATTACTCGAACAACGGTAATAAGTGAGAAAGCCCAATACCAAACGGAACAAACAGTTGCGGAACTTCTGATCTCAAGTTGAAGCAGACAGTACAAAACTCAAAATAGAACCCAAATTTCTACCAGAGCAATATAATCGGTGTAACCCCTGCCAAGAAATGTTCTAACAGCCAAAAACATTCTTAGCCAATTCCACATAATACACACCATTTCGTTAACCCGTATGTCAAAACCATTTAAGCCCCTGCTGAACGAGTTGGCTAACATTTGAAGATGTAAGAAATATTACCCACTCTGATAACAAAAAGATACTGCAGTCAAGAGTTGGAAATGCACTTAACTTTTAACCCTATTTTCGTCTTCGAGATATTTTCTCGATGTCCTTCTTTTCTTTGCCCTGTTTTAAGACCATGTAAACCCAGTCTGTTATATTCTCAGGCAAACAATTTCGTTTGGCCATTGTGTTTTATCTGAAAAAATGTTTAATTTATGAACTGGCCTTCCGAGTAGATGTAATACTATGTCGACATGTTAAATTGTGTAATGCACGATTGTCTAACCACGTCTGGAATTCCACCCAAAGGGGTTAAATACCAAGCAACCCCTCAGTTTTAATGTCAACCTAACTCGGTACATGCAGTCTAGGTAAATGCATATTGCGCTTTAAAAAATTTATGTCAGGGTTGTGGATATTTCACTAATAGATAATATTGACCAATCCGTGCGCACTGGCTGCACAGAGCTGCAGGAAGAGGGGCTCAATGAAGGGATTTAAAAATAAAAATTCATGGAGATTTATAGGATTTTAAAAATGCCAAAAAATTTCATAAAAATATTATCATTTTACTTTTACAACAATGGTTACATAAATTGTTATCATATATATGATTCTTTAGCAATAACTCATGCTCTTAAATGTTTTATTTAATTTTATAAAGTAATGAAAAAATATCTCCTCGTTTCCTAACAATTATTGTATAAAACAATTTTCTTTTCTAAAGTTTTTGGTAATTCAAAGGTGTATGGAATTTGGGCACTATTAGCTATAACCCTCGGTGAACCCTGCAGACATACCATGGCCTTGAATGACCTTTAAAAACTGCTTTGTGTCCTTCGAGTCAAGTTTTATTGATTTGTCAGTAAAACTTTTTTTTCTTCAAATTTATTGCACCTGAGCAACCAGATATATATCATGTATAGATTTAAAAATTCTAGGCAACCGCGTCTTTGCAGTAGATTTAACAAGAATACTATCACTGCCGATATATAGACATCAAACACATACACGCAAACGTGCAATGCACAGGGAGATTTTGCACATATCAACAACTTCAGAATTTTCAGTCTTTGTTCCTTGAAATGAGGTTAAGTGCACCCACAATGGTCGTATGGACAACTTAACCACTCACCACGGCCTGTCTTTCATTGCACAACATTGCAAGGACTTAAATGTTTTTTATTAAATATCATAATGCCACATCACATTACTCATTATTAACAAGATATTATCTACTTCTGAAAAGCAAATCAACAACCCCTATTTATCCAAACAAATATTTGAAAATAAATTTTTCTACCACAAAATATTAGCAGGATGTTTTTCCCACGATATTTCAAAATCGCATCTAATATTTTATAAATAAAATTCAAACATACTTTTAATAACTTTTAAAAATTTAGAAAATATTATAAATATCGTTTCAAAAAATCCACTTCAGGTATGTTCACAATGAATTAAAATTATACTCCTTTACTACATAACATGGATGTTTAACATGTTTTTTTATGTTTGTTTGCGTGTGTGCTTTTAAATTATTTGTCATAATTTAAGTTATATTGAATATCTAATTATTTCTTACTTACTCAGTAATATTCTCGTTATATGATCCCTCTATTATTTATAAATCCAACTTCAAAATATGATGTGGACAACCCTCAGATCGAACAACATAGTACCTGTGTCGCAAACCGTCAGTTTCACCCCATTCGGAATTTTCATTGGTTAAACGATCATTTTCATGAAGAATATGATGTTTGCTTCATTAAGTGTTCAAGCTATATCACTTTCCAATTCTTTTACCTCAAAATATATTCTTTAATTTGGACGCATGCAAAAACCATCACTCCTATTCCACCTTACTTCCAATGACAAACACATCCACGAGGGTTTAGTTTCACTTTGTTTATATGCTATTTTTAACCAGGTAAATTTTTACACTAGATACATATATTCAACAATGAAATATTTAATATTTATGCATCTCTAAACTTATCTATATACTACAATTGGGGGTGGTTCTCAAAAAATTATTTTGAAACCGGACATTTGGATTGTCCATCCTTTATGGACACTGCTGACCACTGTTACTAAATCCTCTACTCGGAAATGAACATGTTTATAATTCCATTTGGTCTATTTGAAGAAACACCTTTTAAGAATTCTTTTGCTTCTTTTAAAATTGTAAACATGCCAAAAATGGACATCAAATGTCCTCTTGCTTTGAAATACAGTAGAAAAACAAATTCATGACAGAAAAGTTTAGTGAAATCAAATTCAGTTGTACTCACGTGTTTCCAAAGTTTTTCTCTGTTGTGGTCGGCCTTGTTTTCGCCGTGACATGTTGTTGGTAGGTTCATTAAAGCGGTGATCCTCACGGGTTTTCTATATCTGGACAAAGACTATAAACAAAGATGGCGGACAGTTTGCGCAGATTCATGGGAAACCATAGGTCTGCACCTGCTAAATGCTTTTTTACTTATCCGTTGCGTGACTTCTATCCTTCTGTCTTTCACTTTACTCCATCGGGTCGCGAACCGACAAACCAAAGGTTATGTGAGGTCACGAAAAGCCACTGACCGACACAGTGTATCAGAACAAACAAATGACCAAGTTATAGGTAGACGGATCTATCGATTCATTTACACCTTCAGAATCTCCCAATCAAGACATTTGTTGGACGATGATGACCAGAAGTTATTATCACGTAGAGGAAAACTAATACTCATAACATCTAAATGTCAAAGAAATAATAAAGTTTATAGCGAGCTGACATACACATGGCGAAGTAAAGTTCCTCGACAACTGGATGGTGTATACAAGTCAGCGACTCCTGACCACGTATAAAGAGTGTTAACGAAGAATATTCAGTGTACCGCGTCAAGCAATGATTTTCCAACAAGATAGCACATTTTTGTTTAAAAAAGTAACCGCTGGATGTCGTCAGATCTCCGTGAATGCTGCGGTCAAATGATGCGTGGTCGTCGTAATGTGGGTTACATGCGAGTGACCCCGCCGACCGGCATAGTCTATTCTTGTGAGGGGGTGAAAGGTTTGCGCAACGTTACGTGAATTTACATCATGGGCAGTATTTTTTTTTCTCGGAAGGCACTGCAGAGGGTTTACATTTTAGCTTCTGGTGTCGTTTCTTCCGGCAGATTGATAGGAAGATCATATGTGTTTAATGTGATCGAAGTAATGGGGTGTTTGTATATCGGACTTGATGTTTAATAAATCTACATATACAAAGGTCAATAACCTTCTGGTCATATTTTGGGACTAAACATAAGACACACCGGACTATTAAAACACAACGACAAAGTACTCAACAGGTTTTAAACAGTTCCTCCATTTTTTCAGCCACATGCTGAGGGAAACGTTTCAATTTTCAATCAAGCAGACTGGAGAAACTGAAATTTCATAGCAATATCTAAATGAATCAAAATCGATATTTCTTTTGTTTTTTTTATTTTTTTTTTTTTAGTTGCAAAGCCACTGAGGTCATTATATGGCAATATTTAATGGCCATTGACAGTGGGAAATGACGGAAAGTTAGCCTTTATTGAGTAGACGCGTGCTCTGAAAAGATAACTGACTTCTCGAGCCTTTACAACACGTTATGACTGGTCAAGCGGTCATCTCAGGACACCGCACTTTAATCATCAACAGATGTGTTTATGCAGTCTCTCGCAATCCAAGGCCGCCTCCACCGTCGACGAACAGCCGACCAATCGCCTGCGGGCTTATAAGGTTGACCTTAAATGACCAACCGCCCGGACGATACTCAATTGCCCTCTTTATATCACGCATGAAAAAAGTCTGGATTCAAAGAATTTAAAGGTCAGTAAAGACTGACCCATAAACCTAGAATTGCACACTAAAACAACTTTATAAGTTTACTATTAGAACAAGAGCAAGGGAAATAACGCTTATTGACAGTTACATAAGCTAGTATCAGTTACTCCCCAAGACAATTGAAAACACTGGTGTAACTACAATCTATTCCTAGTATTTATCATCATACAAAAATGATTTACATTATTATCAACAACCCCATTCAAAGTTCAATTAATTTCCTCTGTCTATTAATTGGTAAAGAAGGTTGTACAGTTAAGGAAATTGCAAATAATATTGTACAGATCAGAGGTTAAAAACATATAACTAAATAAAGGAAACAAGATCAAGTCATTCTGGGAAAGTAGACTAACTCGTTTTCTTAAAAATAAACGTGTACAATAATTCAGTGATTAATATCGGATTTGGATATTACTTCCGAAAATTAAATACATCGGAGTTCGGAGTCGTTATAATTTTTTTAATCGTTTTGATTATTCATATGTATTATTGTTAGTGTTTACGAGATCATTCCAAATATTCCTCACACGTATTCTACATTTTCTCTCTCTCACCTACACTGTCAAATGCTATCGCTATATGCCATACAACAAAAATCTCAAATACAGTCCATGTATTCATCACAATTTGAAAGGCGATATATTGATTATAATCTCTAAATGAGAGCATTATTAAGACTGAATTCTTACATATACTGGACATAAAATACCACGGATTCAGAAATAGCGTGATGTTTGCAAAATAATGAAAAACGATTTATAGACCTATCTTGAATAGCACTAGCTTCGTTTCATCGTAATGTATGATTGAAGTAATTTGCACCCCTGTGTACAATTAAATTGTAAAATTGATTGGTAAATGTCTGAAACACATGTCTTATATCTTGTAAAAATCTGTAAGTGAATCAAAAAACGGATACTGTTGGTTGCCCGTGTCTGTACAATGCTCACCTGTGGTTCTCACTGCTATTTCTGTTACAAATGTCAAGTTCAAGTTTCTTTATTCACTTACACCATTAATTATTAATACATAAGGTCAATATATTACAATGGAAAAAATAAATGTAATCACATAACATAAAGTCTAGAGGGGGAAAAAAGGAAAAGAGGAAACAGGTACACACACACAGATATATATATATATATATACACGATGAGACCAGTCACGGTAGCTCAGTGGTTAGAGCGTTCGCTTCGTAACCGGGAGGTCGTGAGTTCGAGCCCCGCTCGTGCCATGGCCGCGTCAAACCTAAGACGAAAAATAAGTTGTGATTGCTCCTTCGCCAAACGCTCGGTATTTAGAAGTTAGAATCACGGGTCAACAACGATATGCAGATAAGTAGGCATGAATTATGATTGTTTGATTGTTTTACGGTCCCGTCGGGAATTTTTCACTCATATTGAGACTTCACCAGCTGTAGGTGAAGTACCACAAATTCAGACCTATGCTTAGCGCTCAGGACCGTAGCTTGAGGATGACATTATTTCAGAAAATTTATCTACATTTGGATTTGTACAATACCTCGAGTGTAAAAATTGTTTCTTCACAGTGATTCGCATTCTAAAATGTAATGGAACTCGTCTGCAATTTGGACTGTATAACAATGTGTACAAAATCTTTGATATAAGGGAATATTTGCCCATCTGCCTGTCTCTATTGGGAGTCGGTGATTTGAGTTCTGAATTTGATAATAATTTTTTTTTAGTTTAGCAGGTAAATTTTCAACATATAGACATCTGGAGTTTCTTCTGCTTCTCACGTGACAAGAAAAGGGGCGAAACACAACAGTCATTGTATTTGACGTAATTTAAACAGGTTGACCGCTCCAGAGCATTTGCTCCCGGCATGACTTTTTACTAACCACGCTCAATATGGAAGAGCATTGTGATCTGCAACATTAAGTAATTCCCAACAGCTCCTGTATAGGATCTCTGATATTTTGTATTCTTCACGGGATTTATGAAATTATTTTAACATTAATTTTTGTCTGTAATCTCCATCTTTTTCATGAGTAACTTCCATGACAACTTGATCCAGTGAAAAACAAATGATGTGATGTACGTCAAACGAGTCTCCCGTCTCTTTGTTAAACAAAAATTATTCCCGTTTCTAAATAGCAATGTACAACAATGCCATGCTGTTGGAATCTGCCGTATTACAGTGTACGTATCCAAAATGAATTCTCTGCACTGTGAGTCGGCGGACCGAACAGCTTGCTGAAGGCTTTGTCATATGTCATGTTTATGAAAAAATGTGGCCCTCTTTGTCTTTATAAGTTTTCATTGAGCCTCACAATACCCTAAAACTGCATTAGCAGAATACTACTCTTTACAAGATTCTGCATATTCCAGTCGCCCTGATCGAGGTCTACCTTTCCGTTTTCTGTCTGCTTGGAGCAATTCGCAAAGTACCCCTCCATGGGAGCTTAACATGACTTTCCAAGAGAAATAACACTGAAATCCACTGCCTAGCAAAACAAGGCCTCCATCCAAGGTTTCTCTTGTCAAATTGACGGAAAAATCCGATTCTGATTGGCGTCTATCATGATACAGGAACACCATCTCTGACATCATATACAAGAGATCCGTGACTTCACGTCTAATCCTGGGTGCAGCTTTCGGCAAAGTGTCACAAATTCTAAACAATGCATGCCGCTAACGGCCGTAGCATTGAGGTTTCATTTATCGTGTTGATATAGAAAACAATTAATCGGGTCCAAATACTTTACACAACTTTCTATGGATAAAATTGACATATCATAAATAATGTTAAATCCAAACAATCGGAAACTTACAAAATACAAATAGTAGTAAATATATTATCGATAGAATGGCTAAAAATGCCAACGCTCAATTTACAAAAATAATAAATAACCATATTATCATGATCGTTTAGTGGGGATATTGTATGACCCCTCCCCGCCCAGTGCGCATGTTTAATGCCGATATAGAATGCATCGGGTTCGCTGTTTTGCTTAGCTTTGTGTTTTGAGTTTATATGATTTCAATTATTCAAGGACCCTTTCACAGGCATCACAAATTAAACACGTGACTTGTACAATTAAAAGGACAAGGTAAAAAAATTGTGTATGCATATCAAACAGAGAATAATACAATGTATGATCATTTATTAATAATAATAATAATATAATTATGATACCACCGTGTATCCTACTGCATTTCTGGGAACTATATGCATGAAATGAATTGTCTGTTGCCTGTGACACAGGGCCTCGGATTTTGCGATCTCATCCGAAGGGCCGCCCCATTTAGTCGCCTCTTACGACAAACAAGGGAATAGTGAGGACCTATTCTAACCCGTATTCCCACAGGGTTCAAATATTAAAAAGATGTCGAAGACTGTATGGTGTCTTGTGTTTCGAGTTCACCAGGCTATATCGAATGAACAGATGAATGAAAATCAATACTGTAATAGATAAAACTTCACAGAAGTATCTAAATGTTGAGTTGAAGGCAAGAAGAAGAGCTTTTTCTTTTCAAATGCAAATTTTGAATAAATTTTGCCTCGCAATAACACAAAAAACAAGTCAGATAATTAGGAGTACAATCTTTGTGCATGGGAATTCTAACAGACTGTTGGAAGACCTGATCTCCAAAGACTACGTAAACATCGTTAATGCCAGGTACTCAAGCATTTTTTAAAATCAAATTTGGAGCACTTGAAGAGTAGAATCAGTGGTGTGTAACAAAGTAAATCTCTGGATGACTGATCGCAGAATATAAATATTTCTCAGTTCCACTTTTACTGAAGAAGCAGCTGTCTATCATGTCTGAAAGTCTAGTCTTAAACTTCAGATGTTGGAAAGCCATACACTTTGATACAATTGATTTTAGAAAAGTGCTGTGATTTGAAATTTACTAGAAGTTCTTTGAACACTTTCGTTTGAGAATCCACATTTGATTTACACCACTTCCCGCAGATATTGTGGCACGATACGTCGTATATACAACAGGAGTAAAGATAGGGGCCTAGTAAAACATACTGAATATTGCAATGTACCTATGGAGTTTCGGAATCCAACATAAATACGGTAACCCAAATTCATTCGTTCCACTACTGGGATATTAAATGTGTTTAATAAATGTATCCTTTGGAAAGGAACTGCGAGTATAAATTCGAATATCAAATATGAATCGAATTAAAGCAGAGTTCTTCTAAAACATAATGATTGATTGATTGATTATATATTGTTTTACATCCCGCTCGAGAATTTTTCACTCATATGGAGACGTCATCATTGCCGGTGAGGGGCTGCAAAATTTAGGCCTATGTTCGGCGCTTATGGCCTTTGAGCAGGGAGGGATCTTTAACGTGCCACACCTGCTGTGACATGGGGCCTCGGTTTTTGCGGTCTCATCCGAAGGACCGTCCCATTTAGTTTCCTCAAGCTAGTGGTGCTGAGGATCTATTCTAACAACCCGGATCCCCACGGGGTATCAACTGGATTGAATACACAGTCTAAGAAAACAAAGCATGGAACAGGGTTTCAAACTTTCCCTGCTCCAAATAGTGTAAAGTCCGACATCGACGCAAAAAGCGCCTTCCCTGACTTCCTCTGATGTCTCATGTAAAAAAAAAACACATCATGGTGACCATGATGAAAATTCAAATCGTTTCAATAAATAAGCATTAATATTTCCTGCGATGTCTGTTAAGATGGTTTTAATATATCAGCCAATCAAATGTCATGGTGGTCATTTTGAAATCTGAATCGCTTTAAAAAGTAATAACATTTCTGTAGAACCAATAAACGAATATTTGTACGAAGTATGGTACCCGGGGATGCAATTATTCTGGACCTGAAGTCGACTTTCTGTCAGCAAATTAAAATTCACACCGGACATCTTTACATTCAGACTGCTCCCAAGTATAATATTTTTAATGCACGGGACCAACAGAGGGAGATTTGCACCAAGTGTGTTGATTAGGTTTGCAGTCATTCTCTATTAATAAAAGATTTAAATAAAATTTGTTTACTGACGCTGACACTCGGACACTCAAGTGATAGCTATCGCTCAATCGCCTCCAGCTTAGTGAACTTTAAAATGACAAAACACGTTAAATAAACAAAACTTGATGGTTCAAAATATTTATGGATAATCAGAATAAATGCGAGGGCGCAAATGGCAAGCCAGGTCCAATGGTCAAATGTTTGCAGTTAACTTGAATTTGTTTACGTAATTTCAGACCACATCCCAGGCTTTAAAGCAAATCTAAATTCGATCAAATATAATTTGGTACCAATTGTGCCAACGCCCGCCGTGACAACGTGCCTTGGTTTTTAATCCACACTTCTAAATTCCATGTGCTTGGCAAAGGAGAATTCTCTTAATTATTTTTACGTCTTGGAGTATATCCACACTTATGTGACTTTTTCTTATTATGGGTTCAAACTAGAATAACTGTTATAATAAGAATTAATTTCCACTTAATGTGGTTTACTTAATAATCAACGAAAGTGTATTTAAAGATGTTGAATATATATAATAACCTTAACAACAGAACTCCCGTGTCGCGGCAGGCGTTGGCACGGTAAAGAACTCTCACTGCTACGGCCGAGGGCGCTCCAGCACAAACCTAAATTTTTGGTACTTCACCTACATTTAGTGACGTCTCAATATGAGTGAAACATAAACAAACTTCCAACGACCTGAAGATTCACTAGTCCGATTGCTTACACGGAACGACATTTTACTAAGGTGTGGACAGGATCATATCGGCTAAATAACACTAAGCATGACTACGTAGATGAATGCACAGTTAATTATAGATTCGCTACGTAGTCCAAAAATATACTGTGACAATGCTAACATTTGCAAACTGTCCTGTCCGTCTGCCGTAGCAATGCAAAATAGTCAATTAATGTACTTTTTTTTTTTTAACAAGTCTTACATTTCTTGCACAATCTTCATTTCTTTTCTTTATATTCCAGTTACAATAGATACGCTAAATAATTTTCCTCTTTGTGAAATTTTCAAGTCCTTGACAATATGCATTAGTAGAGAGTTCAAAATGGCGATTCCAGAGTGGTAAAGGCAAGCGGGGGGAGGGGGTGTTTAGCTCAAAGGACCGATGTTAGACACGTGTGGTAGGATTCAGGGGAGCTCCCCACTACATTATTTGGGAAAACGGTGTAATCCGGAGTAAATTTCTCTAAATTATTTCGTAGATTTAACAATTATTTTAAACTTAGGGCAAGGAGCGAGGTGGCGTGTGGAGGAGGGTACGGGTGTGGGAAGTCTGTCTCTCCTCCCTTTTAAACGACCGAAACCCCATCTACCGGACCCCCCTCCCCTTTTGTTCAGAGAAAGTGATGTCCCCTCATTGAGCCGCTACGATCCTGAATGCACACAAACAAATTTCATAAATTATTCAGGATATGCAGAAATCGTTAAATATCAAAACAACTCTGATGTAAAAATACAATTTATTGACCACAATAGAAATGAAAGTGTTTTATGTTCTCAAAAAAAAAAATCAGCCGTGTGCACCCGGGTTAGCATAGATCTTCAGTACCCCTTGCTTGTCGTAAAAGGCGACTAAATGGGACGATCCTTCGGGTGAAACCGCAAACACAGCAAGTGTGGCACGATAAAGATCCCTCACTGCTCAAAGGCTGTAAGCGCCGAACATAGGTTTAAATTTTGCAGCCCTTCATCGGTAATGGTGACGTCTCCATACGAGTGAAAAATTCTCAAGCGTGAACGTAAAACAATAATCAATCAATCATATAAAAAATCTTTATTGCTATCAAAATCATAATTATGGAACCATTAAAACTCATTGTAAACTAATACGTAACACCTGTATTTCTTAATTTGAATTACATCCGTTTCAGCACGGCCAATTTTATATTCGCGGAGGAGGAGGGGGCTTTTGTCTCTGATCAGTTATTCGGTTTAACGGTGTTGTTACTGGTGACATTGTCTTGGCTCTTCTTGTTAATGAGACATCTTTAATACCCATTCAGAGTCATTACACGGGACTTACACATTCTATGGCTACAAGCCAGAGTGGGCCCACATTGATTTGATATATAAAATTCTTAATTCCCGTAACTCTGTACCGGAAATTCTGACGTCTCCGTATGAGTGAAAAATTTTCGAGAGGGACGTTAAAGAATAAATCGGAAAATTGAAAGAGGTCTTCCGCAGCCTAATCCAAGTATTACGTATAAGACTTGAGTTATCGTATACCGTAGAGAGCACAGGTTTTCGACGTTTTAAATACTTATAATTAAAAAATGTCTTCCTATAAACAAACTATTCACAAGGTATATCACGCCGCCATCTTGGTTTTCTGCATCGTCTGCAATTTTCGGGAAATTTTCAATATGATATTATAATTAGACCCCCACCGTTTAGAAGCAACTCTGTCAAGGTCTTACCTCTCGCTTTGTGATGGTGAACTGAAAATAAAGTCCATTTATTGGCTATAATCAACATTCAAACATCGTCTTCTGCTTTTCAAATGCGAACAATCAGTAACGGGGGACGGAAGTTGACATAATTTCGGGATAACCCTTTTTTCATTGGTCGATAAAATTAAAAATAGTAATATGATAGATAGCAAGTTAATATATCTTGAACACTATTCTATTGGCATATACTTTTTTTTTCAATGTTAAAGATGATAATTTCACTTGCCTTGCATGCATTCGTTGTATTAAAATCAGTTGAAAGTAATGTCATAAGTAATAAGAAAAGTTCAAATTTACTGAACTAACACCCACACGTGGGCATACTCTCAAACGTTCGCATTGATATTTATACAGCCAAATGTCTTTTTATTTTCAGTGTTGTGACTATGGGTGACAAAACTTAGTGAGTTGGATTCGAAGCAAACCTACAAAATAATAAAGGGGGTGGGGGTCACGAGCATTTTCAATGTTATTTGTCAATGAGGTTGCGATATATTTACTACATTTCCCGTGCCCCTGCCTGCTCCAAAACCTCACAATTGTGCCTGAATTTTATTGTTTGCAGGGCTTCACAATATACCCAGCATTGAGTGCCCCCCGCATCAGAGGGTACATCAACTAGGGAATTCTCATTTGCATAATTATGTCAACTTCCGTACCCCTTCACCGATTTTTCGCATTGGAGAAGCAGTAGACGATGTCTGATGGTTGATTATAACCGATAAATGGACTTTATTTCCAGTTCACCATACGATGCAAGAGGTAAGACCTTGACAGAGTTGCTTCTAAAAGGCAGGAATGTAATTATATTCTATCGAATTTTTCGCCGAAAATTGCAAGCGATGCGGCTGGTAATAAAATAAAAGATGACAGCGTGACATACCTTGTGAATAGTTTATTTACAGGAAGACATTTTTTTTTATTATGAATATTTAAATCGCCGAGCGCCTGTGGTAGAGAGTGTTGACGGACAGACAGACTAATTAAGGGCACACACCATTGGACAGTGTCCTCATGACAACTCAGCTTTTCATTAAAGACACGACACACCTTTAAATCATGAGGGTAGGCAGTACATGTGTTTGAAGTTTAACTAATGAAAGGTGGCAAACTCGCAGCCCTGACCAGATAGGTTTTAAATTTAATTTCAGTCAAATCCTTTGATCTGCCGACTACGTTCTCTGATTGGTATTTTCAATATTATATATTGATGGACATGCTTTTAGTGCAGGGCATCATCATGATATTCGTCTCGAGACCAAGTTATTGGATCGAAGGGGGATTCATAATTCAACATTAAACGACTGCCGGAGAAGATAATCAACTAGTGTGATCGTTAACACCATAATTACGGCAGTCTTCTACCGAAGTACCCTTTTAATATGGGAACGATATTGAAATGCACTACTGTTTTCAACACCAAAAATCATAAGCACTACGATGGAATTTAAAATCATTTGAAGATTCATTTCAATTATTAAAAACTTAAATTGGGTTCCCAATTCATGATCCCAACTACAGCGTTACGTCTGTAAGTATGTACAAACGTATTTCTAGTGATCATTCGTTTGTGTTTCTTTGGTTGTTTTACATCCAGTCGAGAATCTTTCACTCATACGATTTACACTTTGTTTACTTCGCCATTCGATATATGGAGACGTCACCAGCTGTAGATGAAATACCACAAACTTAGACCTATGTTTAGCGCTTACGGCCGTATCAGTGACGGTTCTTTGACGTGCCAACGCCTGCCTACACACGGGATCACCGTTTTACGGTCATATCTGAAGACCCGTGATTCCCAAGCGTTTGGCGAGATAGTGATCACAATATAGGTTTTTACAATGGCACGAACGGGGATCGAAATCATGACCTCACGCCTACGACGCGAACGATATACTACTGACCTACGCGATCGATGTGATCATTCGCATTAATTTATATTTGAAGAATCGTACGATACTTCACTTTCCTGCGCATTGCATTTTTTTCCGTCTAGAACGATTAGCAGGATGCAGGGAATTTTCGAGTTTTCCCGCTCCATGCTTATCTACATTTTTTAAGTCACGTGATTTGGTATCTTTGAGGCATGCACACCTCTGGTTTAGCTAACGACCAGACGATTTCGTTCTTTTATATAAAAATCTTAGCTTGTGTTAATGCCGAAAATTAAGCGTTTCAAATTTTCGGATATCAATAAAATATATAGATTTCGGCCAAAAAAAAAAATTTTAAAAAAGTAAAAATAAAAATTTCATATTGCTTTTGGTATATATACATGTATATTTTAATAATTGCACGATACTTCTTTTCTGCGCATTTTTTTTTTCTATAACAATAATCGAGTTGCAGACAACAATAGGAATTTATTTTTCGAACTTGGTTGTTTGGATTTGTAATGCAGTATTTGTATAGATAAAATTCTGACGAATGATGACGTCATAAATTTCAACAGCTGGCATGGCTTAGTTTCTTTGACCATTTTTTTTTTTTTTTTTTTTTTTTGATTTACAATTCAATCGCTTTCCTTCACCGATCGGCGATTGAAATAAAAATTGTGTATGTACCCAGTGGCGGACTTAGAGTGGACCCGCTCACATTTTCAAAAATTTACTAAACAATGTAAAACTCAAGATTTGACACACAAAATGGTTGAGTATTTTGACCAATACTTGACTTTCACATGTGCTCCCTTTTTTCGGAAATCCTGTATCCGCCATAAGTATCTACATCATTTTTCGGAAAGACCTCCAATATCATATCAGTCGCAAGCTTACATGGCCTCTCTTGCAAAAATTTCCTCATTCCGGTACTTTCATAGAATCAAAGTCCATATTTATAGGCAATTTTATAGAGCTATGATGGACACGATAGTGACTAAATAAAGAATAAACATGGGCACGGACGAACCCGAAAATCCCTTGGTATTCGATTCAAAATACATTTTGAATATATATCTAACAAAAGAATTACATAGTATTTGTGATATAAAAATACACAACATGTATGCACACAGGAGATTGGGTTATTAAATAGACAAAACATAAATTCGTATCTTACCTATGGATCCTTGCCTGCGTGTCCGTCGATCAATTCAACTCATGACGTCACAGATTCGTGTCTTCTTTTTTTTTTATTCTGAGCGTGCCTGGAATAATCGCTGTTACTATGCTCAATGTCACTATACATGAACTGTCAAAATGGAAGGGGGAGGGTGGTGAGCAGATTTCCATTTCATATATTGTCTAAATTATATGTATCTTGCCTGTAGCCCGAAATTTGACAGGGATGAAGAGGTTAACGTGTTACTCTTCAACATATTTTCTGGGTGTTGTCTAGAGAGAAATCCCCGTCTCTCTCCCTCTCTAGCAGACCAAAACTGTAAAGCTAGGATGTTCTCACACGTTATTTTAAAGGTCAATAAGTACTATGACAGGTATAACTACAGGGACACCAATAAAAGCTTATCTACTAAGTTTCGAATTGTGAAAAATTGGTTTTTGAGACGGAATTTTAGTCCACACTAATCTAATATTTCGTAGATACCTACATTTATCAGCTGTAGGTCGCTTTTATGAAGACGCTATTGTCCTCAGAGCATTTCTTTCGTCAAAACTTGTCAAATGGTTAAAATTTGTCTTCACTTTATTCGTTTTACTGGCTCTGGCATTCTCTCTCTCATTTATGTGAGACTGACTATGATTGTTGTAAGGATATTTATCTGTGATAAAGGCTAAAGTGACACTTTCATATAAGAAGTGTTTTATTTATATCCTATCGTGTGACATGTGACTACAGTTTAAAGTACCCATCCGAAAGAATCATAATCTTCAGCTCTAATTAAGTACATTTTCAAAAAAAAATATATTCTACGACACCTTTCATCTCCCCCAGTAAACCAAATGTCTATGAACTTGGTCAAGGGTCATGTCATATGCACCTTTCCTGTCAAATACGAGTAATTAATCATGTCTTTAAAACCTTAAGAAAGGATCTGTATTTATTCATAAAAAGTTACCTCTGTATTCAATCCCTAGCAATGAATTATTCTTTGCTCCATACAGAATTTCAGATGGTTCCCTAATGATATTATTCAAATGACAAACCGGTCGCGAAAACGTAGTGGTGTGTACGCTTGCTTCGCAAAGAGGTCATCAATTCAATCACTCGATCTTGGTTCCGCGTAAAACTAAATGTCCAGCGAATTACTACATATGTTGACGTCTTTGGTTTGACACGTCTACGGTACAAGCTAGGCACGAACTCTCGACCTCACGGTAACAAAGCATACGTTCTACCACTGAGCGGCTACATGTAGTTGTTGATTGTTTGTTTTACGCCTCGTCGAGAATTTTGCCCTCATATTGAGACGTCGCCAGCCACAACTTTAGACCTATGCTTAGCGCTCAGGGCCGTAGCAGTGAGGGTTCTTTAACGTGCCAACGCCTACCGCGACACGGGACCTCCGTTTTTAAGGTCATATCCGAAAGACCCGTGATTCTCACTTCTAAATGCCGAGCGTTTGGGGAAGGAGCAATCACTATCTATTTTTCATCTTAGGTTTGACGCGGCCTTGGCACGAGCGGGGCTCGAACTCACGACCTCCCGGTTACGAAGCGAACGCTCTAACCATTGAGCTACCGCGACCGGTCGCTACTTGTAGTTGTATTCGGCGCGCAAAGTTCCACAAAGGAATAACGTGGGAGGGGATATATACACTGTGCAAAATAAAGAACTCAGTTTGCACTTTTGTAAAAATCTTCCTTTCATATAGGGCTATCCACATTCCCTCTCACTTACACACCCTTTATCTGGACCATGTAGATTTTCATCTGAATTTCATCACCCCGTGGGGATCCGGGTTGTTGGAATAGATCCTCAGTACCCCTTACTCGTCCTAAGAGGCGACTAAATGGGGCGGTCCTTCGGATGAGACTGCATAAACCGAGGCCCCGTGTCAGAAGTAGGTGTGGCACGTTAAAGATCCCTACTTCTCAAAGGCCGTAAGCACCGAGCATAGGCCTAAATTTTGCAGCCCTTCACCGGCAATGGTGACGTCTCCATATGAGTGAAACATTCTCAAGCGGGACGTTAAACAATAGATAATCTATCAATCAATCATTTCATAGATTTTTTCCATTTCATTAGAAAATTAAGGCACTCTCATCATGTGTGACTATTAAAAAAATTACGACGCGGGTACGCGGAATACAACAAACCCACCGAGCTATCGCGATCGCTTATAATATGTCCTTAACGCAGTATAACTTTTAATCAATAAGTAAAGGCGCTCTGTTAAATTGGAGGTGATGTGGATATGTATGTAGTATTCCACATTTTCTGCATGAAATGCTTGGTTTCGATCAAAATATATTAAACGATTGTTGCCATTGCTATTGAAAATCGCCAAACTGACGATCAGTCATCGTATGTAAACTAATATGTAGTTTCCACTTCAATCTCGAATATTTTGTTTTAATGCCCGTAACATATTACTTTATGGTAAATACTGATATAACTTGCGTGAAATAATATCAAGTCATGCCATAGAAACTTCTTTTATATTAACAAGTCTCATAAAAACCGAGAAATCTGATCTCGTGGGGATCTCGGTTAGAAGGTCCTCGGTACCCCTTGCTTGTGTCAAGAGGCAACTAAATGGGGCGGTCCTTCGGATGAGATTACAAAAAACGAGGCCCCGTGTCATAGCACCTGTAGCACGATAAAAATCCCTTTCTGTTCAAAGGCCGAAAGCTCCGAGCATAGGTTTAATTTTGCAGCTCTTCAAAGGCAAGGTGACGTCTCCATATGAGTGAAAAATTCTCGAGCGGGACGTTAAACAACATGCAACTAACCAACCAAGAAATGGGACCTTCATCCAAGTATTTTACTTAAAAATTGTGAAATTCTTCCCAAGGAAACTTGAGTTATTGATTGCCAGAGAAAGTGCTATAAAATTTATGAAAATCTTCCTAAGGAAACCTTAGTTTATTATATGCCATAGAAAGTACTGACGCAGTAATTATTATAGGGCGCCCATCAACGACCAAAACAAACTATAGTTCAAATTATCTAGAGTCAAATTCAGATTGATTGTCGGAGGTCGTGTGTCGAATCGACACTATTTTAATAACCTACGTAAGAGAAAGATTAATGAAGTCTTCTTTGCCACCAGATTATAGCGACACTTTTCCCATGGGCTCATTTTCCTTGCCGGCGGTTAAATCCACCCATATAGCTCATCTCTCGAATCGATAGGACAAGAAATTAGTGCATTGAATTGAAACAGTTCTTTAAAACCAGGTAGTAAAATACGCTTCAGATGCCCGAGATTTCAAAATCATTAACTGTATAAAATTATTCTTTAAATAAAAATGATTTACATTGTTTGGTGTATGCGTACTCTAGAATGGAAAACCCCCCTCAACCCCACTTCATTTTCAGAGGTTACCATGAAGATACGCATTTTGACGGAAAACGAATCTGACATGCCCAACCCGAATAGCCTGTTCATTCAACGGAAATTGGGGGAGTAGTTATGGGACGAGACATTTAATTCGCCTATTATAGGGGAATTATAAGTGGACAGTACCCATTTGCACTATGACCAAATTTCCCAATGACCTGCATCGTAAAAATTAAAAAGTGACAAGCATCACATTACTTGTAATGCTTTATGTGAAGTATATTGTGCTCTTCACATGATTTTTGTACCGGCATATGACCAATATCGTTGACTGCATAGTTATAAGCATGTGAAGGCTTCTACTGTACTAAATTTTTGCTATAGTGAAATGAATCGATTTTTTACTCTTGTACATGTGGCATGATCCGAATTTCGACAAATTCTGTCTACCCTGTAAAAATACTGTTTAATCATTGTACGTACATATTTAAGAGGCTATACGACATGTCATACATTATTTCATATGCTTTATCAAAAATGGTTTTAAATCATTGTTTACTGTCACTCGATCATTTCTAATGCATATTCACAAGGCGGATCAACTGACAGTCACGTGTCCCGTTCAGAATTATCGGTGTAAAAAGTATTGATTGATTGTTTAGGGGTTTGCAATATTTCGGCCATTTCACGACGGTAAAGTAACTGAAATACGTTTGATTGTGAAAGTTGAAGTTTCCCTAATGGCCCCCAGTGAGACTACTCTTTTTCGAAAATCAGCGAAACGATCTACCCAAGGGGGTTGTAATCCTTGACGTAAAATCAAAATCAGTTGCGCTATTGTTTGAAAATAAAAATACGAATAAACAATAAAGATATATGAACTTTTGTCACTCGGAACCCCTTAAAGCACATATCAACAACAAACACGTGCACCTATCAACAACAAACAACACCTCTGGGTCAAGCTGCATGGTTTTAGTACACACGTGGTTAATAAGGCTCATGGGCCTGTTGGTATCATTGATAGGAAATGATATGTAAATTATAGTAGCATTTTTAAAATGAATTTACAGTTGATTGATTGTTAGTACAGAAAATCGCTACTTAGTGGTCATATATACTGTTTATATACGGACGAAGTAAACCATATATCGTATCAACTTGATGTACTGGAGTTTGGTGGATTTGAAGTCACTCCAAATCTGGGGCAGTACAAGTTTTGTATAAATTAATTGGGGTAGCGATCAGGTATTACAAGAATGACAAAACCTTTATAGCTACAACTTGTCTGCTGTGAAGTTTTTTTTTTCAAAGCATTACTTTTAGATATATTTATTAAACTACAACCTATATCGGAATGGTTTCATATGTTTTACGTCCCACCATTCCAAACCAATGACGTGCCTGAGAACGAAAACAAATCTTGTAAAATTGCTAGTGTACATTTAAGCATTTAGTTGGGTTTTTTTTTAAAAGAAAAATTCTTTTGGGAATTGCGGTGAATTGGTTGGTAGAGCACTTGCGTCATGTGCAGGAGGCCTGGGTTTGATCACCCCTTCGTTAAAAGAGACTGGTCGCGTTAGCTCAGTGGTTAGAGCGTTCGCTTCGTTTGTTTTACGTCCCGTCGAGAATGTTTCACTCATATTGAGACGTCACTAGCTGTAGGTGAAAAATCACAAATTTAGACCTATGCTTAGCGCTCAGGGCCGTAGCAGTGAGTGTTCTGTAAGGTGCCAACGCCTACCGTGAAACGGGACCTCCGTTTTTAAGGTTATATCCGAAAGACCCGTGATTCTTACTTCTAAAAATAGGTAGTGATTACTCCTTCGCCAAACGCTCGGCATTTAGAAGTGAGAACCACGGGTCTCTCGGATACGACCTTAAAAACGGAGGTCACGGTAGGCGTTGGCATGTTAAAGAACCCTCATTGCTATAGCCCTGAGCGCTTAGCATAGGTCTATAATTTGTGATACTTCACTAACAGCTGGTCACGTCTCAATATCAGTGAAAAAATATCGACGGGACGTAAAACAAACAAACAATCAGTCAATCGTTAAAAGAGCTAGCGACCATGCCTTTGCCAAGCGCTTAGCACAGTCTACTCCAGATATATTGAAATTCAAGGGACTGGCCGGAATAGTTCATTATATCCAAAGTTCAATAAAAAATTAATGGAGATTTATGTTCACTTCAGTATGACAAATAGTTTAATGTAAGTGGAATAGACTGAATTTAAACCGGATACAAATGGTGCGAGAGGTACCATTTTCAACGTTATCGGTAGCCCACAGTCTCGCCTCTTGTTGGAACATACCGATGATATTTACGCCGAAATGTGTGTCTGATTCGCATTGACTGATGGCCGCATTACTTCGTTTCTATGAGACAACTCCAGATAATGAAAATTACAGTGTATAGGCTTTGTAATCAAATTCAAGGAAAGGGCTAGGGAGATGTCCAATTTTATAAGTCTAAGTTTTGGAGAGTGATGTGTTCTTTAACTGATATTTTCTTTCACAGTATCCCCCGTGGGGATCCAGATTAGAACAGATCCCAGTGCCCCTTGCTTGTCGTAAGACGCGACTAAATGGGGCGGTCCTTCGGATGCGACCACAAAAACTGAGGCCCCATGTCACTGCAGGTATGGCACGACAAATATCTCTCCTTGTTCAAAGGCCGTAAACGCCAAGCATATGCCTATTTTGCTTCCCTTCATTGGTAATGGTGACGTCGCCATATGAGTGAAAACTTCTCGAGAGGGGCGTTAAACAATCTTTTTTTTCCAGTGCTCCATCTCGTTGCAGCACTTACATTTATGCAGTATGAACAGTTTGGTTTGCATGATTTTACTTTTAAAAGAAACACCGAACATTATTGTACAGTTTAAGTTTGACGTATTATATTATTCATAGATTGATTGATTTTGTATATTTAACGCCCCTCTCTCGACTCTTTCACTCATATGGAGACGTCACAATTGCCGGTGAAGGGCTGCAAAATTTACGCCTATGCTCGGGGTTACGGCCTTTGAGCAGGGAGGGATAGTTATCGTTCCACAGGACCTCGGTCTTTGAGGTCTCATCCGAAGGACCCCTCGGGCTGACGTATCATAGAATGATGTTTAAAAGAGAAACCAATACTAATAAAGTGCGAGATGAAATAAGCGCATGCCAAGAAAGGTTTGTGGGTGTTCTTTCTGAAATCTTCTCTGACCTCACTACACAAATTTCTTTCGACCGTTGTTGATGTTAATATTTCTCATTTTGCAACCTGCTGATGATCTATTATTGTAGAGCTGTACAACATACACGTTTCAGATTTATTTTGAACGATTTTCAATGGATATCATCAATATGTCATATACGGTCGAGCATATTTATGAAAAGGCCAAGGTATGATTTCAGCGAAACTTTTGTGTTTGTGTCCCAAGGGCGGTAAGACAAGCGAGATAAACCAAGGGTTAAAACGATGCATTTTGAAATAATTGGATTAATATATATAGCTATATTTTTCGCTAACTTAAGAAAATTATGTACCGATACATGCACAGACCTTAGTATGTTCAAAGGTTTCCCCGTAATAAATTGCAAAAAAGTATTAAATTATTCCGTTTTACTAACAGTGTTCATTGAAACGAACACTGAAATGTTGTCAAACGGCGCTAAACAATTAATCAAACTTTGCAACAGAAACTTGATAAATCAATTTTACTGTGACATTTCGAATAATTTTCACATTTGAAGATTCTGTGCTTATTTTGTTACTGAATAACGTATCAAAATCATTTATTAAACTTCAAAGACAGACACATGTATATTTTTTAGAACATAGGAATATGAACGAAGATTTTCTAATCCATCACACATGGTCGATCTCATAGCTTCTATAAGGAATGCAAAATTAAGAATTGGACAACACTGACTCACTGGATATACCAGAAGTGGGATTAGGTTCCCAGGAGTAAGCACCTACTGTTGACCGGTCAGACCCGCCATGAGCCCTGTAGTTTGATCAGGTAAATAGTAGTAATCCGTTGTCAAAATCAGTGTGTAAAACGACCTAACGGTTGGTATGAAACACGTCAGACAACAATGATTTCCAAATATTTTGAATATTATCAGGTTTGGCAATGGAAAATAGTTTCTACAACAAAATAATGGTCTTTCAAACTTTAAGACGTTTAAAATACTTACAATTAGTGAGTGGTCGTTCGCCATGCACATAGCATTGAACGTGAAAGTCACAGAGGTTCCATGTTACGATAGGTGTTGGTACGTTAAAAATTTTCGTTGCTGCGGCCCCAAGGCCAATGGATACGTCAAAATTTGTAGACTTCACCTAAACGCTTCAGATGCATGTACGTAAATGAGAAATTGAATGGAAACATTACATACTTGAAATCAGGTAAAAAGACTTTATTTAACAGTTTTGTAATAAGAATTTTCAGGAAGGTCACCGTGGGGACAGTTACACGTCTTAGTAGTCGATATTCGTAATCAACAATACTTAACACGTGCATTACACTGACGATGGTCATTGTTAGTTAAGGATTCACACAACTGAATTTCAGATCATGTAACATGCGCGACAAATAAATTGGATTTTGTCTCAGGCCGTAAAGGACGTCGCATGCTCTTGGCCATAGAAAGGCGGGTCCAGACTCTCCAGATCACACAAGATTAAAATGGTCAACGAGGTTTTGTCAGTGATAGTAAACCAATGAAAAACCTTGAGCTGAAGATTAAATGACCAATTATTGAAAAGAAGATTATACTGGCCATGCGCTTGGCAGGACTCAGCTGTCGTGCAATGATTTACGTGATGGTTGATGAAAAGGGAGGATCTGGCCGGAAGGGTTTATTAAATGTAGTCATGCGCAAATGTTGATGGGAAAATTTATAACTTTGACAGAGAAAGACCAAAAATTGAATTAAAGTTGTTCAAAGTAAAACTTCAACACAATCATGTCCAAGACCCTCTGTGTCGTTCCGACTTGAAAACAGAAGTGTTGCTTTTCTCCAATTTTCTTTCAAAGCGCATATTTTGCTCAATGTAACCATTAAATTTCATTTGGGCCAAAAATAAATTATTTTCATTACCTACGTACCCAGGTTGAAATTGGTAATGGTGCTAAAGTACTGAAGTGTAAATTCTACCAGTGTGACTGCTACGCATAGTTTCATTTTGGATCAGAATCTAAGTGTCTAGTTGTTTAAAGTAACAGTGTAGATAAACCAAGGCTCCTAAGTTTCCACTCTGCGTTGTCCTGGCGTAAAAAAAAAAAAAGAATACTGATATTTTGTTGTTTTTCAGATATTTTTTTTATTTAAATCGCTGTCCATCTTAATTATCTTATTTCGAGCCTTAAAAGAGTTTCCTTACTTAAAGGTAACAATATTCCTCTTGTGTTGGCTCAGTGGTTAGATTGTTAGTTTCATGACCAGAAGGGTCGTGGATTCAAGCCGTGTCAAACGGAAGATGTTCAATATATAGGTAATGACTTAGCATTTAAAAGTGAGATCGCGGACCTTTCCGATAAGGCCTTCTCGAAACCAACACCCTATGTCAAGTCAATCCTAAACTTGACACAATATAGAAACCTCAAATTTACTGCCTTATGCGACATGCAAGGCTTTAATCTACAGTTAATGACGTCTTGATATGAGTTTAAAAAATCCTCGAAGGGAAGTAAAACAAACATGCAAAAAACTGAAGAAATAATCTAATATTACGACAATGTTGTTATGAGTGATATCCCCAATTACACACACAGATATATATATATATATATATATATATATATATATATAACACAAATATGCGGATCTGCTTCTATCCCTGATAGATACAATGATAAAAAAGAATTCCTCCAAGAAAAGCTACTTTTAAAAACCAACCTGTGTCCCAATCCACACAATAAATAAATATAGATGCAACATAAGATATGAATAAACTTTAAATATGTTGAATAACTGTAGACCGCTTTATACCACCGCGAGAGGGCTAAAATAGGTTATGCCTTCTACTCAATCCCTTTCACTATTTCTGAATAAAAATTACTACAAATTAAACACGTTTATACCACAGAGATGTGTGGAGTATAAGATTCTCAAGTCTCAGCATTTCCTCCGTTGTCGATTTGTTTGTTTTCCTAAGTCTTATTCTTTATACGATTTCGTTGATTATAGAAGTGAAATTACATATAAATTATATGTTCTTAAAAATAGGTGCAATTCTGTAAAATTATTTTATTTCATACATACATACGTTATTCAACATTATTTGTCGTGTATTCAGCTGCTTCAAAGAAAGGTCTTGCAAATCATTTAACATAACATATACCTCTCGGAAATATTTAAATTACAAGCTAAAAATGTTGACTTTCCCGCAACAAAGCTACCAACAAAGACCTGAACAGAGGTCAAATGAAGGTCAATAAAACATCTAATGTTAGGGCATTGCTCTTACACAATGGGGGATTACGCCATGCTAATTAGTTAGGTTCCATCGTGCGAGCCCAAGATTCAGGTGAATTTGAAGGAAAAAAACCAGGTTTATGAAAAAGATATTGACAAAGTAATGGGGAAATGGCAAAGACTTGGGATTACTCAATAAATGGAAAAAATATGGGACAGGTGTCGTATTACCGACGCAACACCTGCTCAGGGTCCCCTAAATGTAGGAAAATATGATCATATCAATTTCTCTAAGCATTATTGCTTGTAAAACCGGATACGTCACTTTCCTCGTTACACATATGTGCTAGTGTTTGGAGGTTTTGTTCACAATTACATGTATGTAGCAGTGCATTTCTAATATGACATATACTTAGTTCTGTGTAGTATAATTTTATCCTTCATGTATACCCACACACACACAGATATATATATATATATATAAAATTTTTGAAAATACATTGGGGTATGAATTGCGACGCTCCACGTTGGCAAAAACTTCATAATGCGCATCAGTGCTTCACGAAAAGTACGCTGGTGAGACGCGTTGCAGTTGATACCCCACGTATTGTTAAAAATGAAATTTACTTCTTATATTTACATCCTAATGTTGTCTGATTTGCTAGCCATTAAAACAGATATGTATCAAGATTAGTCAAAAGCTGTGTCATCTCGCATTTTTGCCTAATCTGCGATAACAATAATAAAAGTGTGACATGGAGTAACAAGAAATACTCAGAGAATTAAATTATTCCTCCACAACATAAAGTCTTGGCTCAAATTAATAAAATATTTAGGTTTTATTTTTCAGGCAACACTTTTTCCTATTACGAGTATTTCCAGAAAAATATAATACATGTACCAACACGTTTTAAACTGTAAACAATCAATCAATCCAACAAATCCAGTTTCACTGGAATCATTTCAACGAAATGCAAATAAAATAAAAAATAATTTTTGTTTGATGTACAGATAGCTGAATAACAGGCATGAATGTGTATGTATAATATGTGGATTGGATAGGCTCCGAGTGAAACGTATAATGAAAGACAACTCAAACACATCACAACACAGAGGGTTCCAGCTAAAACGTGCAAATAAATACCAAAATACGGGATTTATGTTGTTTGTAATATGGAAGAATATGAACAATGTGGGCATGGGTCATTTTGTGCAACGTTTCCATTATTTATATACCCTCATAATACAAAGAACGAATACATTCCTTATATCTAAATTTTGTAATTCCCATACTTACCCTGGCAAAGGGCCTTAACCCAGAAGGCATGAATTCACAATTTAAGTAGAATGATTCAAGGACATCATAATGATGCATTCAGTTATATATATATATATTGGGGAAAAAAATCTTTTGGCCCTGCCCTAAGGCCTGAATCGAGGAGCCACGAATTTAACAATTCAGGTAGAAAGCTTCATTTCATAATAATGCATTTAGTCTTGGAAGAATTTCTAAGATTTAATACATTTTCATTATATGGCCATATCGGCCCCATCCTGGCCCGACCCAAGGAATCATACAATTTAGGTAGAGAGCTTCGTGGATATCGTAATCATGCATTTAGTTTTACTCACATATATATATATATATAGGAGTAAAGAAGATTATTTTAAAGATTTAATACATTTTCACTATCCCCTAACCCAGGGGCAATGAATTTCATGGACATCATGCCCCATGGGGATCCGGGTTGTTACAATAGATCATCAGTACCCCTTGCTTGTCGTAAGAGGCGACTAAATGGGGCAGCTCTTACGATAAGACCACAACAACCGAGGTCCCGTCCCGTCACAGCTACTGTGGCACAATAAAGATCCCACCCTAAGCAAAGGCCGTAAGCGCCGAGCTTAAGCCTAAATTTTGTAGCCCTTCAACGGTAGTGCTGACATCTCTGTATGACTGAAAGATTTTCAAGATTGATTGTTTGTTTTACGTCCCGTCGAGAATTGTTCACTCATATTGAGAGGTCACCAGCTGTAGGTGAAGTATCACAAAGAACAAGGGGCACTAAGGGCCAAAATATGCCCAATGTCAAAACATCATAATTTACTGTTATTCTGATTAACTGGAACTTGTATCACCAATTTCAGCCATTATTAGGTTGATTATTTAATATTTTGTGAATTTTGGGGTAAAATATTGGAAAAACAACAAAAAATCACAGATTTCTGGAAACAATTAATAACTTTTTTAATAAACAAGAAATGAAAATACAAACAGATCAAAATTTTAGAATTCATCATACAAAATTACAAAATAAACAATTGGTAATAATTGGTGGGCCTAAATTCCCAATTTTTGGGGTAAAACGACCGATTTTTGCGAAAAAAATCTGAGATTTCTGGAAATAATTAATAACTATAAAGTGAAACAAGAAATAACAAAACAAATATTTCCTTATTTAAGAATTCATCATACTAAATCAGACTGAAAAAGAAATTACACTGTAAGTATGTCCAAATTCCTTATTTTGGGGAAAAATTACCATTTTTTACCCAAAAATCACCGATTTCTGGAAACAATTAATAACTTTTACATTTATCGAGATCTGGTGATATAAGCAATTCCACAGTTTAGAACCCACCACACAAAATTAAATTGAAAATAGAATTGATCTATTAACTATGTCTGAATTCCTGATTTTGGGGGAAAATGGCCATTTTTTACCCAAAAATCACCGATTTCTGGAAAGAATTGATAACATTTACATTTATGAGATCTGGTGATATAAACAATTCCATAGTTTAGAACCTACAACACAAAATTAAATTAAAAATAAAATTGAATAGTTAATTATGTACAAATTCTTCATTTTGGGGCAAAATGACCAATATTTACACTAAAATTCCAGATTTCTGAAACAATTTATATTTGATATATTAAACAAGAAGTAACAAAACAAAGAATTCCATGTATTAAAATTCATCATCAGAATTGCACGAAAAATATTTTAAAACATTAATATGTCCAAATTCCTTATTTTGGGGCAAAATGAAAACATTTTATACAAAAATCACAGATTTCTACAGATAATCTGTGAGTCCTTTGCTGGTATCAAAGTCTAGTCTGCATTTTTCATTTCTGAGAGCAAAAGACCTGATGGATGATAAAAGTGAATATATGTCACTTTTGTTGAAAAATGTTTGACAGTCACTCGAAGCAGCCTCCAGACACTTGATTGCATCTTCTCTTAGGAAGGCATCTGATGTCACATGTGTGTGGCAGCACCTTGCCCCAGACAGTAGCAGGCGACCTGTTGCAATAAATATTCTGTGTCTGCATTCTGTAGACAATGAGAACAGCTTTGAATCTCTCTTCTTACATATCACACAACTGGAATGGCTCTTTCCTGAAGACTGTATAGGAAGGGGAATCAATTTTGGACTTTTAATATTTACTGTCTTCCTTGCCTTTACTGCTGGTTCATAATCTGGATCATTGTTATAGGATGAATCCGAAACACAACTCGTAGTTTTCTTAACAGATTTGCAAGCACGGGTGGATTTATAAAACTTAGAGGAACAGTTGGTACATGTTACATCTGTCGCCTGGCAGGTGGTAAGACCTAGATACTGTCTGTAACTGTCATAGGCAGAACCCAATATGAATCGCCTTTGGTCTGGTTTTGTTCTTTTACCACAAGAGACACATGGGTATGCTTTTGGCCCACCTCTTGGCATATTCTTAAAAAAAAAAATGAAAATCTGTCTTAGATTTACACTACAGTACAAACTACATGAACTAATACCACAACATAATACAAAAGATACACAACTGATTCAGATCAAGGCATAATATCAGTCTGAAAATTTTACGGTAGACCGATAGAAGAATTTTCCTATACAAACATGTGAAAAAATGAATTCCCCATTTGTGGATCCACCCGACCACCAGGGGCCATATGGTTTTAACAAACTTGAATCTGCATAATATCTGGAAGCTTCCATGTAAAATTGAATTTTTCTGGCCTTGTGGTTCTTGAGAAGAAGATCTTTAAAGATTCTTATATAAACGCATGTAAAAATGATTTTCACTACTGTGGCCCCACTCAACTCCCGGGGGTAGGGGGGGTTCACGATTTTTACAAACTTAAATTTGCACTGTATCAGGAAGCTCCCTTGTATGTTTGATCTTTTTTGGCCTTGTTGTTCTTGAGAAGATTTTTATATGACACAATCTTATTTTTCTTTTTTCCATTTTTGTGATTATTTCCCCTTAGAAATGGACCTGGCCCTTCATTTGAACAAACTTGAATTCTCTTTACCTAAGGATAATTTGTACCAGGTTTGATTGAAATTGGCCAACTGGTTCTGCATGGAGAAGATTATTTTGTGTTTTTACTCTTTTGCTATTATCTCCCCTTGGAGAAGGATTTCGCCCTTCATTTGAAAAAACTTGATTCCCCTCACCCCAAGGATGATTTGTGCCAAGTCTGATTAAAATTGGTCCAGTGGTTCTGGAGTAGGAGTCGAAAATGTAAAATTAAGTTTAGGCTGCCTAAAGTTAATTCTACATTGAACGTCACCACCGCGCGTAAAATTGCCGTTTTAAAAAACAAGCAAATCCGGATTTAAAGAAGTCGTTCATTTTTTTTTAATCTACAAATCGGGGAGGATGCTCATAAACCTCATAATAACCCTACCAATCATAAATCTTAGCCACAAAGCTCCAAACCTATCATCACACACTTTTAAACAATATGCTGCTGAATCATATGGGATAATTGAGCGATTTCAATTTACTTGAATTTGAATATAAAATCCGACAAATTGATGTTTATTTCACAGAATAGATAATTTTCAATAAATACACATCATTTGTTTAAAACTTTTGTTTGTTTAATTTTCGATCTCCTCCCACCCTCATAGGTTTTGAATTTTGAAGGTGACGTTAAACGGAAAATTAATTTTGAATCGCCTTACAGACAAACATTATAACAGACGGACAACGGGCGATCAGAATAGTTCACTTGAGCTTTCAGCTCAGGTTAGCTAAAATACACACATACACACAAAACCAAATGTAAGTCCAAGTTCAAGGTCATAACTCCTTCAAATATTGGGAATAACATTCCCATTTTCATATACACTACTATATTTTTATCGTTGTTTTATACACTGTAATACACATTAATTTGAAATCCCCAAGACGTATGAGGAGTTGCAAATGGAGTTGCAAAAAAAACCAATTTTAATTAAAGAGCTAATATTGCCTTCATTGAAGAAAATTTATAAACAATGTTTGATTTTAATTTGTACAGGAATTGTGTTGGGGTCGAATTCACCGAACACCCATACAATGAAAGGGCAAGGTCATTTAAAAATATCACACCAGCTGTCAAAATCATCTTGGGGTATCATTGCCAGTAATCTGTATTGCATCTGTACATTTTTGGTCATATATTCACTTTGATGTGAGATCGGCGATGGACATATGCACATTAATATGAAAACTTATGCAGAGTGGGACACTGGATAATGCCTATCGCAATTTCTAGACCAAGCTAAAGCCCGGCCTTGCAAAGCAAAGTTCATTTTGTTACCAAGCCTATCTTAATAAATATCATTTTTTTTCAATGTTATCTAAGGTGTTTTACGGTATAGCTAATATGCAATACATAAATACTAGCTACTGCACTGTGCGTCTTGAACAAATAGAATCATCATAAGCCTACATGTGCGTGAAATCGTGATGTCACACTGTCAACATCTTATTAGTTGTTTCATGAAAAATCGTGTGTTCTGTAATTTGCCTATCATCCCACATCTATTAGATGTTAACTTACCAGTTTCTTTGTCTTGGGGATTTGAATCACATGTTTTCTCACTTGCTGACATGAACCAGGTCGATCTCGGCTATATTATTGTTTACAAAATGACGTCTGCTCCAGATCCGGGTTAATAAAATCACCGAAATTACCCCCAAACACCGCAATTACAAATTTTGATTTGCGGCGATGAGCTTCCAACTTCCTGGTTGTGTATAACATAAAAAACCGAACTGGAAATTCGCGTTAAAAAAAACCCGTTAATTTTTAAGGTTTTTGTGGTGGGCGCATGAAAACCACGGTAAGAAATTTTTATGAAAGATTTATCCATAGACCACTGTCTTTTTGTTAAAATCTCATTCCGTGGTTTTGGTGCGGACATACATAAAATTCGTAATGAAAGTGACATTTTGACGGAAAATTACGGATTCCGGGAAAATATGGCGGATTCAATCTACGATATCTTGGTTACCAATGCAAAATTAAAATGAATTTGATTATTTATAGGAAGTTAAAAACTTGTATTTCAATGTTATAAAAATTCATATGAATTTAGTTTGTTTGAAATATGAAAGATATGTTGGGCATATATGAGTGCTTACTGCCCCTGGCTCTTTAGACCTATGCTTCGCGCTCAGGACCGTAGCAGTGAGGGGTTCGTTAACGTTCCAACGCCTACCGTGACACGGAATCTCCGTTTTTAGGTCATGTCTGAAAGACCCGTGCGTTAGGCGAAGAAGCAATCACTACCTACTTTTTATCTTAGGTTTGACGCCGCCATGGCACGAGCGGGGCTCGAACTCACGACCTCCCGGTTACGACACACAAAGCAGGTGTAGCACGATAAAGATCCCTCCCTGCTCAAAGGCCATAAGCTCCGAGCATAGGCCTAAATTTTGCAGTCCTTCACCGGCAATGGTGTCCCCATATGAGTGAAAAATTCTCAAGCGTGAGGTTAAACAATAAAAATCTATCAATCATGTACTCTAGAAAAAAGTGTCCAACAGTGGGAAAATTACAGTACTGAAAATCAAACCATGAAAAGAACCATTGATTGACGTCTCGTCGAGAATTTTTCACTCATATTGCAATTTAACCGGTCGTGGTAGCTCAGTGGTTAGAGCGTTTAACCGGGAGGTCGTGAGTTCGAGCCCCACTCGTGCCATGGTCGCGTCAAACCTAAGACCGGAAAAATAGGTAGTGATTATTGATTATTTATTGCCTTTCGCCACACTCAACAATTTTTCAGTTATCTGGTGGCGTCCAGTTTGTTGGTAGAGAGAACCCAGATACAATGTACCTGGGAAGAGACCACCGACCTTCCGCAAGTAAACTGGCAAACTTGCTCACATAACCCTGTGACCGAGATTCGAACACGCGCCGACAGAGGTGAGAGGCTTTGTGATTTTGAGCCCGATGCTCTAACCACTCGGCCCCAACATTTAGAAGTGAGAATCACGGGTCTTTCGGATATGACCTTAAAAACGGAGGTCACGGTAGGCGTTTGCACGTTAAAAAACCCTCACTGCTACGGCCCTGAGCGCTAAGCATAGGTCTAAATTTGTGGTACTTCACCTACTGCTGGTGACGTCTCAATATGAGTGAACAATTCTCGATGGGACGTAAAATACAATCATATTGAAATTTAGACCTATACTTAGCGCTCAAGGTCGTAGCAGTAAGGGTCCTTTACTGTGCCAAAGCCTGCCGCGACACCTCTGATTTTTAAGGTCATATCCGAAAGGCCCGTGATTTTCCAATTCTAAATGCTGAGCGTTTGGCGATTGAGCAATCGAACTCACGACCTCCCGCTTACGAAGCAAACGCTCTAACCACCGAGCTATCGCGACCGGTGAAAAGCACCAGCAAAGGCGTTAACAGACAAAAATAAAATCCATCTTTTAACAAGAGGAAGTATACAATCCTTGAAAAGTTTGGTTCCAATTATGATTGTAATCTAGATTGATTGATTGTATATTGTTTATACTCGAGAATTTTTCACTCACATGTAATTTAATTGTAATTTAGAGTATATAACTGTAGATTTAGTGTATATAACTTTAGATTTTAACATTATCAAGATCTGACGAATACGTGGTCTATATTATAGACAACGATAAAAGATATTATCCTAGTGGTTCTTTTCTTATTAGAAATTAATGTAAATGAAAATTCTAAGTACAAGATATGTATACGGCCACCTTCGCGGAAGTGTTAATAATTATAGGCACCGTCTGGGGCAAAGTACACTTGCACAAAATCCATTTTCAAAAAGGTATTCGAAATTCCCGTCTTCAAGAAAACGAAACTAGAATGGACAATTTAATGAAATGATTATATTTAAAGTCTTATTTTAGTATCACAAGATATTCATGCCTCATATGTAGCATCTACATTTCACTTCAATTACACTCCATGCAACGTGTGCTGTCGATAAATATTCCAAGATTTTTGGCACATGACGCACTAGTCATGACAGATCCATCGAGAGCCAGTTGATATCCTAATACTTCTCTAACCTTACATTTTTGGGGTAAAGGTGAGAAGTTCCGTCCTTTCTTAATTTACCTTGAATATTTTTCTCGATATCAGAAAGACACCGTTTAAGTTTGTCTGCAATGCTCTCCCATCTGCGATTTGGATTTACAATCAAGTATACCCGAGTGTCACCCGCGTAACTATGCCATCGGAAAATTCATCCATTTGGTTTGGAGAACATGAAATATTGACAAGGTCCTAATACAGAATCATATTGAGACGTCACCAGCTGTAAGTAAAGTACCATATGCATGTATTTAAACCTGTACTTAGCGCTCAGAACCGTAACTGTGAGGGTTCCTTAACGTGCCAACGCCTGTCGTGACACGGATTGTTATTTGAAATTGCTGGGGTCGTTTTTTGAAATTGCTGATGTCATTTTCCGGAAAATCACAGTTTTTCTCTCCCTAGGAGGTTTGGCAACATGCAGTAAAGAATTGCAAGGTGGTTCCCAGTAATAATACCTAGGTCTTTCACGCAAAGTTGTCTATCGTCCTTGGTTATAACACGTTGAAGGTGTGTTGCATCGGAAACAAGCTGCACGTTCCTTTAAAGTCTAAATATGACAAAAAGAAAATATGATATTAAATTAGTTGATAACAAATGTGCTTTTTAAATATAACCACGGCAATTATCCTAATTAGTTGATAACAAATGTGCTTTTTAAATATAACCACGGCAATTATCCTAATAAATCATTTAGTAACAAGATATAAGAAAAATAAATTATATTATAAAAGTCTATATATATAGGGGAAAAGGGTAACTCCTGAAAAAAAGATATGTACTTATAGCACTAAAGAGCTTCCATATATATATAAAAAAAAAAGTCACCAAAGTCCAATAACATAGGGATAGCCTTCACTAGCATAAGAGAAATCTGATTCTACCCTGAACCAATTTGACTGTACTATGGTTAACCTAAATAAACCCTAAACTTCGCCATCGAACATGAAGTTCTTGACCCACAGCAGAGTGAAATTCACTCTCTGAGTAACTTTATTTATAGGTCAGTCGGGCCAATAAAATACTAAAAATAAATACCTAATCTGATTGGCCAGGACTTAGTCTCCTAGCCAATAGAATTCTAAAATATGTTTTACTGTTTGGATGACTGACAATATGCCGGGTATAATGATTTACTTAAAGAAATGACAGGTAAACAAATGTAAAATCAAAAATCACTTGTACGTTTTCATTATGACTTCCGAAGTAAATAAATGTATAGAAGACAAAGTATATACACTTGAGGGCTGAGAATCTGATATTCTGTGATCTGTAAATAGCAAAATTGTTACATTCCTCCCTCCTTAAAACAAAAATTACAATTTTTGTAAACATAAAATAAAAGAAACAATTTTGATATCATAAAGCACACAAAGTCACAATTGATAATTTGATTTCCCCCCACCCCCTCCCCCTTAAAAACAAATATCACAAATTTCTTTTTCTTCTTTTTATTACTGATCCAATAATACAAAGACAATTTTATGTTTAAAAGAGTCAAACGTTTATTTATATCCGCCAAGTGGGGAACCGATGATCACGCGCATTGTAATCTTCTGAGGTTGAAGAGGGGTTCCCTTGGGAGGCTATTTTGTCTTGTGATACTGGTTCTTTCCCATTCTTCTCGATAAATCCTCTTCTTTGGATAATTGAATCACTACCCATTTTTGCGTCTTAGTTTTGACGCGGCCATTGCACGAGCGGGACTCGAACTCAACGACCTCACGGTTACAAAGCGAAAGCTCTAACCACTGAGCTACCGCAACCGGTCAAACTAATAATAAAAAAGTAATAATTATAATTTTTCATTATTGTGATAGTGTTCATTTGATGTTAATTTTATATTGATTTCAACATTGAAAGTTACGAAATACCTTACAGTAGTATGTAATTATTTTAAATATTTAATTACACTTAAAATTAAACTGTAAATAGCAAAGTCTTAAACTTCCTATAAACTTTAACCTTAAACTCTGAATTTTGATTAATTAAATGACCCTATAAGCCCATTGGTCAGTTTTTTCCCCACCAAAGCCTTTTACCTCCTTTGTCTAGGAGTAGTGTTTTACATTATTTTGAGCCCAGGTAGTGGTGAGAGGATGCATATACAATTTCAGGACATGAATCACTGACAGAAGTTGACTTTGATTTTCCACACTTAACATTTCATATATAGCTGATATATTATTCTATGATTTATAGTGTATGAAAAGAGACATTTGAGAGAACTTACCTTGTTACTGTTTTTGACATTTCATTATGAAATGCTTTTCAATAATAAATGGTATTTTTAGGATGAATATTACAAATATGATACACTGTGTAGTAAAGTGTATGATGTCGTTTGTAGATCATAAAAGTACATGTAAAAATTATTTCCATTCAATCTATTGGGAAAGGAAGGATTCAGCCCATAGCAGTGAGTGTTCTTTAAAGCAATATAAGCTGCCAAAATTGCAATTTTTTATAGTGGCATTAAAAGAGGTTAAATGAACGTTGATATGATTGAAAAAAAAGAACTGCATCGAATTTCCTCTCTTATGCAACGTTTACACACCTTTACGTGATGAAAAATATATTCCTCGACATTCCGTTTGACCCTAACAATGGCAGCTGATTAATCGTCGGCACAATCCCGAAGATAACCGATGTTGACACGAATGATTCTGATCGGGGTGGATCGGGTTGTATCCGGGTCATTAAAATATGGACGGCGAGGTGAGATAAAATTCTAGTTACCATCATTATTTTGGCACTGTTAACGATGTTATATGTTTTTAAGTTATGATAGTATGTTTTTTAGTTGTGATAGTTTTAAGGGATCGCTCGAAACATTACGCAAAATTCCAAAGTCGGCTTTCTCCCTCGCTTCGAACCTTTCGTGCCATACATCTTTCGTGCTTACCGGAAATATTGCGCTTGCGCATTTGACTTTGCCGAATGAGTTCAACTTTAGGTCATTGCATACGGAAATAATGTCGGGAAAATTAAGGTACGGGAAGACTTAATTTCAACTGTCGAACATTTTTGCATTTAATGCAAAAAATACAACATATCAAAAGTTTAATCGATAAAATCAGGTATTAGAAGGTAGATGTTTACCAAATTTTCGATTAAATTTTAGGACCCCAAAATAACAATTTTGACAGCTTATATTGCTTTAACGTGCCAACGCCTACCGCGACCTCCGTTGTTAAGGTCATATCCGAAAAGACTCGTGATTCTCACTTCAAATGTCGAGCGTTTGGCGAAGGAGTAATTACTACCAATTTTTCGTCTTAGGTTTGACGCGGCCATGGCACGAGCCACTGAGCTACCGACGTGACGATTAAGGTTGAGGGTGCTGAATGCTAAGCTCTTTTTGATCCGGGCTCTACTGTATCGATTGTAAATGAAGCATTTTAACATGATAATTTACACCAGCTTACTTTGCATCCCACCAACAACATATTTTATATTTAATGTGCAGATGGAAAGACTCTACCATATTCTGGGTATATAGAAGGAAACATTACAACTCAGATTGAACCTTCAGTTTCCCAGAGATTGATTGATTGATTATTTATTGTTTTCCGCCACATTCAACAATTTTTCAGTTATCTGGTGGCGTCCAGATTTTGTTGGTGGAGGAGAGAACCCAGATACAATGTACCTGGGAAGAAACCACCGACCTTCCGCAAGTAAACTGGCAAACTTGCTCACATAACGCCGCAGCCGAGATTCGAACACGCGCCGGCAGAGGTTTCCCAGAGAGTAATTACAACCCAGTCTTCTTGGAACAAATTTGACTGGAAAACAAGATGCATATTTTGTTAGACACCACTCTGATAGCCCGCCCAAGTACTCAGAAGCAGACATTAAGAGTATGCTTGGCTTTCTTGTGGTGTTTGGAGACCAAGTCTTCCAACAATCCATTGCCTACCCATGGGCACTAACTGTTCTCCCTTATTGACAGACTTATTTTTATATTCATATGAAGCCAAATATGTTCAGAAACTGTTAGAGGATTTAAAAAAAACCCAAAACACTTGCCGTGTTCTTCAACCATACATATAGATATATCGATGATGTCTTACCAATCAACAATCATAATTTTCATAATTGTGTCCATTTGATATATCCCGATATAAAGGACACTACAGAATCTGATGTGTCTGCTTCATGTTTGTTTGTTTTACGTCCCGTTGAGAATTCTTCACTCATATTGAGACGTCACCAGCTGTAGGTGAAGTACCACAAATTTAAACCTATGCTTAGCGCTCAGGGCCGTAGCAGGGAGTGTTCTTTAACGTGCCAACGCCTACCGTGACCTCTGTTTTTAAGGTCATATCACAAAGACCGTGATTCTCACTTCTAAATGCCGAGCGTTTGGCGAAAGAGCAATCACTACCTATTTTTCGTCTTAGGTTTGACGCGGCCATGGCACGAGCGGGGCTCAAACTCACGACCTCCCGGTTACGAACGAACTCTCTAACCACCGAGCTACCGCGACCGGTCTGCTTCATATTTGGATATTTTACTCTGTTGGCAGACTGACAACTACATTATACGACAAGCGTGATGACTTCAATTATGCAATCATCATCTTTTTTTAAAGCGAGGTCAACTACTGATAGTCCAGTCAATTTACGATTTCGCATGCAACTAATTGCAAAAGAAATAATTTTTTTTGCAAAGTATTCCTTAGTATCAGTAAAACAACATATAAAAAGTATAATTTTATCTAATGTGCAAAAATAATATATTTTGATGCATCAAATTTGCTGATAGCTCCCTTTGTTTTATGTCACCGCCGCGCTATCATAGCGTGCTTTCACCGAAATCGTGACGTATACATTATCATTACGTAGACATTGATCAAAGTCTTTGCTCGAATTTTATGACATATGTTCATACAATCGTGTAAGCGCTTGAATCAATATAGCCTAGGTGTAATACTATAAATTTATTTACAAACGAGACGTTCTAAAGCTTCTCAAAAGTTTAGAAAAAAAAAAAAACAGGTTGGTAAAGTCACAACACGTGTCGTCATGTAGACGTATAGGCCTACTGGGTTCATTCAAAATTTGGGAAAGGTGCCGTAATGTAACGGAAAATAACATTTTTTAAAACTAAATAGTCGCAGAGGATCATTTCTTCAAGGTAAAATTAATAAGTAAGAAAGTGAAAAGGCTTTTTTCTATACTGCACTGCTTATTTCTATTTTCTATGTAAGGACACCCATTCGCGTTACAAAGCCATATTTCTTATTGATACGTTGAATTCCTTAGGATTTTGTTCCTCATATTCGGAGATACAACGTTTTGAAACAAGTGCAGCCATTTCACAAGGAACAGATATTCCAAGCTATGAAAATGGACAATTTCTGCAATTCGTTGCTGACAACGTGGATCACAATGTGCGCACACTTGATGGGTATGGTACATTCCATGGCATGGGCATTATTGTAGGCTCTACACCTGGTAAAAAGGTTAGCAAACCGGTCCCTAAACTGAACGTTTCATCGGCTGACCTGGTCACTGCTGGGAAAATTAATATACATTTCTACAAGCAACCACCTAAATCGTCACTGCAGATGAAATTCGCCAAAATTAATAAAGAACAGAAAGTACCAGATCCATCTTTGAGTTTAGATCTTCTTTCAAAGGCTGTATGGCCTCTTCGATCCCCAACTCCAAGTTGGTCAGGACTGATGCAGTGTACTCAAAATGGAGATTACCCTGGGAAGTCCACCATCACCTTTCTGCCGATGATAGATATGGACGCAAGCGATATGTCATGTATCTACTCTACACTGAAGTTTGTGTCTCGCCAAGCTAGAAAATATGGTACAACTCCAATTCTGACATTTGACCAGCCTCTCTACATGAAAGCAGTTACAATTGTCACTCATGAGTCACAGTGTGAAGACTTAAGCTCCATTATACTCAGGTTAGGTGGGTTTCACACACAAATGAGCTTTTTAGGATGTATCGGGCGCATTATGAGAGAATCGGGATTGCAGGAAGTTTTAGAGACTATATGCGTCAAATGCAGTTGGCCATATTCTTAGTGGAAAAGCAGTAGCTCGAGCAACCCGTGCCCATTTTCTAGTTGATACAGCCCTTCATGCCTTGCTCGTGGCTAAAACCTTTGGTGCCGAATTGCCTGATAATGATGTGCCCCAAAATATATCTTCAGGTTATCTTGTAACAAGTCGTTGTCATTGGCGAAGACACTGATCTTCTTGTTCTCCTCTGCTACCATGCATCACTGGATGGATACAACATTTACTTCCGATCTGAACTTTCTAATAAGTGCAGGCACTGGGACATACAAAAAACAAAGCGGATGCTTGGTATGCACAAGTGCAAAATTCTGCCAGTAGTACACGCAATCACGGGATGCGATACAACCTCCCGCCTATTTGGGATAGGAAAAGGTGTTGCTTTAAAGAAGCTTTCGAAAACAAACAATGTTACAATGGCAATAGAGGAATTCTTAAAGCCTAGAAACTTGTAACGAGCGGCGAACAGATTATTGCTAGCCTATATGGGGGAGTATTGTGTGAAAGACTGGATCTTCTGAGACTGCGCTTATACACAAATAAGGCTATCACTAACAATAAGTGCGGTCAGGTACAGAGTCTCCCGCCAACATCTGATTCTACGGCTCTGCATTCTAGAAGGTCATACTATCAGTGTCAGCAGTGGATAAAACTAGATGGCACTGATCTGAACCCACTTGATTGGGGATGGATAGTCACTGATGATAGCAAATGCATGCCGCTTAAAAACACTTTGCCGCCTGCTCCCAATCGTCTTCTGAATATTATCCACTGTAAATGCAAGGTACATTGTGACACAAAGCGGTGTACGTGCCGAAAACATGGCCTAGAATGTACTATTGGATGTGGCCACTGTAGAGGAACAAGTTGTTCCAATTCAACAAGGAACACGGAGGAAGAAGAAGAAACAAACTGATTTCCATGGTCTGTTCACTGAAATTACCCCCCCCCCCCTTTTCCAAAAAAGCCTCTTAAAGGTGAAATTATTACATGGAAATTTTACAATTTCTATTTCTTACAAAAATTTATAAATGCCAATCAAGAAACTGCATTCTTATTTGATAGGTAATGATGGAAAGCTAATGTCCAGTTTTTGTCGTTTTTTCTCTGTTTTTGACCCCCCAAAAATGGTATTTCCACTTCAACTGAAACATTAGATTTTTTTATATGTTTTAGTACACATATTAGCGAGGTCAAAATCATTGAAAACAATTCTTTTGCAATTAGTTGCAAGTTTGACCCTTTTTTGGGCTAATTTGACTGGACTATGACAAAAAAGTTGATGTTGCACGGTTATAACGAATCTCGTTTGAAGTCATTATTTTACGGTCGCTATAATGACCTTGTTTGCGATTATGAAGTGTCTCTGGGACATATGTTGAATGATTTGTTTGATACCCGTTGTTAGACTGTCATTTGTCATACTAGACGTCTCCATATCAGTGAAAATTCTCGAGCGGGACATAAAACAATATATAATCAATCAATCAATCATACTAACTTTGACTACGGGTAATCCGGTATACCTAAGTTCAACTAAGGGCCCATGGGGGTGTGACCGGTCAGCAGAGAATGCTTACTCCTCCGTGGCACCTGATCCTACCTTTGCTTTGTCGGAGGTCCGTGTTGCCCCTACACTTGTATATGTCTTTGGGATTTATGATTACGATTAACACATTGTTAACTTCGCCATTCGATATTACAACATTTGCTGGAAAATATGGAAGTAAATGTTTGCAAGAAAAGCAGTTATGTGCACCTTGGCAATTAACTTTAAGCAGTCATGCTTATGAAGATATCTTAAGACATATCCTAAACTTAATCCATTCTTTCGAAGCTATCCTATCTTAACATTTTTCGTAGGACATATCTTAACTTTAAGACATCACGAGACTTGTCTTAAGATGTGTCTTGAGTTTGGATACAAGCAAAATGGCTGCTGCTTTGTGGTTGCTTCAACAAAGAAGATTTCGCAGGAGAGAGACAGGCTATATCGGGACAAGGATAATTCTTTGGACTATGAAACAGACGACTCTATTGTGAGTAAATATAGACTGCCAAGACCTTTAATCGTTCAGCTGTGTCAGCTGTTCGAACACGAACTCAAGCGACGACCTACTTTGAGGTCATGTGCACTACTTGTCTCACTCAGATCATGGTAGCATTGCGATTCTTTGCCACTGAAAGTTTTCAAACTGTTCTTGGGGATGTTCATAACATTTCTTGCTAGTGTGTGTGTCGTATGTGTTGAACGATGTGATTGATTGCATCATTAGGGTTGCGAATACATACATTTATATGCCTACGAGTGAAGGGGAACTCAATGAAATAAAAGGTGGATTTTATGAGATAACAAGATTTCCAAATACAGTAGGTGCTATAGATGTATCAGAATTAAAACCCTATCTACAGATGAACATTTGTTTGTTAATAGGAAAAATTTCCATTCCATCAATGTGCAAGCTTTTTGTGATTCTTCACGACTAAAGTTTTTGAACATTGTTGCGAAATGGCCTGGATGAACCCATGACTCGTTTATTTGGAATGAATCGTCTTTGAAGGTTTTATTTGAAAACGGAACCATTTCGGATCGATGGCTACTTGGGGACAGTGCATACCCACATTCTTACACCTGTGCTTAACCCCTCCAGTGCAGCGGAAGACAGATACAACTGTGCTTATATTCAAACAAGGAATACAATTGAGAGAGTGTTTGGCGTGTTAAAGTTGAGGTTTAGGTGTGTCGATTCGAGTGGAGGAACTCTTCTCTTATACGCCTCAGAAAGCATGTAAAATTACAGTAGCAGTGGCTGTATTACATAATATGTGTGTAAATAACTGCGGACCTCTACCAGAGGATTGTAACCCAGTGGATCATGGACAGATTGGAGGGGAGAAGTATGTGGGAAACCCTGTGAATGACGGAGCAAGAGTCCGAATGAGGCTTATAAGTGGACCAAGAAATCCTTCATTTTAATTGAAGGCGTTCATTTTGAATTTGTATACATATCTGTATTTATATATGTATTTCAATGCTTTGAAAATTTTACATGCCTAAAAATATGCTCAAACTGTAATAAAGTAAAACAATACGCATTTTAATATTTTATTGATTTTATGTATTTTTTCCGTTTCCTCACATGCATTAAATACCACACCTCTCTGCGCTAAGTAAACTTGATGTCTTTGTTGTTCAATCACAAGTTGTTGTTGCATAATACTTTGGCGTTGTTTCTCAATTTCCAACCTCTGCTTCAATAACGAGGCGCTGCTTTTTAATTTCTAATTTTTCCGCTTCAAATTGCAGCAGTCGCTCTTCATATACCACGTTTTCTTTGGTTACCTGTAAGGGGCCTCTTCCCTGCTCGACAACTGATGGGGGAAGATGTGCTTGTTTGTTTTACGTCCCGTCGAGAATTTTTCTCTCATATTGAGACGTCACCAGTTGTAGGTTAATTACAACAAATTTAGACCTATGCTTAGCGCTCAGGGCCGTAGCAGTGAGGGTTATTTAATGTGCCAACGCCTACCGTGAAACGGGACCTTCGCTTTTAAGGTCATATCCGAAAGACCCGTGATTCTCACTTCTAAATGCCGAGGGTTTGGCGAAGGAGCAATCACTACCTATTTTCGTCTTAGGTTTGACGCGGCTCGAACTCATGACCTCCCGGTTACGAAGCGAACGTTCTAACCACTGAGCTACCGCGACCGGTCGGGGGAAGAGGTTTCACCAATCTCTACATAGAAACGTAAACATGATTTAATGCAGTTTAATAACTAAGAAATGCATCATAATTTCAGTTCTTTATGTGCATGCATTATACAATGCTACACATGTATATCATACGAGCCATTCCTATCAAAAAGGGTCCTTATCTTATTTCGTTTTGATGATTTAATACCCAGTCAATATTGACTATTATGTGCTATAGAGCAAACTATAGGGAACAGTCCCTCAAAATATTAGATCAACTTTAATTTTCATTAAAATAATACAAGAACCTACCCGACTGCACTTTTTCACTGGCGCTTGAACCTCCAGACCGATGAGTTTCACTGGCGTTTGAACCTCCAGACCGATGAGTTTCAATTCCACCGTAAATTTCGTCGATAGGGGTGTTTCCAAGAATCCCCGAAACTTTCTCCTGAAAGGTCGTCATCTCCATTAAGGGCGTCCTTCCTCCTCCTGTCTTTGCCGATTCTCTTCTCTGTTGCGCATTTTTTTTTTCTTGGTCTCGCTAGTGAAAGTCGATAATTTTTTTCTGATTTCTTCCACTGTCCTCACATGCTGTACCCTCTCACAGATAGTCTCCCAAACTCTCGCTTTTTTGTTTGTAACAACATTAGTAAGCTCTGAAAAAATCATCGATCTGGATTATTTTTTTAACTTCAACACAAGCAACACTTGAATTTCCATTTCCGAAAAATTCGGATTACGTACGCCACCCATCCTGTTTTATGGAACTCTTACATCAGTGAATGAAAACCCTTTCCTTATAGAAAGACAGGACCAGTGAAGTAGTCAACAAAAGAACGAGTGCACGGGATATTTGTAGTGAACACTCACTCACTATAAATTTATATTTTAAACTACCTTTGAACTTAATTATTTATTTTTTGAAGCATGGATTAAGAAGACAGTTTGGAGAGGGTTGCTTTACAATGTGTTGAGAGAGAGATTAAATATTGTTTAACGTCCCGTTCGAGAATCTTTCACTTATATGGAGACGTCATAATTGCCGGTGAAGGGCTGCAAAGGACATCTCACGTTTTCCATTCAAAAGTGCCCTTAGAAATCTAAAAAATAAAGTTATTGTAATAAGGTTATTAACTTCATGGTATGAATCATTAGTTTGTTAGGCATATGGAATTTTCTTCAAAATGATAAAAAAAATGTTAATAAACAGACGATATTTGGGGTAAAAACGATGAATTTTATAATGGAAGTCTATGGAAACAGGAAAAGTTTTTTCTAGGGTCTCCCCCCCCCCCCCCCCCCCCCCCCCCCCGTGATCAAGATTTTCCCTTTGCATGATAACTAGAATGAACAATATACACAACATATCAAAACGGCTTTCTTGATCACGGGGGGGGGGGGGGGGGGGGGGGGGGGGGGGGGGACGTACTTCTATAGCCAGAGGAAATTCGAACCAGAGTACACCTTTTCAAATAGATTTACAGTTATATCGATCTCTGGGCAATAAAACCGAGGTTAAACCAATTATTACGTATGTTTATATCTTTTGGGGGATCGGGTGACATAAAATATGAGAGGATTTAGCCAATCGGCAGTGAAATTCAACGTGCCAAAGGACACAATTTTTATCTACTTTAGAAATATCGGGGATAAGACTTTCTTTTGTTACACCCTGTAGCTTTTCCCTGGCCAATCTCGAACATTTACAGCATAAAACACATCCTGCATATGCATTTATATTTCTATTTTGTAAATAAGAGATATGCCAAAAGTGAGACTTTTCATTTAAATAAGCCGGCTATAGTACGATATTTTTTTTTTTACTTTTTTGTGTTGTAAGAACAGAACACACACTTGTCCGACATTTTGACAGCAAGTATAGCAGACGTGAAACACGTGGTATTTCAATGATTGAAGCCGATCTAAATGTAATCAATACAGGTAAGCTGACAAGGTAGAATAGGCGTACAGTACGGTACAAAAGCTACGGCCCCATAATTTTTCATTTCATTAAAAAGTTGGAAAAAACCACACATGATGTTCGAAATTAAATTTTAGTGATATTATATAGTGATAAGCATGTTTCCTGGGTGACCTGGTTAAAAAAAAACTTTTGGAAACGACGAATTTTACCGCTTCAGCCATTGCAAACATTGGCACCCCTACCCTCATTCTATCTGCATAATTGTTAAAATTAGTCACTGACTATGCTAAATTAAAGTCGTACCTCGTCTTAAAGATTAGATTTATTAATAAAACCTGTATTTTGTATGATTTACAAGATATAACATACCAAAATTCATACTTCAAAACAGGGCAGATAACGTATGAAAACGTGAGATGTCCTTTAGGCCTATGCTCGGCGCTTATGGCATTTAGCAGGGAGGGATCTTTTACGTGCCACATCTGCTGTGAAACGGGACCTCGGTTTTTGCCGTCTCATCCGAAGGACCGCCCCATTTAGTCGTCTCTTAAAACAAGCAAGGGGGTACTGAGGATCTATTCTTACAACCCGGATCCCCACGGGGTGAAAGAGAGAGAGAGAGCGCGAGCTAAGTAACAGCAAGTAAAAAAGATAGTAAGAGATAAAATTTAAGACATTTTAATTTAAGATATCACTAAGACCCTTTCATTTTGTATCCTACGACACATTTCAAGATAGTCCTAAGATATATCCTAAGATTCTTCTTAAGATATATTGATTGATTGTTTGTTTGTTATACGTCCCGTAGAGAATTTTTCACTCATATTGAGACGTCACCAGCTGTAGGTTAAGTACCACAAATTTAGACCTACGCTTAGCGCTCAGGGCCGTAGCAGTGAGGGTTCTTTAACGTGCTAACGCCTACCTTGACACGGGACCTCCGTTTTTAAAGTTATATCCAAAAGACCCGTGATTCTGACTTCTAAATACCGAGCGTTTAGCGAAGGAGCAATCATTACCATTTTTTCGTCTTAGGTTTGAAGCGGTCATGGCACGAGCGGGGCTCGAACTCAAGACCTTCTGGTTACGAAGCGAACGCTCTAACCACTGAGCTACCACGACCGGTAGGAAATATGCTAATTGTAAAGTTTGCTTACAAGAAATTCCAGGTTGTATGGGTTTTGCTGTTTTACGAAAGATGACTTCCATCCGAATTTTTTATAAGTGGTTGTATATAAACCTTTTTCAATTTTACCTTATCACATCATCAACATACATGTGCATTTTTATACTTACAGAAGTTGTTACAGGTTAAACCACAAGTTTTCAAGAAATTGAAAGTTTGATATTAATAAAAAAAAACACCCCATTTTTTCCAGACTAGGATAACAAAAAAATATTGTATTTTAAACATGATAAACAGAAGTTATCTCAAATGACAAAATGAGAAGTTTTAAAGCTTGAAATTGTAAATTGATGAAATTCAATTTTCTTAAAAACAATAAATAAAAAATTGTGAAAAATGAACCACAAATAAATGTGATCTAGGGTTATTACAGATGTTTCTATAAATATATGAGGAATTGGTAGAGAAAAAATCACCAGGTGTATCACAAGTTCGTGTGTAGGGCAAAACGGACCTCCGACAAAGCGAAGGAGAAATTGGAAGTTTGATGTTTAAAAAAACATTTTTCTAGAAATAGTTCAAAAACTAGGATGACAAAAAAAAATATTGCTGCATTTTAAACATGATAAACAAAGTTATCTCAAATGACAAAATGAGAAATTTTAAAGTATGAAATTATAATTGATAAAACAATTTTCTTTTGAAAAGAAATGAATTAAAAAAAAATTGAAAAATGAACCACAAATAAATGTGATCTAAGGTTGTTACAGATGTTTCTATAAATATATGAGGAATTGGTAGAGAACAAATCACTAGGTGTATCATTCCACCTTAAATACGGATAACGAAGATATAATGCATTCACGTGTTGCGCATCTACACAGACAATAATGTCTTGTTTATATTTTGCGCCATTCAAATAAGGAATACGGTGTTACGCACTACAGAATGTAAAACAATGTTTAACGTTTTTATATTTACTAATGCATTTAGTAGAATATATCCCTTTCGCTTTCCAGGTTTGCTTCTTAGTACGTTGTTGGTGTGTAGAAATGTGGTTCAGAGACATTTGCTTATAATGTGAAATATTAATACATTGTTGCAAAAAATTGAACAGGCTACCTGTAAAATGTTTTGTCACGGTAGGTCATAATTTCCTGAAAGTGACATACAGCATGTACTTTAATAGCACTGCCATAAAATTAAAATTTAAATTAAACAAGTAATAACGATTATTATGGATACAATGTTCAAAGTATGAATTAAATCGTGTTTAATAATTCAATTTCTTCTATATCTAATCTGTACAATTACAATCCACTGAAAGCCTACCGTCTTCATAAATTCAGATTTTTTTTAACCATTAATTATCTAATATTCTCTGTTTACTCGTACTTTTTATCAAGCTTACATGTCCCTGTTGAAAATAGTAAGAGCTACACAAACAATTAACAACAAGTTTCGCAACATATTTGAAACCAAGGGCATTCAAACCGTCATCTTTTGAAAATGCTCAACTGTTTTGATCACATATCATTTTACAGGTAGTATAACTTTCTGTCATCAGTTTTACAGGAGTAGACTTACCTTATTCTATTTAAAAGGATGGGTCAATTAAACACATGTTCAGAACTGATGACACATCTTCCGTGTTTCCTCTCTTTGAAGACATCACAGCTGAAAACTGTGTATTTCCGTTTCCGTAGTGTAGAAAATATTTTACTTTTAAATTTTCATTAAGATTTGTTTTGATAATTTGTAAGTATCGTTAAAATGAACTTTCAACGAGATTCCACAGATTATGAGGTCGCAATGATGGTCTATGAATATAGATTAGAGTAGAGTGTCGACAAAACAAGATGTGTTTGTAATTGTGAAACACTGTGTCCCCGGTGGTAACAACTAAATAATCCAAGGTCAAGAACTATTAAAACGTCCCGTCGACAATTTTTCACTTAGATTGAGATGTCACCAGCTGTAGGTGAAGTACTACATATTTAGACCTATGCTCTACCAACACCTGCGACACGGTACTTTGTTTTAAGATCATATCCGAAAAAACGGCGATGCTCACTATGAAGTGAGAGAACAATTACTCGATATTTAAAATCGATGTGCAAGTAAAGAATTTGGTAACGGTTAAAGGTCACAAGGCCAAACCTGTAAGGTCTTACCATAAGGAGTCTACCTACAAAAATATACACTCCTACCTTAAAAAGTTTTATTGGGAAACGTTGTGTAGGTTTAGTTTTCTTAAATTAGGCCAAACTTCAAAGTCACAAAACTTTCGTACAAAACGAACAGCTTTGTCACAAGGAATACAAATAAGAGAAATAAGAGCTCTTATCATTTAGCATTCAAAAGTTGTGAGCAAATTAAGTTTTGAAGACAAATATAATATGATCTTCGATACGACTGCATAAAAACATGGTAGAATCCAATGGTTGAAATAAACAAGAACCATATTCTATTATATTTCTGGACGCAACCGGGAGGTCGTGAGTTCGAGCCCCGCTCGTGCCATGGCCGTGACAAACCAAACACGAAAAATAGGTAGTGATTGCTCCTTCGCCAAACGCTCGGCATTTAGAAATGAGAATCACGGGTCTTTCGGATATGACTTTAAAAATGGAGGTCTCGTGTCACGGTAGGCGTTGGCACGTTAGAGAACCCTCACTGCTACAGCCCTGAGCGCTAAGCATAGGTCTAAAACCATAGGACGTAAAACAAACAAATATTTCTGGATATAAAAGAAGTGTTTAAAGTGCACTATGAAGAGCTAATTAAATAACTCTAGAGTAAAATTATTCTAATATTTATCGTGTCGATACATTATTTGTCGAAATGTGTATCTGATGCATCAAAATTGGCACCGTTTATGTTTTATTGTACTTTAGTTAGCGAAGGAAAATGTACACTAAACAATGTAATTCACGGAAAATTTTCATACCTGTGATAAAATTCGTTTTTGAAAATCTAAATAACCTGGAAAACTGCTCGCAATAAATTTTCTGTTTTTTGAAACTCCACTGTACTGACAAATGGGTCATTTTCACAAGAGTTTAGCAACATCTAATGATACTGTATAATGCCTTCATATATATTGCTCAGTCTTGCACGTTTTGTACTTTTTCTTTGAAGTTTGGATGGCCTTGCAAATACAATAGTACATATTCACCTGTCATAGTTTTCGGCATGCGAAGTAATCTACTTTTTCTTAGATTTGAACACAGGTAGAAAATAAAAGTACTTGCCCAAGTGCATGATGAAACTATGCCATTCTGTAAACTAAAAGATGACAGAACGGTTACAGAATAGAGGAGCTCTGCCATTGAGTCACTTTTCTAGACGTTTCCATGAACTTTCCGTCGACTGAATAGCACAATCCCATTCAAATTTCGGTCCTTCGGACCAGACCGGAAAAACCGAGGTCCCGTGTTACAGCAAGTGTGGCACGTAAAAGATCCCTTCCCTCCCTGCTCAAAGGCCACAACTGCCGAGCATAGGCCTAAAATTTGCAGCCCTTAACCGGCAATGGTGACGTCTCCATATGAGTGAAAAATATTTCATCAATCAATCATAAAATCGGAGGTCCTTTGTCACGGTAGGCGTTGGCACGTTAAAGAACTCTGAGCGCTAAACATAGGTCTAAATGTGTTGTACCTCACCTACGGTGATGTCTCAATATGAGTGGAAAATTCTCGACGGGACGTAAAACAAACAAACAATATTGCAATTTAGGGACACCAGTGTTTCACAAACACAGTTGGACAAGTGAATTTTGTTGTAAAGCTAGTGAATTTGAATGGATTGATTGATTAAATATTGTTTAACGTCCCGCTCGAGAATCTTTCACTGATATGGAGACGTCACTATTGCTCGGCGCTTATGGCCTTTGAGCAGGGAGGGATCTTTTACGTGCCACACCTGCTGTGACACGGGACCTCGGTTTTTGCGGTCTCATCCGAAGGACCGCCCCATTTAGTCGCCTCTTACGACAAGCAAGGGGTACTGAGGATCTATTCTAACAACCCGGATCCCCATGGGGGCCTCCGATTTTAAGGTTATATCCGAAAGACCCGTGATTCTCTCTTTTAAATGCCGAGGGTTTGGCGAAGGAGCAATCAAGGCTCGAACTCACGACCTCCCGGTTACGAAGCGAACGCTCTAACCACTGAGCTACCGCGATTTTATTCAATTAATTCATTTCTATCTATTTCTGTTTGCTAATCGTAATAAAGCCACGGCCACGTTCCTTCAATGATTTAAGAAATACCCTGGTTATTTTCGTTTTGTTATTATTACTATCAGAGTCCTCTTTTACCCGCTAAACATCAAACTTGACGTCCATGTTTCAATTCATCAAAGCATTATATGTTTACCATTACATTGTGTCTTTGTAGATTCGCCACTTTGCAGCAATGCAAGATTTTAACTTGAACGTACGAGTTTTATTTGATCCCTGGTCCTTTGCGGAAGCAGGTTAGAATATATCCTCAACACCCCTCCCCCCTTGTTTGTCGTAAGAGGTGACAAAATGGGGCGGTTCTTCGGATGAGACCGCAAAAACCGAGGCCCCGTGTCACAGCAGGTGTGGCACGATAAAGACTCTCCCTGTTCAAAGGCCATGAGCGCGGAGCAGAGTCCTAAATTTTGTATACCTTCACCTGCAATGGTGATGTCTTGAGCGTTACTTTAAACAATGTATAAATAATCAACATACGGGAATGGCGAGATTTGAGTACTGTACGAGTATTTTTTACTCGTATGGATACGTCACCATTACCGGTAAAGAGCAGCAAAAAAAAAACCTATTCCGCGATCAGGGCCTGTAAGCTGAGAGGGATCTTTATCGTGACCCGGGGTGTCGCGGTAGCTAAGTGGTTAGAGCGTTCGCTTCGTAACCGGGAAGTCGTGAGTTCGAGCATCGCTCGTGTCATACCTAAGACGAAAAATAGGTAGTGATTGCTCCTTCGCCAAACGATCGGCATTTAGAAGTTAGAATCACGGGTCTTTCGGATATGACCTTAAAAACGGAGGTCCAGTGTCACGGTAGGCGTTGGCACGTTAAAGAACCCTCACTGCTACGGCCCTGAGCCCTAAACATAGGTCTAAATTTGTGGTACTTCACCTACAGCTGGTGACGTCTCAATATGAGTGTAAAATTATCGACAGGACGTAAACAAATAAAAAATCAACGACAAGCAAGGCGTACTGAGGACCTATTCTAACCCGTAGCCCCAATTGATGATATAATTTCATAGAGGTGCGTTATAATGACTAGAAAATTTCACAAACTGAATTATTATGAACATACGAGGAATTGTCACAGCCGGTAGATTTTTTTTCTTTTCAGAAATTAAACCTAATAACTCTTGTTTTTAGTACTAGGATTTTCGCTTGCGACATTCTGAAAATCATACAGATATTTTTAAATCAGAAATGAGTCGTCTTTACCTATCACTAATTTGTCCGCGTCAAACCAAATACGTAAACATAGGTAGATTGCTCCCTCCCAGCTCAAAGGCCGTATGCGCCGAGCATAGGTCTTAATTTTGCAGCCCTTCACCGGCAAAGGTGATATCACGAGATGTTTGAGAAATTCTCGTTTAACAATATATAACCAATCTTTTATAGTTGTATGGGCTCCTTTTTGCAATTCCGACCAAACACAATGCAACGGAAGCTTTTTTTTTTCTTCATTTAACAGAATTTTCATGCAAATAATGACCCTTTCGTTCTCAAGGTCAAAATGTTGTAAGAATGGGAATCGGGGGGAAAACTCGTCCGAGCTACAGTATCTGGAGCGTCACCAACAATAATGTCTCCATAATGCATACATATATGTAAAGTATTGATTTCTGAAAGACACCTCGCATCCAGTTTGACCCCTAGCTATAAGATTTCATGATCACTTGAGCATTGTCTTTAAAAAAAAAGATAATCCTAATTATTTTTAGATTCGAAGGTCAACTTCACATGTATATGTAGTTCACAATTGCACCAGTTTAAGGGATGTTTGTTGGATATCGTTTAACGTTCTGTTCTAGAACATTTCACTCACATGTAGATGTCGCCATTGCCGGTGAAGAGCTGCACAGTTTAGGTCTATGCTTGGCGCTTACGGTCTTTGAGCAGAGAGGGATCTTTATTAAGTTGTATTATCCTGATTTGCACCATGTGCAGAACAACAACTAATTTGTCTGTGAACGAAGGTTGATATCGCGTAAAGTTCAGAATATGACGCAACCTTAGCAAAGGTGTTCCATGCTTCGACTTAAACGTGTTTTCTCAACTAATCTAAAATATCCTTCGAGACAAAGAACAAGATGTATCTAATCTTTCTACACTAAATTGAAGGTATAGGTTATGTACTGATTCATAGACAAGGATCATTGTACTTTATTTTAGTAATAGTACAGACCGTCAAATCATGTAAAGTTCGCAAACATCACACGGATACGTGTTGCAGACAAGGACACAATTAGCTGACGAGGGATAAAAAACCAACTCGCTTAAAATAAAAGGACGAGTTTATTAACTGGTTTCCTTTGCATTTACAGCCATTGTGACACAAGATCATGAACTATCTCCAGCTTTTACTTCCTTTAGTTTGCTTCTTTAGTGAGGCCTATGGACGGTCACAGGTAAGACTTTCAAGGATTGTAATGTTAATTAAATACGCAATGTTCTGGCAAAAGGGTACAATTAATGGTCATGTATTAAGACATAATTATTTTTATTTTATACTCTTTATTCCATTTTAAATATGCATCTACGAGTCACATTAAACGTACAGGGTGTTTAATTATATTTGTCCCCCATACAGAATGATTTAAAAAAATAAAAGGTTATAATTGATTCGAAAGGTTTGAAGAAATTTAAAAATATGAGTTTAACAACTATTTTTAGTTTAAACATTTAGTTTTTCTGTCACAATTCTTTAAATTGAGCCATGTTAAAAATGATTTGTTTTACATCACACGTTCTATATTACGTCCTCTTTGTGATTAAACAAGTTAGATGCGATCTCTGAAATTCTCTTTCACTGCAGCGCAAATGACTGAAGTTATTTTTTTTTTCACTTCTCAAAAAAGCTGAAACTGCTTTTCCTGATTTGGATACTTTCTTTTGCACCATCCTTATTACTATTATTGGTGATTACATTCAGAATATAACTTTAACACTTCAGTACAGTGTACACTGTTCCTTGGACAGACGCTAATTGAAAATTTCAACGTCACATTATGACATCATAGCGTAAGAATATATATTCTCGAACGCAAAGTTTTAATTTTTTTAAAGATGTGATAAAAATTAAAGATTTTACAGGTATTTGTAATGGGGACATATTTTATTAAACACCCTGTATGCACAGGTTTTAAATACCATGTACAGTACCTCCTATATGCTCTTGAACTGTTTGAAATTTTGATATATACTATATCGATGAAATTTATATAATTTTATGAAATTGTGGGGTACTTTATACTCAAGTTCTGGGTATGAATGCTATATGTACCGTTCCCCTTTTCTCTTTCTCAGGGCTATATGCCTATGATCAGGCTGGAGTTAGATGTCTTCTCAGGTCGAACTAACCCTTGGGTTGACATACCTCGTCCATTTATGATGAATATGATGAAGGAGTTTCCACCACGCCCTATGAGAAAAAATGTCAAAGGTACTCTCCACGGCCGGCAAATATACGATTATGCACGTTTGAAAGTAGAGCTTTAATATTGTATTTGGATAGTAACACATGGACGTTAAGGATTACAAGCCCATTGGCACGTAAAAGATCGTTTCCTTGATTTTCAAAAAAGAGTAGGCTCACTGGGGGCCGTCAGGGAAACTTCAACTTTCAAAACCAACCATATTTCAGTTGCTTAACCGCCGTAAAATGGCTGAAATATTGCCAACTCGGCGCAAAACACCAATCAATCAATCAGTATTTCATGCTAATTTGTTTTTGAAAATGAGTTTTAGTTTTTCAAAATTCGAAATTCACTGCAGCTAATCGAGATCAACGGGAATTATAGGCGCAAAATAATTTTGCGATAACGAAGTTTTGTAGAGTATTTAGTGAAGAATTAAGTTTATTTTTAGAGCTTGGATATCGGGGATTTATTCTTAACGATGGACAAAACACTATGACGATTGCCAGTGGGTCCAGCAGGCAACTCGAGGGACGACTGATGAGGTTTTTCAATATTCCAATGAACGTTAGAAAACACTGCAATCAGCAGGTATGTACCTATAATATTCATAAAGTACCATATCATATATCAAGTAATAATGGCGCACTAGATATGTTCGATTTTTTTTCTTTGGCTTTCTTTTTAAATGTGTGTGTGTGGGGGGGAGGGGATACTTATTTAATTTTTTTTTATTATTTCTTGGAGGGAGAGAGAAATTTTCGCCGAATATCAAAGAGACAAAATTTCTTTTTTATGAAAACCTCGTCGAAAATTAAAATGCCAAAATTTAATCATATACACGTTTTAATGAAAACGTGCCAAGGAATAAAGCGACATTACAAACTGAAAATCCGCTAAATGTTCCCGATATACGGCGCATCCACATAATATTAAATGTTAGTAAATTTGACATCATTATAGAAAAGTTGCGAGATGTACAAGATGTTGCAATGTTTACATTAATAATACATTTTGTATGAAGTTACTCCGATTTTTTGAAAACCTTTACCATCAAAATGCTCAACTTGAAATATTTAATTATTATTGTTTAATGTCCTGCTCCAGAATTTTTACTCACTATGGATTGATTGATTGTATATTGTTTTGCGCCCCAGCTGAGAATTTTTCACTCCTATGGAGATGTCACCATTGCCGGTGAACGGCTGCAAAATTTAGGCCTATGCTCGGCGCTTATGGCCTTTGAGCAGGGAGGGATCTTTATCGTGTGACACGGGGTCTCGGTTTTTGCGGTCTCATCCGAAGGACCACCGAATTTAGTCGCCTTTTACGACAAGCAAGGGGTACTGAGGACCTATTCTAACCCTGGTCCCCACGGGATTACTCACTATGGAAACGTCACCACTGTCGATGAAAGACTAAAAATTAGGCCTATGCTTGGCGCTTATGGTCTTTGAACAGGGAGTGATCTTTATCGTGCCACACCTGCTGTGACACGGGGCCTCATCCGAAGGATCGCCTCTTTTAGTCGCCAACAAGCAAGGGGCACGGAGAATTTATTAAAAAAAACCAACCGAATCCCCACAGGGCGAAAGTAACAACATAACTGTGTATTGAAATGTAATCGTCAAAGTATATACACGATTAGGTTCTGCACCCATTTTTTTAAAGAGGCACTACAGCTCATTTTCCACATTTTAATTGTTATTTTAAACATATAAAATAATATAATTCATAACAAATTGACAATTTGGAACATTAGGAATGCATTAATTTGCTATCAACTGCGCTTTAAAGATCACCATTCAATGATTTCTTCATTTTGACTCGGACATTTTACATCACGTGATTCAGTATGACAACACACGTGTTGTGTAAAAACTTATTTAAATACCCCATAAAGGGGTCCACACTCGCTTCTCGAGTACGGGATCATTTCCTGCTTCCTATAATTAAGTAATTATCAATCATTATTATAACAGAAAACCTTACACGTCCCTATAACCAAATAATGGGTTTTATTTTAAACACGCCACGTGTTTTGATAAAAAATAACGCTTACTTTTAACGCCCTGCTTGTGTCTGGTAGCTACAGGGTCATATCCCCACGTAAATTGTAGTTTGCGTACGAGTTGTATCTCGTTCTATTTTAACCCTTTTCTCGCCTAGTCTGTCAAAACTCTGGGTTTAGCCATTGTACGCTTCCTCTAGCAGGATTGTTTTTCTTCCGTGTGCATGCGTCCGAAGTCTATACAACAAAATTACAGAAAGCTCTGGGAAAATTTTCATTTTACTATTTTTGAGCAAAATGAGTTGTAGTGTCTCTTTAAATTCATATACATGTAGTTTATACAACAGGAGTTGTCTTCCGGATTGTGAAAAATAAATATTAATCCCTTAAAAAAATTTCCTTTGGAATTTCTCTGATAACGATGCCGACACGTGTATCGTTTGAAAAACACCCCATACAGATAGTATTACATCAATACAAGGGACGAAAGTCAGCATCTTGGAAAAAAAAATTACCTACACTCAATTTATGTAATCTAAACCAACAATTTATTGGATCATCGTAGCAAGATTTGCTGCAGCGATGATTTACTTGTCATCGGCCTACATGCGTTTTATCAAAGGAAAACATACGATCTCTGATTTGGAGAGTCGTCTCGTCAAATCGGTCTGTGAAGAACGGAAGTTTACAAATACTATGCTTTGCTATAAGGAAATTCCAAAAATCGAAATATTGAAATTTGTAAATTTTAATGTCTCCGACCTTCGTAACAGATGCACTCCCGGTTAAAAATGGGTTACATTGCAATTAAAAAAGGTAGTGATCAGAAAATTTTAATCTCCACTTGCTTGTATATATACCATTGTTTGTAGTGTGAAAGGGGGGGGGGGGTAACGCATACACTTTATTGCATGAACTATGACTTGATATAATTATCTCCAAAATTTTTCTCCTGAGGAGTAGGTAATGACCAATTCTCGATAGATTAAAAGAATGTACTTTGGTCAATTCGTAAAAGTTGATATCGTAGATATAGCGAACTAATGCATACATTTAGGGAAAGACCCACATGATATTTTTAAGATATTTAATTAAGCTTTTGCAAGGATGACTATTTTTATAGTGTGTTATCCCAATCTTTTTTATAAACGTAATTATAATTATTGAGTATTGTTTTATATTCTGAACTAATCACCTTTTATTACCATTGTCAATTTTACACATTATTGCGTTACCATTTAAATTTATATATGAAAATTGGAAATTAGAAGTTTTTATCTACATACATTTTACGTTACTAAATTTTTACTTAGGCTACCATGGAACACAATTTATCGGACGTGCATTTGCTAAGAATGCCGATGGGATTTTTAATTTTCATGCTAATTTCAATGTTTTAAATTTTGACATTATCCCTATTGCTGAGCATGCGATATTGCGACTTCCATTCTTATCAGACCTGTTTAACGAGATGTCCCTCTAAATCGAAGATCGATGTATTTTCCTTTTACTAGAACCGGCGACACTTTTTGTGGATCTTTCCCTAAATGTATGCATTAGTTCGCTATATCTACAATATTAACTTTTACGAATTGACCAAAGTACATATTTTCTCTTAATCTGTCGAGAATTAGTCCTCAGGATAAAATGTTTGGAGATCTTTAAGGAAAATCATCGTTGCAGCAAATCTACCACAATAATCTAATAAATTTTTAGTTTAGAGTACAGAAATGAGTAATGAACTTAGTGGGGATATATTTTCCAATACGGCAACTTTCGTCCCTTGTATTGATATAATACTATATGCAGCGGGTGTTTTTTTAAACGATATATGAACTACCAAACACGTGTCGGCATCGTTATCAGAACGACTTTAAAGGAGGTCTTTTAAAGGATTCATATATTTATTACTTATTTTCCACAGCCCCTGTGTTTTATACATTTAATATGTTTTAATATACTTGTTTTATCAGTGTACACTTTTGATGGTTGTATGCGAGACAAGGGAAAAAATTCAATGGCTCATTGTTTGTAAGACTTCAAAAAATTAAAATAATCATAAAAACAAACATCCAATGATATTTTAGTGCGATGTCAACTTGACAAGCATAAAGTTTAATTACAAAATAAATAAAATTCTAGTTTTTATTATATTAGATATGACACACAATTTGGAACATGATGTAATTTCTGCTTAGTAAACAACAAACAAATTTTTATTAAATATTAAAACAGATCACTCCAAGGAGCAGTGTGTATGAACGATTTTCTTAAAGCGACATGACCGGGGATCTACATTTCCTAAGCTATCATAGAAAACTGAACAATCAAAACTTACTAATAGTTATATGACAGAGTAGCAAGATCCTCTGCTTCATTTACAACCAGTATTCAGTATTTTGTACTGAGAATATGTCCTTATCATTTCCAAAACCTGTGAAGTCTAATTCAGCAGCAATCAGCCGTTTCGTGTCAAGAAATTTGAAACAGTTTGTTGTCAGCTGTTCTGTAAATGAACGTCGAGTCTGAATATTCATTAATTTTTGCCTTATTCTTTTATTGTGAAATACCAAATCCTTCTGTTTGTTTTAGCGTGTTTCCTCACATGCTACTCCTTTTATTGTGAAATACCAAATCCTTCTGTTTGTTTTAGCGTGTTTCCTCACATGCTACTCATCATATGGAGGTGCAATTAACAGGATTGATATAACTTTTAATGAGCAAGAACGGACAAAACAGATACACTGGTAACGTCAGTGATGGCCCCGACCTCGCGAACGGTCATACCGTTTTCAGCTTTCATTTGGGGCACCTCTTTATTGATGAAGCCACCTCCCCACGCCAGAAATATTACCCTGTAACAAATATTTTATTAAACGGCACTCTAAAAGGAATTTGTGGGTGAAGAATTGCGAATCCAAAATGTTTAGCGAAGGTTATTCGATATATTTGTTTTTATTCTTTTCAGATCTTCGGCAAAAACTCCAACAATCCTTTATACACAGTAAGTAGTAATATTGCTATCATACGTATGAGAAAATATTGCCGATTGGTACTGTGTCAGATGCTAATAATATAGAAATTGAAACATTTCTTGTACATGTGTAGGAATCCGTAAGAAGTTGTCAGAATCCACAGTCATCTACAGTATATGATCCCTCTAAATGGAATGGAAATTCAGCTGTACAGAGTGGAAACAACTGTTATAACTATGCCAATGACATCGTAACAAACACATTTGCGCAACCAGGAAAAGCGAGTGGATACAATTTCCCAAGTATCTCTGGTGCAAATATTCAACGTGGCGCCGAACTAGACGGATTGGCGTTCGTCGCGTCTCCATCTCAACAATGTTTGCCTGCTCCAAATCGTAATTTAATAGCTCTTGTAATATGGCCAAACGTTGACTACCACTACTACCGTTTGGACACCGATGGATATTTTTCACATAAACCTGGTCAAACTGCTGCTCGAAATGTTGATAACTCAGGTGCGATGATCAGAGATCCCCGGGTGGCTGATCGAGGACCATACACAGAATTCCACTGTTTCATGGAGACCAGTCAAAACACTGTTAGTATCATGTGAAAATGAAATCTTTTGAAGAAGAAAAATCTGTAAACAGCGACCCAGAGTTAGCTTTTTTATAATTTAGTGAATGATACAAGGTGTATCATTCAGTAGAAAAATTATCCATTTTTAACAAAAAGTGTATACACATGAGACAAATACTCTGCTGTGGTTGATCATAAACGACAAAAGCAAAATAATATGAAAAGAGGGTAAATGGAATTTCAACCTTGTCCGTGTGTTGTTTACCACGATTGAGAAATGAATTTATCGTAAACTGGCAATAGAAAAATAAAAGGTTGGGAAGGGAGTAAATGGAATTTCAACCTTGTTCACCACCATTCGAAAAACGAATTGTTTACGGGTTGACAGGGGATACTTACTACACATACGCACCTGATCCCACCTCTGGTATTAGCTGCAGAACTGTAGTGTTAAGGTTTTATATTTTTGTCTTTGACCATACAGGGGTCCGTGTTTGCCCAACTCCTTATTTTGTATTGCCATATAGGAGTTGTAAGATTGATCACTGTTTGTTATCTTCACCTTTTCATAATAGTCTACTGACAAATAAGTTGGTGTTACAGGGGTTTAGACAGTCTCGTTTACAGTCGACATCTCACAATTCTATAGTAGTCATAACGATCCAATTTACAGATACAACTTGTCATTAGGTCGAATGATGTCGGACGTTTTTAAATAGAAGCAGGCTACTGGCATAGAAGTTGATGTTGCAGGGGTTTGTAAAGTCTCGTCTAAAGTCAGCATTTCGCAAAACTTTATGGTCATTATAACGATTTAGTTTGTCGGTGCAACCTTCCATTACGTCATATCCTTTCGGACATGTTTCATACCAATTGTTAGGCCGTTCTTGGCACACTGATTCTGACTGGAAATTACTCCGTGTACCTGATCAAAATATAGCGCTCACAGCGCATGTGACCGGTTAATAGGGGGAGCTTACTCCTCTTAGGTACCTGATCCCACCTCTGGTGTGTCCAGGGGTCCCTCTTTAGCCTACTCTTAATTTTGAACGTTTCATAGGATTTGCGAGATTGGTCACTGTTCGTTATCTTCACATTTTATACAGTCGCATTGTGCTAAGTGTGTCGTCACAACTCCTATTAAACCCTTTGGGAATTTTAAAGAAACTTGGTACAAAGAAAGATTACGTATGCATTTTGCAAGGGGAACACTGTCCATTTTGTTTCATGAAGGAGTTATGACTCTTGGACTTAGTAGATGCGCATATTATATAGGGAGGGCCTCCGTGGCCGAGTGGTTAGACCGTCGCACTTAAAATCAGAAGGCCTTTCACCTCTAGTCGAGAATTAACTCGCGCCGATATATGTGAGAAAATTTTCTATTCTACTTTCGGAAGGTTGAGGGTCTTTTTCCAGATACACTGTATCAGGGTTCTCTCTTCCACCAATAAAAAACTGGACGCCACCAGATAACTGAAAAATTGTTGGGTGTGGCGGAAAACAACAATCAGTCAATAATAATTAAAAGTTGAACACTGTCCAATTTCTTTAAAGGAGTTACCTTTGGACTTTTTGTCATGCAACACCTAAACCCTTAGGGGGATTTTAATGAAACTTGGTACAAAGAAAGATCACAATGTGAAGCTGTGCATATTACATGGGGAATGCTGTCCCAAAAAACATTTGAAGGAGTTATGGCCCTGGACTTCGATTATTTTAGTCAGTAGCGTATGCGGGCATATCATGTAGCGGTGCTCTACTTTTCAAGTAATACAATTATGAAGAATAATGTATAATAACTATATACCAGGGGTTTGGATTTAGGGCGGGGCGGGGCGAAATTGGTTTATAGTTAAAATGCAACTTTAACTTTAAAAAAAATGAAAAACCGTGTTTTCTTATGTGTATTATGAAGAAATATTGTATGAATGGTTTTAAAGCAATATAAGCTGTCAAAATTGTTATTTTGGGGTCCCTAAAATTTAATCGAAATTTTGTAACATCTACCTTCTAATACCTGATTTTATCGATTAAACTTTTGACATGTTGTATTTTTTGCATTAAATGTAAAAATTGTTCGACAGTTGAAATTAAGTCTTCCCGTACCTTAATTTTTCCGACATTATTTCCGTATGCAATGACGTAAAGTTGAACTCATTCGGCAAAATCAAATGCGCAAGCGCAATATTTCCGGTAAGCACGAAAAATGTCTGGCACGAAAGGTTCGAAGCGAGTGAGAAAGCCGACTTTGACTGATTCGTGACGAAAAAGATATAAAAACATATAGCATCGTTAACAATGCCAAAATAATGATGGTAACTAGAATTTTATCTCGCCTCGCCGTCCATATTTTAATGACCCGGATACAAACCGATCCACCCCCATCAGAATCATTCGTGTCAACATCGGTTATCTTCGGGATTGTCGCCGACGATTAATCAGCTGCCGTTGTTAGGGTCAAACGGAATGTCGAGGAATATATTTTTCATCACGTAAAGGTGTGTAAACGATGCATAAGAGAGGAAATTCGATCCAGTTTTTTTTTTCAATCATATCAACGTTCATTTAACCTCTTTTAATGCCACTATAAAAAATTTCAATTTTGGCAGCTTATATTGGTTTAAAGTGCACAAAATCTTTATTACACAATCCACCCGTGAACCTAAACTCCTGACCCAATGATGATGAATTAACGAATTTGGAAAAGAGCTCCATGCTCTTCATATCTATGTACATTTTCTACACTTAAATAAAGTATACACGGTAGCTATAATTCCCTGAAAATATTATTAAATTGCGTATTATTTTGATTCTATAAGTCATAAAATACAATATATAAGCATGTTTGATGTTAATTTACTTTAAATAACTTAAATCAAAATCACATAGCTGGAGGATGGGTCTAGAATTGTGCAGATAGTCGGACAAGATAACTTCCAAAGCGATAAAGATGTCTATGTCTCGGTTCTGTAAGACCACCATCTTTGAAGGGATATTGATTATTTATTGCTTTCCGCCACACTCAACAATATTTCAGTTATCTGGTGGCGTCCAGTTTTTGTCGGTGGAGGAGAGAACACTGATACAATGTACCTGGGAAGAGACCACCGACCTTCCGCAAGTAAACTGGCAAACTTGCTCACATAACGCCGCGGCCGAGATTCGAACACGCGCCGACAGAGGTGAGAGGCTTTTTGATTTTGAGCCCGATACTCTAACCACTCGGCCACGGAGGCCCCCTTTGATTCGAACACGTGCCGACAGAGGTGAGAGGCTTTTTGATTTTGAGCCCGATACTCTAACCACTCGGCCACGGAGGCCCCCTTTGATTCGAACACGTGCCGACAGAGGTGAGAGGCTTTTTGATTTTGAGCCCGATACTCTAACCACTCGGCCACGGAGGCCCCCTTTGAAGGGATATGTAGACTGGTAAATCACTCAATGATGAAGTTGGTGCCCCATTTATCAGAAGGATTTCGGTTTCTCTGGAGTCGGCATGACGTTTCGTTGATACAGCTGGATTCCAAATATAATATTCTATATACCTTGATGTGAAAATTACCGTACAGCTGTTTGTTTTGTTTTTTAAATTTATTTTTGGTTTTGTTTTTCTTTATCGGGGTGCAAACTTTGGCTTAATCTAAAATCTCTGTCGCTAAAATTGTATCCTTAAGTATATAGTACTGAACGCAAGAAAGATATCTCAATCATTCGCAGTGGCTTTAGTGAGGCAGGGATTACAAAAGTACTGAAAAGATGAACTTCTCCTTTCAACACTTAACCGAAAATTTATGCCACATTAAAACATTACTGATGATATCAGGGTTACTGAAGATCTGAACTTATTTTAATACTCATCATTACAGGCCGCGCAATAAGGCGGCTTGTTCTGATTTGGGTTTTCAAAATGTACATGCGTTTCTGAGGCATTAACATTAAATGTGTTTTCATGATTTCCCCCAAAATTAATGCAATATAGGTACTTCAACGGTGATTGAAGTTACTGTTTAATATTAGCGTTCGAATTATCGAGCGTATTTAAAATTAACTTTAAAATGCAATAAACATTATAGTTGTCAAGTAGTACTGAGTTTGTTTCGAGTTCAGTTTATTTCATTTATATGAAATACGGAAAGGGTGTGCAGTGTTGGATTCAAGACTATTTTTGCGAATTTCACACAACTAGAAATATATCGAATTGATCTTGAGGTGATAAGGGGAGTTGAGGCCAGATAAGTGCACTAGGTCCTTCTCTAAAGTTGTCTCTACTGACGAATTTTCCTTACTATAGCAGTTCAGATATCTTAATTAAAATGACTTCATAATTAACTCTTCATTCCTAAGAAATGTACGTACAAAATGCATATCGTCATTGTGGTCCGATCTAATAATAGAATGTAATACAATTTCTTTCGTTTCTTTTGCGGCCTGATATCTTTGACGCTTTCAAGTTGGTTTCTTGTAATTTCTTGTATTATGGGTTTTTTTTTTGTTTTTGTTTTTTTTTACTCATATAAGGTACATGGAACAATATCCTATTAAGGAGGTAACAATAGGATACTGTATAATCTGTGTCCGCCAAAATTATTGGCATACCTGTCACCAGGCAAAACACTTTTACACCCGCTATGCGGTTATAACAATCTTGTGATTTCTATATTTAATAGAGCTATCTTTCACGTTCCATTTCGGTTTGTTTGTGGTGGATTTTTTTTTTGTTTGTTTGTTTTTGTTTTTTTTTGGGTTTTTTGTTTTTTTTGGTTGTTTTTTTTTTTTTTTTGGGTTTTTTGGGGTTTTTTTTTTGTTTGTTTGTTTTGTTTGTATTTAATCAAATTGACAATGTAGATAACTATGTAGTAAAATCAACTTCTTGTCTGAAGATTGGTGTTAAATTGATCCACCTGTACGAACATACCTTACTAATTCTTCGTTGATGTCTAACCCCGTGTGGATCCGGTTTGTTAGAATAGATCCTCGGTACCCCTTGCTTGTCGTTACCGGTCGCGGTAGCTCAGTGGTTAGAGCGTTCGCTTCCTAACCGGGAGGTCGTGAGTTCGAGCCCCGCTCGTGCCATCCTAAGACGAAAAATAGGTAGTGATTGCTCAGAATCACGGGTCTTTCGGATATGGCTTTAAAAACGAAGGTCCCGTGTCACGGCAGGCGTTGGCACATTAAAGAACCCTCACTGCTACGGCCCTGAGCGCTAAGCATAGGTCTAAATTTGTGGTACTTAACCTACAGCTGGTGACGGCTCAATATGAGTGAAAAAGTCTCTACGGGACGTATAACAAACAAACTAAATCTTACCTACCTTAGAGAGAATTTCAGTCTGAAACTATACATCACGTTCTTTTAGAATGTAGTGATTTTTCGCCCATAGAAATAGACTTTTTAACTTTGTGCAATCAATGCAGGAACGTTTTACGAATATTGACAATCTTATTATATAAACCGGTCGCGGTAGCTCGGTGGTAGGAGCGTTCGCGAGTGCGAGCCCCCGTTCGTGCCATGGCTGCGTCAAACCCAAGACGTGAACATAGGCAGTGATTGCTCCTTCGCTAAAACGCTCCGCATTTAGAATCACGGACTTTCGGATATGACATTGGAAACGTAGGTCCCGTGTCGCGGCAAGCATTAAAGAACCGTACTATTACAGCCTTCACCTATAACTGGTGACGTCTCAATACATGTATGAGTGAAAAATTCTCAACGGGACGTAAAACGAAGAGACTTATTATTATTGTACAATATTTTCAATAATGCCATTTTTTTTTACAGTAAAATCATAATACTTTTACAATGCAACTGCGAAGTGATATGCAAAGTATTTATAAATTTTATGTCCGTCGCTTGGGACGTTGAAAGGTGCCCTTTTACTAGGATCACAACACCCTTGTCACGCGAAAGGTTGTTTCCTTTATTTTCATATGAGTGGCCTCACTTGGGGCCGTCAGGGAAACTTTTACACTTAAAACCGAACATATTTCAGGTAGTTAACCGACGTAAATTAACGGTGTAAAAATATAATCAGTTAATCATTAAGTGGCAATTTCTTTTTACCCCATGAACGTAGAGTCTGACTATGAAAAAAGTCTGACCTTTAATATAACGTGTGAATGGTTAGTGATATGGCTTTCTTATTTTACTTACCCGTTCCGTTTTATAAGCCGGTTGTATTAGTACCAAAATGTACTGACTGGGAGTTTGACCTACTTTTGACTAGCTCTAACCTTTATCATAACTTTTGAATGCTTTCATATTTCACGTGCATTCCTTGTGGCCTTTGTTTGGGTACCACATTTCTTTGCTGCCATACGGCGGCACGAGTGTTTCACAAACACATCTTGTAGAATTACTTTGTCAAGTCGCGGGAGTAATTTGTGATTAATCGTATCACCAGTATCAGTAAAATTTTATTTTCTAATCCTAAAATTAATAGGCTAGTTGCCTTCGGCGCGTCAATCAGGGTCAATGTTTTGCTGTGATGATAAACACTCAAATTAGCTCGATTTAAATAACTTTTTATCTATTTTTGAAAGGAAATTCCTTATCGAGCGCAATGAATGTTTCTTGAGGTTCCTTGTAACAGCATGCGTGGCATGATAAAAATCCCTGTCCTCCCTGCTCAAAGACTAAACGCCGAGCATAGGCCTAAATTTTGTAGCCCTTCACTGGCAATGGCGATGTCTCGTATAAGTGAAAGATTCTTTAGCGGGACGTTAAACAATATACAACCCAGTGCCCAATGTCAGCCGTCAAACCTTTATCAATTATTATGTAATAAGAAAGAAAATGGTCACGAAAAGAAAAAAAAACCAACTTTGTAAAGCAACTTGCAGAGAGACCCACATTTCATGAAAAGCTCAATTTTGAATTTATCATCTTATCACAACACGATCGGGATCGGTATCCATAAAACAATGGAAATCTGTATAAGGCCCTCTATCTGCTGTTCTTGGATCGGTTATCAAATTTCCAGAATTGTCTAAATTCCTAGCCTCAGTTCGTCCAGGTTTGTGGGAAAATAAACCATTTTCATCCAGTCTGTAAAAATGGTAATCATTTCCTGGCCATATGACTAAAGCAACGAGGTTTCCATTTGGCTCTGGGAGACATGAAGTATGTGCTGCCAGGGGTTTTAGTCCATCTAGTTCTGCACCAAACTGCACTGATGGTCCGTCTATAGTTGGGATGCGATAGTTATTTGCTCTCCCTGGCTGGGCAAAGGTGTTTGTTCTTCTGTCGTTCCCGTAATTATAACAATTATTCCATCGACGAATTAACCTCTTCGTATTCCAGAGTGATGGTTCGTAATTTGTTTCTGATGTAAACTGTTCGCATTTTTTGGTCTGAAATATATGTTAAGAATGCGTCTTCAGTAGGTATGGATCGATTTTTAGTATACGTGCATTGTCCTTTAATAAAACGTGTTTGCCGTCATTTAATTTAACGTTTTTCATTATACACATTGAAAACGCATATTGTCAAGAAATGTAAAGTTATTTAACTTGTATTCTTAAAAAGGTGATCGATTTTCGTTCAGTGAGCTGAAAACCCAAATGAGTTCTTATGATGATATTTTATCCGTCCGTAAACTTTCCGACGTCTCCTCCAGAACCACATGGCTAACTTTAGTCAAATTTCCCAAAAAGAATATTTGGGTGATATGAATTCATATTTGTTCAAATGAAGTGCCACATCCATTTTGGAGTGGAGAAATTTAAGAATTAAGTTTTGTGGTATCTTTTAAATATCTTCTCGAGAACCATTTCATTCAATCAGTAGAGGCACAAATCCTCCTCCGATAAAGAGGATTCAGCATTGTTCAAATGAAGGGCTATGCACCCTTCAAATGGGAGTTAATCAAGAAAATACATCTTCTCAAGAACCACTGGGCCAGTATAGTTGATACTTACATGAAAGGTTCCTGGTCTAGTGTAGATTAAAATTTGTTCAAATTTTAGGGTGATGTTACAAAGAGGATCATAGTTGTGGATATAGAGCAAATGTCTTTAAAAATCATTTTTATCGAGTAATACCGGTCTGTATGCAGGTATAGATTGTGCAAGGGTAGATTAAAAGTGTGTTCCAAGCATGCCCCCCCCCCCTCCCCGTGTGGGGTAGAATGGGACCATAATAGGGTATCAAAGTTTTATTGATTTATTATATATTGTTCAACGTCCCGCTCGAGAATCTTTCATTCGTATGGAGACGTCACCATTTCAGGTGAGGGGCTGCAAATTTTTGGCCTATGCTCGACGCATATGGCCTTTTGAGCAGGGGGGGGATCTTTTACGTGCCACACCTGCTGTGACACGGGACCTCGGTTTTTGTGGTCTCCTCCGAAGGATCGCCCCATTTAGTCGGCTCTTACGACAAACTAGGGGTACTGAGGATCTATTCTAACCGGAATCCCCACGGGGTGTATCAAAGTTTTATATGGGAATGTATGTGGATAGGGATCCGTGTTCGAATAGGATGGAGCGGTCCTTCGTATGAGACCGCAAAAACTGAGGCCCTGTGTCACAGTAGGTGTGGCAAGTTAAAGATCCCCTCCCTGCTCAAAGGCCATAAGCGCCGAACATAGGCCTAAATTTTTCAGCGGCCCTGAGCGGTAAGCATAGGTCTAAATTTGTGGTACTTCACCTACAGCTGGTGACGTCTCAATATGAGTGAAAAAATTCTCGACATGACGTAAAACAAACAAACAATCAATAAGTGAAAGAAATTTGTTTAGTCAGCGAGCTTTTTGGAAAGCTGTTACTTGTCCAATAAATTAAAGTCATTATACATAATCACATGATACTCAATAAATTAGAAAGCGTACCTGGTCTTGTCGTAATGTTGAAGTTGCATCGGGAACCTGAAAAGCAAGAGGAGATTTTCAATAGACTGAATCGCCTATTTTGATTAAATTGCATGCACTAAAATCTATTGGTAAGGCACATAGAAATGTTACACGAAATAGTTGAGACTTTCAAATAGTCCGAATCGCTCATTTGGATGTAGAGGTAAGCTATTTAGTCCATGGCCTCTTTAAAGGTTTGTGAATTATTATGATGATTCATATGCAAAAGGTAATAAACCAGGGAGTGGCTTTAATTTCAAATATGTTAAATTGAACATAGAGTTATCAACGTGCCAACGCTCCGCTCGTGCTATGTCAAACCTATGACGAAAAATAGGTAGTAGTTGATTTTTCGCCAAACGCTCGCCATTTAGAAGTGAGAATCACGGGTCTTTCGGATATGACCTTAAACAAAAAACGGAGGTCCCGTTTCACGGTAGGCGTTGGCACGTTAAAGAACCCTCCCTGCTACGGCCCTGAGCGCTAAGCATAGGTCTAAATTTTGTGGTACTTCACCTCCAGCTGGTGATATCTCAATATGAGTGAAAAATTCTCAACGGGACGTAAAACAAACAAACAATAAAATTTTTAATCATATAAATTTCTTTGAACGCATTCACAATTTTTTTTTATTTTTTTTTTATTTTTTTTTTAAAATTTCAACAGTATTTATTGAGGTACATTTCACATCAAATAAACAGAACAATTGCAATTTATAAATGATTAAACATCAAAACATTGTTTACACTGTTGAACAGAGAGAGAGAGAGAGAGGTGATGAGATTAAGCATTTGAATAATGTTGAATACTCATGACTAGGTTGTGTTGAAGTTGATACAAAATGTTTTTGAATCAATTAAAATTTAGTGCAGTTGCCAGTCAGAATCTGTCTAGAAGAAAAAGCCAATAAAACGCATTCACAATTTTGTATTCATGAAGAATTACGCTTGAAAGGTGCATTCATTTTCTTTATACTCGGGACTGTAATGTCAATGTCTCGCCACTTGAGGAACCTACAACGTTGTGTTCACCTTGAATATAAAAATATTCCACAAAGCATTTTCCCTTTAATGTATTAATTACCCACCCACTTCAAACTATCCATCCAAAAATACTTGTAAGTTAAACTAGCTACTAAGAGTAAAACATAGGCCCTAATACCTTGTTAAAAGTTGTTTATGTTTACACCTGAGGAAATCTGAATTAAATAGGATAATAATAATCGGACTTCGATCCCGACCCAAATTTCTGTACTTTATAATTTCTTGTATTTACATAGATGCATGTGGGATGTAAACACATAAACAAGATAATGTTAGATATAAATAAATATTATATTTACTAGAAAATGACAGAAAACTGTGCTTTTCAAATAGTTTGCAAGTAAAAGAAAACTTTAAAACATGAAAATGTATTATTTTCCCGCCATTTTTCACAATTTTCACTGAAATTTTCTGAGCACAATCAAAACTTTCAGAAAAAAAACATATTTAATGAAAATAATTCAACAGCATGTCCTTTAAAGTGTTTGCTGTTTCGAAAAAAATGGTCTGGAAGTTGGAATGTTTTTCTATTAAAAAATCTGTTGGTTAACTACAGCATCGGTCACCATGGTAACATATCATAAATACTCATTATGATGGCAGAAATGGGTAGATAGTAACTTGCTCCTTCATTTTATATAAGCATTTTGAAAATGTGTCATCTTGTCATTTGAAAAAAATCTTTAAGAATATATAGCATATTTATGAGTCATTTTTAGTCAAAACATGGTTCTATTTTTAGTAACAAAGCTATGTCAAAGTAAGTCATATGAAAAAAATGATTTCACAGAATGAGTTCTTATAAACAATGTTTATATATATATATATATATATATATATATATATATAAGTATTAGCCCAATCCCTGACGGTCAACTTATCACCCTCTGCCTGATTTTTATGAGAAACTGTACTTGTGTACACATTGAATTATTTTACACAGACGATTAAAATTCGTACTACACCTCGTATGCCACCATTCAATGCCATGTCACGTGCTAAAATAAACGAAGATAGGTTAGACAATGATTTGCCACTACAAAGGTAGTTTTCTATTCTTAATGTTTATTAAGGGTTTTTTTTTTAATGAAATGCTAATGTGAGTTTTTGAAACAAATTTTCTTGCGTAAAAGAAATAATGAGACGGGACGGCGACCACCACATGTTTTACGAAGCCATTGTTGTGTACACTGCGGTTGTACCTTTATTTTGGCAGATACTCCCTCGGGGTAAAGAAATACCCTAGAGTCTCACATAATTTATTATGTGAAAAAACTCGTGCAGAATGTCTCAGACATAAATAACTTGGTGCCCGATTTTCACGAGCTAGTATTTATATTTGTACATTACATGCGGTACTTGTGTTGATTACAATAAATTAAACACTAGTTTAATATTTTGATTTTATTTCTTTTCTATGTCAACTATTTAATTGATTTTAATTAAGTTTTAGGAGAGGAAATATTAAGTCTTTTAAAACTTTAATGGTACAAAGTCTCGTACTTTGCTGACATTTATACGATGATTACCCATGCATTTCCCCCGAAGGCATGCAGTGGAGATTACCGCAAATGAATGTGTACCTCAAAACTATAGACGCAGATTGCAAATTTTTATTCTTTGTTTAGAATTCATCATTTCCGCAAAAAAATATTCAGTGAAAATTACAGCACATTATCGCTTGGTAAAACTTTTTGCTGTGTATTACAGCAATTTCAGGCAAAAAAAAAAAATAGAAGGGGGGGGGGGGGGGGGGGGGAGGGGAGTATTATACACAATTGCGTATTATATTCGCCAAAATACGGTATTAGATTTTTTATCATTTTTTGGGGGGATAAAGTAAATATATATTTAAAAATAATTGAAGAAAGAATATTAGATAAAGAAAACCAAAATATGTTAGCATTTATGGGACTTCCACGCTCTGTAAGTTTGTAGGGGCGTGGTTTGAACGGTTCTACCGCACGAAACTTTTCTTGCACGGAACGGTGAACGGTCTGCACTTAACGCGGAACGATTTGCACGAAACGAAACGCTTTGAAGTTGCACGCTGCACGTTTTGCAGAGGCCTTCATTATGACATCGCACGTTATTGGCTTCAACGCTTGATCACAGGGGCTTGTCATGAATTTGACCCTCTCTATTCACAGGCGCACGACGTTTTAAATATCTACAATGAAAACATTCCCTTCCTGTAAACAAACTATTCGCAAGGTATATTACGCCGCCATCTTGGATTTCTTTTTTACCAGCTGCATCGGTTGCAATTTTCGGAGAAAGGTACAATATAATATCATAATTAGACTCCTAACGTTTCGTTTGGAAGTTTCGGCGAAAAGTTTGATATAATATTATATATAATTAGACCCTAGCCGTTTCCGTTTAGAGACAACTCTGTCAAGGTCTTACCTCTCGTATCATTTTGGTGAACTGGGAATAAAGTCCATTTATCGGCTATAATCAACCGTCAATCATCATCTACTGCTTCTCGAATGCGAAAAATTGGTAAAAGGGGGACGGAAGTTGACATAATTATGAAACTTAGTGTCCCCTGACGCTTGTGCGCGGAAAAAGGGAAATGACACTGAATGCAGGGTAGTCTGCAGCCCTGCAAACAATAAAGTTCGGGCACAATTGTATGGTTTTGGTGCAGGTTGGCACGGGAAGTTTCGTACATCTATCGCAGTGTCTAACCTGCATTGGAAATGACACCCCTTTTTTTGTTTCGACTCTAACCAGCTACGGTTTGTCACCCATTGTGACAACAGTGAAAATTTACAGAGAAGCGCGAGAGGACATCTGTATGTATATACACAATTATATTACGTCATAATTGGGGGCTGACATATTTTGATCATGTGACCGCACGCCATCACTGCGCTGATATCATTGTAAACAAAGCTAAGCAAGAACTGGTGTTCATCGATATTTTCATCTATTTTTAATATTTGTCTGAGAACACGATGGATAAGAAGAGTCACAGTAAGATTTTAACATATGTTACATTCATAATATTTCGTGGTTTTTACGTTTTAATCTTATTTCTACCATAATTTTAGTTAAATCCGCGATCCGCCCAACTTTCAGTTCCCAGTGTTTTTGCATAATAAATCACGAAGTAAAAAGAAACCCGTAAAGACGACTTGAGACATTACAAATTCATTTCAATATAAAGCAATGTATGAAGTAATAAAATTAGCGATGGATCGTGGAATTTTCAACGGAAGATGTGTTGGATCTGACTATTTGTTATCTTATTATTATTTTTCCTTCGGATTTTTTTTTTTCAATTTCAGCATTTCTGTTGTTGTTTTTGTTGTTAATTTAGATGTCCAATCGTATAATTTGTCCGTAAAACAGCTATATGGATTGAATCTTTATTGCTAGTTATTATTCAATTTTGATAGTGTATTACAACGAGATCCACCGAGTGTGTGTGTGGGGGGGGGGGGGGGGGGACACCATATCAGGTAGACCCTATCTAATTTTTTTTTTCATAGTATAAAATCTAGTAGGATTAAGCAGAGATATTACATTCTGTGTATCGGTTTTTGTTTTGTTTTTTTGTTTTTTTTTGTTTTGTTTTTTTTTTGGGTTTTTTTTCTCTCCATTTTTTCTTGGAATTCAAAACTAATAAAAGGAATGAGGCAGGGACAATCTTCATGGGGCAGGTCATGCTCCTCACATTCTCTCTTTTTCCAAAGGTATAATTTTCGTTGATTGTTGCTACAGCCAAAAACAATACAATTTCGCCCTCCACTTCTCTCATACGGCATTTTGTTTATCAGCACAGTAATGGCGGACGTCATCAACGACCCCTGTAGGCAAAGAGCGATAACTCTTTAAAACACTTCGGAATATAATTGTGTATAGGAGGCCTCCGTGGCCGAAGCATCGGGCTCAAAATCACAAAGCCTCTCACCTTTGTCGGCGCGTGTTCGAATCTCGGCCGCGGCGTTATGTGAGCAAGTTTGCCAGTTTACTTGCGGAAGGTCGGTGGTCTCTTCCCAGGTACATTGTATCTGGGTTCTCTCCTCCACCAACAAAAACTGGACGCCACCAGATAACTGAAAAATTGTTGAGTGTGGCGGAAAGCAATAAAAAAATCAATCAAATCAATGTATGTATATATATCACTGTGAACCAATGACCAATGAGAGCGCGTGTGCCATTTTGGATGATTGAGGAAAAGTCCCCGAGGTTCAAAAACGTAGAAAATACATTGCTTCTTCATATTTATTGTCGGTGCAAACAGATATTAGGTATTTTTACTAATAGTCTGGTCCGATTTCAGCTAAAAAGAACTTCTAACGGCAAATTATTATTATTTGGTTCAACACAACTTTTTAACCTAATTTGAGTATGCTGAATCTGAAAAAATATGTTGAACTTCATGAAAATGGCGTTAAATAGGTCAAAATGGCGATTCAAAATGGCGGACAGTAATTTTTTTCAAATCGTTTTGAAACGCGCATGTAGAAAAAAAAATGTAAAAACTATGATTACAAAATACAATAGCATCGAGAAAAAGATAGAAATAAGCATGCGACCCTAAAAAAGCCATTGCACGAAAGAAAACCCGAATTTTCTCTGTTTTTCCTCAAAATTCAACGTATACTGTTCCTACATTGTTCTTTGCTTGTGACTTTGCACTTACAAAGGTCCATGCACAGCAAATTGTTACGCTTGCACCCACACCTCAATGTTTTACAACCTGTTGTGCAACTACATGCAATCAAGTCTAAACAAGATTCTGGAATTGGGTCTAAAGTCATCAGAATAGGCACTAGAATACCTTCATTCAACTTCCATCCCATCTCAGTTGAAGATGGTAATGTGGGGTTACTTATATTTGCTTGTCTCCATACCAGCGCTTGATAATGTGCACGTTTAATGTGCAGATGCAAGGCATCGCTAGTGGGGGGCATGTTTTCGGGGCTCTTGGATTTTCCGAATAAAATGTTCCTAACCGAGTCAGTTGACGACACTGTGCCCTGGTTATACAGCTTGCATACGAACTTTTCACAGTCGACTATTTTCTGTTCAGTTAAATTGCCCTCTCCAAAACCCCCAAGAAGCCCAACATTGTCTTTGTAAACCTTAAATCCAGTTTTTTTGGATATCCCAAAGAAAAAAGAAGTTGTGTCACATCCAGTCAGAGCATGGAATGCTAACAGATTCGTGCACATTTCTGGAGAGGTAAAGGTTTTCTCTACAACAGCATGAATAGGAATGTTCTTGGGCTTTGCAGATGTTCCAGCAACCATCCACAACTGTATATTTATTTCTGAAAAGAAAGATACAAGTAGCAGTAAAACATCAGTATCAGATGCTAGTACAACAACTGAACTGCAAGTGGATTCTTTCGCACAATGTATGGCATGAAGAACTATTCTAGTATCTGCCTCTTCATGTGACGCATGTAGGGCAGATATATCGAGGAATTCGTCATTGCATTTAACGCTATTCTCATCGAGAAACCCACCAGCAGTAACAACAGTTTTCTCTGTGGGTGCATGAAGAATTATCTGCTCAGATAAAAAGGCAGCTAGGTCTTTCTTGTTGTCATTCAAAGACAAAAAAGCTGAAAAGTTATTCGGGAGTGGCACATCCTTATTTTCAATAACCCTTCTAACTGGCTGCTGCCCTTTTGCCCTACGAGAACGAGTGCCCGATTTTATAGATTGTTCCCTGTAACGGTCGAACAGAACATCAACTCTTGAATACATGGCCCCTTTTCTCACCACAGTGGAAACAAACTCATCTGCAAAGTCTCCAAATGTTTTCATGCCATGTGTTTTCATGCTCTGAACTAAAGCTTGGCCATCTATGATCAAAGCTGGTGATTCGCCTACATTTTCGACTCGCGCCCTTACATCAACATCTTGAAGTATGTCTTCTAAAACAACAGATTTGTTTCCAGACTTTAGTGCACCGCTGGTATCCGCTATAGATATCGGCACAGGAAGGAGCTCGTGTTTCAAAATCTGCTCTAAATCAACCTCTCGTCCGGCCTTATATGCAATGACAAGTCTCTGCAGTATGTTCCGATCTGCCTTTAGAATTTTTTTCTTTTCCACAGCTTTTGGTACAACTTGTACCTTGTATAAGGAGTCAAATGTTAATGAGCAGCTTTTTTTCAGAACACTTCTCAAAGGAACTTGTAAACTACTTGTTTCTATGTTTGGTATCAGACGATCTTTTACGAAATTCTCTAATGATATCTGTCCCAAATTTGCTGCAGAAAGTAAGGACTCCTTGATCATATCTGTAGCTTTGTCTTTTGTAACTATATTGATCAGTTGATCTCTTTCGTACAAAAGGTCAAATACTCTAAACCTTTTCATTGCATCAACGAGCGAATCCTCATACACTGCATCAGTAACTTGTCGACTCTTTGATGCGTCCTTGTGTGTGAGAATGTCATCTGGATTCACATCGTACATCACCTTTGTAAGAAGACTTATATGAGATCTCAGATTGTAGGAAAGGGACCACCTACTGAGAGCAGATGGAGTCCTAGTAATTCCTACAATTCCACCACCTTTCTTACCCGTGGCGTTTAACCATTCTTGACTTTGGTCTGGGTCAACTTGATTGAAAGTTCCAGCACTTCTCTTGACGACAAAATTTCCATCCTGAAACTCTGATAGTACTTCAATAGGCAATTGGTGGCAATCAGCAAGATACACACTACCCCACCTAGCATAATTTGTATGGTCATATCGGAAGAACCATGGGAGCATTGAACGGAAAGACTTCAAATATAAATCCCAAAGCCCATCTCTTTCTGACTTTGTAAACATTAAAAGGATAAAACCATGTCCAAATATGACCACCAAAACAGGACATTTGGGTTGTCAATTTCCTGTCTGAAACTTGAAAAATACTCTTTGAAAACAGGATTTTGCAGTTGGTCAATGCTAGAAAGTATGTCTTGCTGTTCAGTCATGATGCCATTCAATGTTTGCGAATGATCAACATTTTTGGTAGATACAAATAACACAAAGTCTGGCAGTAAAATCTTCCAGATTGCTTGAGCAGTAATTTTATGGGCTCTCATGCCACGACTGTAGTGCTTTCCACCTAATACATTTTCAGCAGCCACAGGTCCTAATAACTCGCATTCCATCCACAGTTCATGCAAACCAGAACCTCTCATATGATCTCCTATACATTTCATGAAATTCATAGCTATATGTAAGCCACCCATTCTTGGAACAAGCCTGTCTCTATACTCAGGAACTGACCATTTTAAATCCATCAACTTAAAGTACAAAGCTTGATCAACTGTGATAACTGTATGACGTTGACCAAGATGCTCAGATATGTGCATGCATTTCTGGACAACTGTGTTAAGTGTATCCATTTCATGAGCAGGTGCTTGTACAATAGGCATGTAACCAACAAGTGTGAGATCCGGGTTTTTACTACTGACAGACTGATTATGTCCTGACCAACTAGCTGGGACTTTCTGCTTATGTCTGTGCAAATGAAACGCCAATTCATTAGCAAACTCTTGAGAGGACAATTGATTCTCTGAGTCAGAAGGTTGGAAGATATCTAACGTAACTGGTCTGGGATAGTGAGGTTGTGATTTTCCTTCTACTGTTGGGGAAATGACAATACTGTCCATCTGAGGAGGTACCTTCAATGTCTCATTTGAAGATGGACTTATGTGCTGAAGGTTAATGTCATTTCCCGACCCTCGTTGCCAACATGCTATCTGCGTTGCATGGAATGTTTCCTTGCCATCCAGTGTTGAATCACTAATATCAATATTGTCAGCTGTAAAATGTGTGAAAACGCTTGGCTTTAAATTCGAGGGAAGGAAATGTCCAGTCCTTTCGTCCATAGACTGAAGGCTTTCCTCTGCAAGCCCAGTGTCAACACGCAGAACATCTTTATAACTCAGGGTGTGACCAGCACTATTAAACAAGTTTAACAGCTGTTTTGACCTTGTCATTTGATGCAAGGTGCATGCAAGGCCAATATGCTTTGGAGTCCACTTTTTTCCATTACTTACCCCATATACAATATCCTGAGCTACGCTCACTATTTTCTTCTGTCTGCTGCAATCTGGATTGTCATTGCCATCAGTACAATCAAAGACCTCTTGTCCGCCATAAAGAAGATTCAGAAACATGAGGATACTATCTGGGACACAACTTACGGCATCAGCCTCACAAACATTCAAACCCATGTGACCAGGTCTATCTTGCAGGTCTGATCTTAATCTTAGTGCAACATGTACCAGTTCATGAAATGAGTTGTGTGGAGGTTTATAACATGGCATAGTGAGTAATTCGTCATCCATGGTATCTTGGTCATCATGAAACATATCTCCAAAATGAGATTTAGAAAGAATATGGGGCACTAAAAGAGTTTCGCGTTCAGATACTGCTCTATCGAGGGGACGAAGAAACTGGAAGATATTCTGCACCTTGGCTTGCAGATTTTCTTTAAACGTTGATCTACGAGTGATAAAAGACTGTGGCATTTCAGATCCTACCTCTTCTACCAACTTGGAGTACCTGTTCCATGTATCAGAGAGCTGTAAGATTTGGCACTTGCTGGCTGCGTACTCCAGTTCTCGAACAAGAAATATCATGGCCAGATCTTCACATTTTGACTCCTTTTCTGTTTTTTGTGTATCATACTTAAAAGCATTCATGCATTTTAGATGGTACCTACCCTCTGCAGCTATCAAATCGCTAACGTTTCCTAACTTAACACGAAGTATGTTGTCATACTTTGCATTTTTAAGAACCATGTCGCTAACAGAAAATGTTGTAATGTTGAATAGCTTCTGTTTAATTTGTTGTTGACAAAATATGCATAACTCCCAATCTATTGGTGTAGATGCATTTCGCAAAGTTCGGGATGCTGCTGCAGAAGGGTGTGAGCAAGATGACGTAGACGGTACATCATCCTCTGTATCGACGTTGATTGTATCAGATGTGTTTGTAAGCAAACATGCTTTTCTTTCCATTAACTTAATTGGTCTGGGGTGAGTAAATGCACTATAGCATTTCCTATGACATAGAACTCTATCATTCGGACTTAATTTTTCTATTCTGTCAATGGCATCATAGTTCCTGGCATCTTTAACTTTCTTACGACGAGATGCCCTCTCGGTCAACGTTTCGATAGACTTTTTGCTTTTTAATTCTAACGTGTCTGTCTTTTTTTCCTGACATATAACACACAAATCTGTATCTATTTGATAACTTCGCTTAAGTGATCGTTCAGTCATGATTTCTAATCAATGAGTGGTGAGATATGACAAGCCTATAACCTCGGCCATCAGTTTTATACCTTATGTCAGAATCATTTGTTAATTCGATCCTCGATTGTGTCGGTCGCGCTATTGTGAAAACCATTGAACACTGTGTTGAATTTCAAGTGCATTTATATCATAAAGTATGCAATACGTTAACTGAATAATTTGCACAATTAGAAGGAAATAAGCATTAAATATCATATCAAAATGCATATATATACTGTGCGTCAATATGCGGTTGCGAAAAAATGAGTTAATTGGGATCTAATCGTTTTTTTTTCACAATTTTAATTGTTTAACGAACATTGAACAATTTATTCTATTTTTCAGACACATATAAGTTTAGTACAAGCCTTTAAATTGCTTTAATTTGCAATAAACTTTTTTAAAATAAAGCCATATAGATAATTTTGCAAATTTCAACACCGCCATTTTGAATCGCCATTTTGACCTATTTAACGCCATTTTCATGAAGTTCAACATATTTTTTCGGATTCAGCATACGCAAATTAGGTTAAAAAGTTATGTTGGACCAAATAATAATAATTTGCCGTTAGAACCCATTTCTAGCCTCTTTTTTCAAAATCTGGACCAGACTATAACTATGTTATTTTCCCGATCGATTGAGACCAGATTGTTGAAATTAATGTCCGTAAAATATAGAGAGGAGACGAATGAAAATGTGAGGTAGTGATTTTCGAGGTTCTGGATTCCTCATTGTGTAATTATAGTTATAAATGGTGAAATTTGTAATAAGACAAAACGTTCATGACAACTCCCTGTGAGTTGATGATCAAACTCTCCTATATGTTTACTTACGACTAGACATGTAAAAAAAATGTAGAAAAAATCAATCAGAAAAAGTCACTGGAGTCCTTGACTCGATGGGTTTAATATTCAAGGACTTCAATATAACTGCCCTGAAAATTTTCAGAATTGCTTACCTGATTTGGATCACTCCTCTTCAAAAGCAAAGCTCTGTGCATCTACAATAATATTGATACTGACGGTGAATCAACATCATGGAAATAAAGCTGTGCACATGAGATTCCATTTTTTGCTCTGTTTGAAAGTCGGCTGTTGAATTTTTGAACTTGTTATATATATATATATATATATATATATATATATATATACAATTATTGGTTTCCTTCTATATATATATATATATATATATATATATATATACATATACATACATACATACACACGCACACACTGGGGGCCGAGTGGTTAGAACATAGCGTTCAAAATCACAAAGCCTTTCACCTCTAGTCGGCGCGGGTAAATTCTCGGTTGCGCCGATATATATATCAGAAAGTTTGCCAGTTTACTTTCGGAAGGTCGGTGGTCTCTTCCCGGGTACATTGTATCCGGATTCTCTCCTCCAACAACAAAAACTGGACGCCACCAGAGAACTGAAAAATTGTTGAGTGGGGCGGAAAACAAGAAGGAATCAATCAATCTTTTTTCACTTGATGTAAAGCTTGAGTTGCTGCATCTCCGGTTTAATTTACTACATGTTTTGTTTAAACTACGATTTTCTGTTTCTTTGATTTAAGATGGTAAATTAGAGAAGCTAACACGGTGGCTCAGTGGTTAAAGCATTCACTTCGTGACCAGAAGGTCGTGAATTCGAGCCCTATTTGATTGTAAACCCAAGATGTGAAAATAAGTAAGTGATTGTCCTCGCCAAACATTCAACATTTAGTAGAGTCGCGAGTCTTTCGGGTGAGACATTAAAACCGATTTTGTATCAGAACTGGCGTTGATACAACGAGGGTCCTTACCTCGTATAGTTCTGAGCCCCATGAAAGTTTAAATTGTATTAAACAGAAATAGTGCGAAAGTTATTTGTTATATTTTTAAGATTATCTTCAAACAGCAAAGCTATGCTTCCCATAACATTATTTTCATTAACCAGGCAAACTCCGAAATCAAATAAAAAAAATTTAAAATTTCATATCCATGAACGGCAAAACAGATATCCATCCATGGTTTTTGTCTATTAGATCGTATCATTTGAGTGATGTATTAAAACTATTAAGAAACTCAAAGATTTGCATCAAGTGAGGATCCGGGTTAGAATAGGTCCTCAGCACCCCTTGCTTACCGTAAAAGGCGACTAAATGGGGCGGTCATTCGGATGAGCATACGTAGGCTTAAATTTTGCTGATCTTTACCGGCAATGGTGACGTCTTATTATGAGTGAAAAATTCTCGATCGGAACGTTAAACAATATATAATCCATCAATCATAAATTTGCCTAATAATGATAAATAAATGATTTAACTATAGGATAAGTAATGTTTTAATATTTGTTACTCGGCCAACAGGAGTAAGAAATCTTTTCCACTGCTGAATAAGTGGAGTGATGTCTGGAATCTGATATCCAAAATACAGGTCAATAATGTTATGAAGATCGTCAGAAAAATTAATACCTTATAAAAATTAAAAGTTGTTGAATTAAGTTCGAACTCCATCTTGAATGGTGAATAGTTCGAATTCATACGGAATGGTGACAACATCAGATTTTTAAAAGTGTATCCAAACAATTCCTCTTAAAGGATGCAAAATTGGTGGAAAATCTATGGTTCGTAATGCTGCAAACAAGGATTTAAAAGAACCATGAGAAGTGAAGTCAGTGTATTGTGATATCTAAGTTTGTTTAATTAAAGGGATACAACAGCTCATTTGTCACATTAAAATCGAGTGTGGTTTTTTTTTGGGGGGGGGGGGGGGGGTGAAGCACGCATCGATAAGATAATAAAAATCATAGCGATACTGACAATTTTTAACAATAGGAATGCATTAAGTTGCTCTTAACTGCGCTTTGAAGATCATGCGGAATTCAATTTGGTTTTTTCATGCTTACATTTTACATCACGTGATTCAGTATGACAACACGCGTGTTGTGTAAAAACTTATTGAAATACCCCTGGAAAGGATGAACACTCGCTTATCGAGTATGGAGGTGTTTCCTGCTTCTTATAATTATGTAGTAATAAATCATAAACCCTTTCATGCCTCTACTAACCAAACAATGTTTTTTAAAGCACACACGACACGTGTTCTGATAAAAATAGCACTTACTTTTAAAGCCCTACGTGTGTGTCTGGTAGCTAGAGGGATCTTAGCAATACCCTCACATAAATTCTAGTTCGCGTATGAGTTGTGTCTCTCTCTATTTAACCCACCTTCTGGCATAATTTGTCAAATTTATGGGTTCAGCATTGTACGCCTCCTATCACTGGTTTGTTTACCGTCCGTGCGCATGCGTCTGAAGGGAGAAGTCTCAATATATATAAAAAGGGTCTCTAGAAAGTATTAATTTTTGCATTTAAATGAGAAATGTGTTATTTTCGCAAAGTTATACATTCAACTATGGAAAGCTCTGGGAAAATTGTCATTTTACGGTTTTTGAGCAAAATGAGCTGTAGTGTCTTTAAGATTGGTATCGAGAATTTCAGCACAGATGTTGTATAGATACGGAATGGCAGAATCCCATTGTCTATATATCCTATGTATGTAAAATTATTCAGGTAAGAGACCACTTAGTAAAATTGAAGCTATAATTTTCTGTTCAAAAATTTAATTATAATCCATTCAATATATTCCCCAAACCACCCCCGTGTGGGTCCGGGAAGATAAGAATTGGGTCCACAGTATCCTCTGCTTGATCGTAAAAGGGTCGTCTTGTTTGCCGTGGGATGAGACCCGTGTCGACGGAAAAGGGGATCCTGGTGGCTGAGGCTGATGGGTGTTAAGGTTACAACGCTCATTAATCAGCACTCCACTTTGGCCCTAATTTCATACTAAACGGGCGGTCGTGCTTGTCCCGACACGGTCAATCGGATGGTCACGCCTAGCTTAGACTTTTCCAATCCTTGTTTTATACAGATATTTGTAAACTTTTACTGGTATTTGATCACTGTATACTTTGGGGTGATATCGTCTAAGCGATGGGCAGGGTCAATTGGGTGGATACGTCCATCTGAGTATACCACCACTGTATCCTCTAGATGTTCGTCTTCTGCTTGGATGTCCGCGGAAGTCGGCATCGCCCTTGTTTGTGCTCCGAGGCGGGCGGGGAGCAATGGTGCTGAACCATATTCAGTTCAACATGGCATTCAAAAACAACAAAAGAAAGCTTGTGGAAGATAAAGACTCTGAGTCAGACTGATCGAAGTGAAAATTGGGTTAGATATGTTATTTTATCAACGCTTGATGAAAATGAAAAGCCTGTGACAAAACGTTCTCCATTTGTGATTGCCAAAACTTTGAAAGGAATAATCGGAGAAGCCCTGTCAGTTAAAAAATGATACTCTCTTCGTAGAATGTAAAAACAGAAAAACAATCTATGGTTTTACAATCCGTCTTGAAATTTGACGGAACTAAAGTCATCGGAACTCTAAGCTCCAGATTAAACCGGAGCAAAGGAGTTATTAGACACAAGGGACGTGATCTTCTTTGTGACTTGGAGGAAACAGAAATAACAAAGGGGCTGAAACCTCAAGGTGGCCTTTTTACAAAAGTATTAAAATCAAGGGAAAGGGGAATCTTATTCCAACTAATACCTACATTCTTGATTTTGACACCCCCCAACCCTTCTGATAAAATCAAGATTGGGTATTCTGCTTAAAAGTAGCCTACCGTGACCTCCGTTTTTAAGGTCATATCCGAAAGACCCGTGATTCTCACTTCTAAATGCCGAGCGTTTGGCGAAGGAGCAATCACTACCTATTTTTCGTCTTAGGTTTGACGCGGCCATGGCACGAGCGGGGCTCGAACTCACGACCTCCCGGTTACGAAGCGAACGCCCTAACCACTGAGCTACCGCGACCGGTACCAAAGTTATTAAACCACTTGGATTAAGATTCCAAATCTTGAAGACTCTAATATTGATTTAAATGTTATTTCTGAATTACAAATACCCAGTATCTCAATTTGGGAACTATCAAAACCTACTGTTAATTTAGATTTATCTAAAGACAAAAAATCAGATATTAATTTACTGGAATTTATTCAGAAGTTCAATGAATTAAAACAGTTTTTCAACACATAGTGAAATTTACACAGATGGATCAAGAGATAAAAATAAAGTTGAATCTGCTGTATTACATGGAAATGATATATTTTCGGCACGTTTACCAGACAACAGTTCAATTTTTATAGCCGAAGCAAAAGCCCTTCAATTTAAAAGAATATATATCTCTGAAATTTCGAGGGTATAACAGTGTTTTGTTGGATACCAAGTCATATTGGTATACATGGAAATACTAAATCTGATAATGCTGCAAAACAATTACAATTACAAATTATAAAATTCCTTACACAGACCTTAAATCTTTAATTCGAGAATATATAAAACATTTGTTGCAAATTGATTGGAATGAGAATGTTAATATCACATTACATGACATCAGCCCTAAAGTTGGTAAAACGCAAAATGCAATTCTTAAACGTCGAGACGAAGTAATAATTACTAGGTGTAGAATAGGACAATCGCAGATAACACACTCCTTTCTCCTACAAAGAGAAGATCCACCCGATTGTGTTTTCTGCCAGTGTCCTGTCCTTTAACAGTTAAACATATTTTAATAGAATGTGGAGATACAGCACTAATAAGAAATAATTATTTTAATACACTATCTATGAAAGAACTTTTAACAAATGTTAATGTAAATAAAATTTTAGGACTTCTACATGAAACTATATATATGAAAACCATGAGGTGTTTTTCAGAATCTCTAAACAGTAGAATACGTAAAATGTTATATAATTCAATGCAGGGCATATCATAAATTACGCGAGTATTATCCCGTACATATCTACCTTTAAAGATGTGTTTGTGATATCTAATGCCCCCGGATTACAACAAGTGTAACTGTAAGATTTGTAAAGGTCGCCAGATTTTGTGTCAATGGAAAGGACATGTCACAAGGAATACACATACCAAGTATGAAAGGTCTACTGCTTATGGTTTAAACGATATTACCAAGGTTTAAAGGTTTGGGGTTTTTTCTTTTAAAAAAAAAACTAGGTCAAAGGTCAAGTCCAAAATCTGGTATCATTGGAAAGTGTATTTTTACCTGTGTATGTATTTTTAACTTTTATGTCCGTCGGGTGGGACGTTAAAAGGTGCTCCGTGTCAAGGACCACAATCCCCTTGGCACGCAAAAGATCGTTTCCCTGATTTTTCGAAAAAGAGTAGGCTCAATGGGGGCCGTAAGAGAAACTTCAACAGAAACAACCAAAAATGTTTCAGTTAGCTAACCGCCATAAAATGACTGAAATACTGCCAAAACGGCATGAAACCCAAAACAATCAATCAATCAGTCGGTCAATCAGTTTTTCTTTTAAATAGCAAAGCAGTACCTATTATGATTTACAAGATGTGTTATAATACCGCGCATAAAACTCTTCGAGATAGAGCTTGTCATAAAATTCTTCAATATGGAAATTGTTACATAAACAAAATCCCTGATCATAAGCTTGATCAACTGATGACCATATTTGTTTAATCTGTTGGGAAATTATATGGCCAAGTGTACCAACCACATCTTTTCCATCTATTATCAGAAGTATGAAAAGGCAATTTGGACGACGTATATCAAATACAAACATATATTTATGGGCAATCAAGACAACGCTTTTCTTCAGACTCGCGATGCTCTTAAAGCAAAACTAAGGAACAAAGGACAATCGACTTAACAGAACCCATGCAATTTTAAATGATGAAACAACATGCAGATTAATTAGACGTAAAAGTGAACCGCCTGTGTTTGACTATATGGTTCCATGAGGAACAGCAAGAAAGAGAACAAACTCTTAAAATTCATACACGAAAAGAAATGACACAACATCAATCAACTCGGACACCAACTTCCTAGAGAAAACAATCATATGTAGTCCCGGAAGCAAATGAAATCGTGTGTACTTTTAAGCGACCTTTTTCCATTAAAAATGTAACGTTTACACTGGGTACTAGTCATAAAATTGTTCAGTGCATCAATTTTTCAGTGTTTTCGCTTACATGTTTTTCAAACTTTACATTTCTGACGGGCCGGTCGCGGTGGATCGCTGCCTCGGAACTGGGAGGCCTGGGTTCGATTTTAGATCCTTGCGCTGTTTTAAACTCGGGGCGTTTAGTATAGCTTTCGCCAATCGTCCAGCATAAGGGGCGAAAGTTACGGGTCATTTGGATATGACTTAAAACACGAATATCCTGCATCAAAGAAGGCTTTGACACAATAGAGAACCCTGAATACTGCAGTCTTGAGCGTCATACATAGGTCAGAATTGTTGGCACTTCACTTGAAGCTGGTGAGAGAAAGGTATCGATTGAGATCACCTACAACTGGTGACGCCTGTACATAGTGAATATTTTCGATTGAAATATACATACATCATCAAACAAAGAAGGCAATCTAGCATTCACGTGCCTTGTTTTGCAATGGATTTTTATCCTGTATTCTGACACGGTTTTTCGTTAACAGAAATCAATACATACCGTTATATTCATTTCATTTGTGAGGAAAATGTGTTTTCAATTTTGCTTCAAATTTTCGTCGAGTGCGGCGTACCTTACCTCCAATTTTTTAAAAACCATTTACAAGAACCTCAGTTTGTAAACGTTCAACTAAATCTAGCGACCTCAAATCGTAAATGTTCCCGACTACCGTCTGAAACATTGATGCCTGGACCAATCAAAATGCACGAAATAACATCAGAATATAAACGTATGTATAAAATACCTCTTCCTTGCAGTGTAACTCGACATTTTTCGGTATTGCAGTCCACTCCAGCAGTTGGTTTTCTATTGATATATCCGCTCCTCTAGACACGAATTTAGTTTCTGTGGCGTTCTCCAGATCGTAAATCGTAAAGCCGCGGTATCCCAATACTATAACATAAGCATAATGCATATTACCATTCACATATCGTTTTGTCTCAGGCCAAAACACTGAATTTTTAACAGACGTAATGACGTCACACACATCTTCCACCAACGTCACCGTCTCTGTCAATACTAGAGATTTCCAAGCAGGTCTAAGTAATATCCCTGTCGGGTACAATCAAAATCTGGATGTTTCGAAGGAGATAAAACCCTGTATATTTGAACATAATACCAATCTTAAAATACAGCCCTTTCAATCTACAATACACTCAGGGGAGAATCTTAAGTTAATAATCCCAATCTTTATCTGTTTGAGAAACCCTGTATATTTGAACATAATACCCATCTTAAAATACAACCTTTTCAGTCTACAATACACTCAGTGGAGAATCTTAAGTTAATAATCCTAATCTTTATCTGTTTGAAGTATTCTAGTAGTCATCAAACATCATGAAACATTTTCAAACAAAAAGATGCTTGTGATACGATGGTATAACTGACCTAAAATGCAGTAAGGTATCTGATCCACAAAACGCCATAATTGTTTTTCAAGAGTTAATTTTTATCTAACTTGGTATCAAATGAAAACTATTTAACATACACAGTGACTCACCGAAAAGATTTTTCAAATTTGACAAGATGCATGAGAAATATCTGTTGATGAGATTAACATTAATACCCATCAGAAAAATACATTTTTGACAAATAAAGTCAATAAGAATATAATTTCCAAAGACAGTCTATGGTGAAAATATTCCTATTACCGTGGTCTTTCAAAATATGCAAATAAAAATAAAGTCACCCTACAAATTATGAAAATATTTTATTTTTCAAAGATTTCTGCAAGAGGAGATAACTCGAAAAAAACCGTCATTTACTATAAATAGAACTGGGCATTATCTACTCACTCAACCATCGTTGTCTTACTAAAATTAGGCAGTTTGTTTACACAAAAGATTTAGTGCTACAGGTATTGCCTTTTGTTACACTATATGTATTTATGGATCGTATACCTTAAACAACACCTAACCATCTATAAGTATTGTTGATAGTACTTTAACAAGGTCGTGAAAGACATAGACGTCGTCTGTAGCATGCGTGACTGACACATAAATATATCATATGAACCAAGTTAGTTTTTGTCAACCTCTTGTTTACTCGAGATATGACTATGTATTTTTACACCCACCCACCCCTAAACGAAATTTAGGGAGTTGTCCATAGACGTGATTTGTCCAGAGTATATCTTTAACATTGTTTGGTTATTAACAATAAAACTTTGTGTAATATAATAATGAAGTTGTGCACCTGCTACTTTGATTGAGATTTTTCTTCATTCAGGAAATTATGTGTATTTTTTCCACTTTAGGGGGATTACATTTATGTATTTGTCATTGTCCAGAGTATATCTTGAAAACCATTTACTCTTCACTGAACACAAATTCACCATTGTTCATCATCAATATGTCTTTCGGGAGTATTTATCTTATTAGGCCAGTTCTAGTGCTATTTGCCTAAAGATAGTAACAGTCTTTAAACAGTGTCCTGAATCAAAAATGTAAATTAGATCCAGCTTATGGACCATGAGTTAAGAAAAGGCATCCCAAAGTGTGTCCTATGAATTAGTTTGGTATTCTACATTGTATCTGCCTTAATGTAGGAACAGAGCTATATACTGTCCTTAATCAGGGTTGGAACACGCAATGTAGGTAACACGACGACTACAATACTCAATCCCGTAATTCTTATAACAAATACAAATCAGACAATTTGGATTATTTTTTAAAGTGCTTCATAATTAGTAGCACTGCTTCAAGATGGAAGTTTCCTTTTATTTTAATAAGACACGAACATTTCTTCCCAAACTTGCCCCGTTCAGTTCACTGATGATACTCTTTTAACCCCCAGATCCTGACCCAGCATCCATTGTTCGCAAATTTCGTTCAAAACCTTATGAAATGAATTTTGTAGAGAGTTATCTTATAGACAAAAAAGTATTCTGAGTGTATTGCAGACAATACAAAGTTCCCTTCCGGTAGGGTAATTCAGTAAAAATTAGTTCAAGCGTAACAAAACTCAAACTTGATCTGTAACTGTCCAAATCAAAGCCATATATATAAAATTTTAGTCGAATATCCTCATCCAATACGGTGAAAAGTCCGGAAAACCTCAAGAATTCATCAAGGGGTATAAAATTCAGTGAAAAGTACGTCAAGCGTAACGAAACTCACACTTGATTTTTAACTACTGAATACAAAGTAATATTTAAAATTTCAGATGAATATCTTCATCCATTGTGGGGAAAAGTCCGGAAAACTGATTCGGAATGACAGACCGAGGGTAAACTAATAGTTCCTATCGGCATAGCCGGTAGCGGACTAATTAATAGAATAGGTGAAAACATTAACCAAGTTCGTATATGTTGGTCGAGGTAAATATTTTTATAAACATACCAGACATTACTATATGATGCAAATCTTACCCTTGGGAAATGCTGACCGTGTCCACTGATTATTGGAGGTTAACAGTCGATGGACTGGATGTTTGAACATTTTGACAACTGGATTTGCTCGTCCGGAAAAGACGTTAAGCTCTACTATTACAGTTCCATTCTTCAAATAGATGAATGAATCTTTGATAGTACAAGTAATTTGTTTGGCGTCTTATTAGGTAAGCCCTTCACTATAGTTTGCAATCTTCATAGGTATAATTAGATTTTAGTTATTTGATTTGTTTGTTTGTTTTATTTATAGTCGCCTGAGCAATTTTTCAGTTAGTTATTTGAAGTTATGAGATTGGTTAATTGATTATATATTGTTTAACGTCCTGTTCGAGACCCCGTGGGGATCCGGGTTGTTAGAATAGGTCCTCAGTACCCTTTGCTTGTAGTAAGAGGTGACTAAATGGGGCGGTCCTTCGGATGAGACCGCAAAAGCCGAGGTCCCGTGTCACAGCAGGTGTGGTACGATAAAGATCCCTCCCTGCTCAAAGGCCTTGGGCACCGAGCATAGAATTTTTCACTTGTATGGAGACGTCACCATTGTCGGTGAAGGGCTGTATAATTTAGGCCTATGCTCGGCGCTCAGGGCCTTTCAGCAGGGAGGGATCTTTTACCTGCACGGAACCTCGGTTTTTGCGGTCTCATCCGAGGGACTGAGAAGTGGCTTTCCTCTTTCAATCAGAAGACAACTTTCTGTTGTAACCCCACTGGTGTTTGATAAAAGATTAGGCTAATGACGAGTCACCATAAAATTGATTTAAATTTAAAACCAATGTATAGCTGAAGTATCGCCACTTTGGTTCAACATATATGTATCTATGAAAGGTAAAACAAATAAGTTTCCCTATTGTTTTTAAAAACAACAACAAAAATAATAAATGAACAGTGTCATCTCGGTGAAATTAGTTTCGTAAAGTTGTACATATAAAGAGTATTTACTTACCTCCTGGGTATTTACATTCTTAAACAGAGTAACGAGAAACAAAATACACAATGAAAGATGGTTATTAGACATTTCTTCAGTTATCTCCTTCAGATCCCGACAAACAATGACAGTTAGCTTGTAAAGTTATTTCGGATTTCAGCATTATTACGACTTTAAACATGTCATTTACTAGATATTTTCTTGTCCATCGTGATGTACTCAGTAAATAAAATATGAAATGACAAGTTCGTTGAAATACAACATCGTTAAAATAGACTGCAGCCTTGCGCTGTTGGAATTTCTATTTCAGTGGAAATACAACGGGATGTAATGAGGAATGATTAAGCAGACGTCATGTTCCCAGGCGGGGGTTTTCTCGGAACCGTCACAACACTGCACTGTACAACTTTCGCAACACCTCCATATTAATTAAAACTAAAAAAATACAGCTGTGCTAAACATTTCGATCAAGCTGATCATCAGTGAACTGAACGGGGCAATTTTGGGAAGAAATGTTCGTGTCTTATTAAAATAAAAGGAAACTTCCATCTTGAAGCAGTGCTACTAATTATGAAGCACTTTAAGAATATTGATAAATCAATTTTAACTTGTATCATGTTTGACCTTTGCATTCAACCATTGCCCATGCCCAGTAAAACAAATCCTTAACTGTCACACACGCTCCAAATTCTTGAGGTCCCCATTCTATAAGCACTATATATTTAAGACTGAAAGGTTAATTATTGCTATATCGGAATTTTAAAACGAAAAAGTAAAGATAACGATTAGTGATTAATCACGTAATTCCTACAAAAAATACAAAATTAAGAGCAGGGCAAATACTGATCCCTAGACACTAGCAATTACTGTGGGTATGTGTCACGGCATAATTTCTAACTTTAAGAAACCTTCCAATACTGAACAGTGAAGTTTAAGTAGAACGTACTTTTTTGTGGCTCGTGAACCGTAGCAACACGTCGGAATCACTGTCATTGTGGAAAGCAGTTTTCATTTTTGAGTCACCAGAGTCACTCAGGTAACCTATTGATGTTGGTCTGCCTCCGGCGCCAGCCTTCCTGTCTAAAGTATTGAAAATATATAACATCTTGATAGCACCCTCTCCAGTCCGGTATAAAGTGTCTTTGGTACAAGGGATATAAACTGTGAATTCGAGGGCTCCTGCACACCGGGGCATTAGGGGATGGCAAAACAAAAAAGGTTCAAAATTGACCAATTGACAATAGCACATCTGTAAGAACGCTAATACTTTTCATGTAAAGCAGATTTTTTTTTTTTTTTGTTTGTTTGTTTATAGCCGCCTGAGCAATTTTTCAGCTATCCGGCGGCTGTCACCATTACCGGTGACAGGGCTGCAAATTTAGGCCTATGCTCGGCACTCAGGGCCTTTGAGCAGGGAGGGATCTTTATCGTGCCACACCTACTGCGACACGGGACCTCGGTTTATACGGTCTCATCCGAAAGACCGGCACCCACGTCCCGCAGTGGGACTTATGAAACATGTCAGACAGCATTTGATTTAATGGAAGGTTGTGCTGACAACCTAGATTGTTATAACGATCATAGAATTTGCGAAATGCTGACTTCAGACGCGACTTTACAAACCCCTGTAACATCAACGTGTTTGTCAGTAGCCTGCCTCTATGTAAAAACTGATCATATGCAGAACAACCTCTTGCGCATCGAAACAGTTGAGAGATATAAACACCTTACGCAGGTGATAATTGAATATTGCTACATAGATAGAGGAAGTTGACGAAAGGGAAAATTAAAATCATCGCGTTTGTCATAAAGTTGATTTGTCAGTTTGCCATCATCATCTATTTTCAATAAAATGTCCAAGTACAAAGCTGATGTGGAAGACTCTGTGGTGTCTTTTATTTCAAGTTCACTGGGATATATCGAATCGACATATGAATGAAATGATCATTGTTAATAGACCACAGTAAGAGATTTTGTTCTTCTCAGCATATACTCAATTTACCTACGTGTTCTAACTATAGTCCAGCTGGGCATGTGATTACTGGTAATGTTGATATAGTTAAAAATGAAGATCTAAAATAACTTATTTTAAAAGGTCCTAAATTCAGAGAAAATCGGTCTTTCAATAGGCGACGGAACTTCGTCTCTATTATAAATTCTGTCGAAGATTATGCCAGACGATGGGCTAAGAACTTGATACCTTGTCAGAATGGATGAAATGTATAAGAGGAATATTAAAATCCCGTATGAGGCATATCAAAACAACAATGCGTACCATCTATCCTTCTGTGTTAAGTAAATCAGAGTTAGATAGGTTACATGAGGAATATGTTCTGGTTCCAGCTGACAAAGCTGGCAACAACATTGTATTTGTTTGTAAGGCTCATTATTACAACTGCATTCTAAACGAACTGGGCATTAGTTCGACATTTATTAATTGCACTTATACTCCAACTGGCCTTTCAAAAGATGAAATTCATCAAAACCATGCTTCAGTTTTAAATACATTTAATGTCCCAGTCAATGAAGCGGATGAAAGAGTTATCTTACCTGTACTGGATCCCCAAACGCCACATAAACTTTTACAAACAAACATACATTGCTGGATCCAGTATATGTTCTTACCACGCCCATATCTTTGCTCCTTACGAAAACATGAACTGCTGTGAAGGACAAACTTCAAACGTACTGTCCCACTACATATGCCAGAAGTGGTGTAAATCAAATGTGGATTCTTAAAAATTCTAAAGAACTTTTAGTGAATTTCAAATCAGAAAACGTTTCTCAAATTCACAACATTAAAACGTAAGATTTTACACCACCACACCTCAAAATAAGTTACAGGCTAGATTTTTTGACACCATGGAGAGTTGCTTCGTCAACAAATATGGTAAAAGGAAAGGTATTTCGTGATTGGTCATCCCAAAAATTATTTTGTTAAACACTACTCTGACTCCACGCACAAGTACTCTTAAGTTGACAATAAAAAGATGCTAGATTTCCTCATTCACAATAATGTTTTACTCTTTGGTGATCAGGTCTTCCAACAGTCTGTTGGAATTCCCATGGGCACGAATTATTTTCCTTTGTTAGCCAACGTATATTTATATTCTTATGAAGCAGAATTCCTTCAAAAGCTTCTACATGGGAAGAAAATATCTCTTGCTGTGGCCTTCAATTCGAAAGTTAGATATATCGACGACTTTTTGTCTACTAACAATGATCATTTTCATTCATATATCGATTCGATATATCCCAGTGAACTTGAAATGAAAGACAGGACAGAGTCTTCTACTTCTGCGTCGTATTTAGATATTTTACTGAAAATAGATTCCGACGGCAGACTAACAACTCAATTTTATGATAAACGGGATGATTTCAATTTCTCCATCTTCAACTTCCCTTATTTATGTGCCAATATTCCATCAGCACCAACATATGGTGTGGGGGCCTCCGTGGCCGAGTGGTTAGAGCATCCGCTCAACATCACAAGGCCTCTCGCCTCTAGTCGGCGTGGGTTCGATTTTCGCTCGCGCCGATATATGTGAGAAAATTTGTCAGTTTACTTTCGGAAGGTCGGTGGTCTCTTCCCGGGTACATCTGGGTTCTTTCCTCCATCTACAAAAACTGGACGCCACCAGATAACTGAAAAATTGTTGAGTGTGGCCAAAAAAAAAATAAAAATACAACAATCAATGAAATATTTTAGCGGTTGTGGGCACGTCCGGGGACGTTTGTGTACTTTTAAAGAACACATCTTGTTTTATACTACTGCTGAATATTAGAATTTAATTTACATATGCAGAACAGTAAAATTATAATAGATTTCTTAGCCCATGTTATACTTTCAACCAACAATCAGGTGACTGTAGAGAAGCGAAGCAGATCGTAAAGCCTTGGCTAACGAAGAAGGAACATTATAGGGTGCACTTGGACCCAACCTGCTGCCAACTAAATTATAGATGTAGTTGACAAACTGGATTGTACATGTAGTTTAGAGGGGTGTTTTGTTATTTATTTTGTATATTCCCATTCAACTTACAGGTATATTGTATTATTGTTCATTGACAGAGCAATAATTTTCAGTTTTTACATGGATGTCTTACAGTGCGATTTCGACATTTTTCTTCATGACAATCTTACACGTAGTAAACTGTCTCATCTCATATTTGTTAAAACAACAGACTTTAAATATTTAACTGTAATTGTCTTTGTATCACCTTTCTGATACTGATAAAGGTGTATATTCAAACTATATGATCAAAGTTTATTAACGTTAATGAATAAACAATTTTCAACATAGTATGTGGTTGATGTTATATGTATGTGTGTCAGGGGGGAATGAGAAAACATAAAAAAAACCATTTACAAATCAAATGTCAAGCATTCAGTTTTGTTAGCTACGTTCCCGGAAAGAGTTTTACTAACATACTTCAACTTTGCAAACCATTTTAACTTATGAAATACGTAACACCATACCCGCTCGGCATTTAGGAGTGAGAATCACGGGTCTTTCGGATATGACCTTAAAAACGGAGGTCCCGTGTCACGGTAGGCGTTGGCACGTAAAAGAACCCTCACTGCTACGGCCCTGAGCGCTAAGCATAGGTCTAAATTTGTGGTACTTCACCTAAAGCTGGTGACGTCTCAATATGAGTGAAAAATTCTCGACGGGACGTAAATCAAACAAACAAACAAACTTCAGTTACAAATCTCAATTCTCTAGAGCGTTCGTAAAGTGCTGCCGTACATGCAAGTTAAGATTTAATTCTTAGTCGCGAGATATAACTCCTCTCTTTTTAAATTTGGTAGACTTTCTCTCGGTACGTGCAACACACCATGGAAGCACAATGACTGTCTATTTCGCTTCACTCCAACTTTGGCTTGTATACGCCCGTCTTCATCGGGAGGTACATGTAATACATATGGTTAAACGAAGTCTTTACTTGCATCCGTCTGGGTTTTCTATTTTCATTTCTTTGTCATACATCAAGCTTAAACTTGCTATCTTGCTTCTTTGTGGGTCACTTTAGATCAGATTACAATTTAATCCATTTCGGCTTCTCTTGTAGGAGTTATGCGTCTTTATTTGAAACTAGATGTTAGATGGTAGGGATATAATTTGTCCGGCTAAGCCCTTCCACAGGTATTAAGTTATTTTATTAATTTAGTAAGGTATTTTACAGCGTTTGCATGGGTTTTGAAGATGTGCACGTGGCAAGGATTGTGATTTTCTGCAAAGTTTAAGACAATTACATGTTTCTGAGAAAATGACATGTTGAACTTAGTTTTGAAGAAAGTACACGCGTTGTCTGTTTAACTACTCCCAAAGTTTTCAAGTAAGGACCTTCTTATTTTAAAGGGTGTTTTGTATAAGTATAGTAGACGTGCATGTGGTAAGGATTTTGATTTTCTTCATTTTGGAGAAAATTACACGTTGTTGAACTTAGTTGTGAGGAAATATTCACGGAAATATTAACTGTTGTGAAGGAAAAACTTCAAAGGGATAGCGTAACGACATATGGCAGGAGTGGTGTAAAGCAATGTGGATTCTAGAAAAATTCAAAAGAACTTTTGAAAATCCGAAATCAAAAATATTTTCTCAAATCAACATCAAAATGTTTGACTTTCCAACACTTTACACGACGATTCCTCACGATAAGTTAACGACTAGACTTTTTGCCATCATAGAAGGTTGTTTCTTCAATAATGTGGAAAAAAGAAATATCCATCTCTTCAGATTAAGCATTCAAGGAATTACTTTGTTATACACTTGTCTGATTACACGCACAAGTATTCCAAAGTTGCCGGAATTCCTCATTGACAGGCAGGAATTGTGAACCTTTGTTAGCTGACCTTTTTTATATGCTTATGAGGCAGAATTTATTCAAAAGCTTACAATACATTGTTAAATTAAAAGTTAATACCGACAATCATGCATTTAACTGTGTTTTCCATCTACAGTTTGAAGATTTGTATGACAAAAATAGGGTGGGGTAAATGATGGTTTTTTTCGAAGTCTTGTGTTTTCTATGACCATTTCAAATGGTAATTGCGAATCCGTTGACCATTTTAACCCATGACCAAGTTTGACCCCTTAAAATGCTAATCTATTCAAAATGGCGGACAGAATCACGATTTTCCAAGATTGTTCTCTGACAGCGTCGCAATATTACGTGTAAGGTATGGATATATAGGTTTTCGGGGTCGTAGATAACGAAAACTTTTAAGATGCTTCGATAGAACGGTGATGATTTATGCAGTAATCATATACAAAGTGGCGGGTCACGTTCCTGATGTCGGTTTTTGGGGTTCACTCTGCTAACAGTTACATTGTAAAATTCATCTACATGTATTCTTTTTGTTGTGAATGTGATGTGCCAGTGAATATACTATAGTATTTGGTTAGGTACTGGATTTAGTTGTCATATTCGAACATTGTAATAATGTAAAACATCAACTTCGTGTATTGCCAGGTTAAGTAGGAAGATATGACTGACTCCAAAAAGGAAATGAGAAGTAGTATCCCTACCGTTCAGTTACAGCAGATAGACTATAAAGCAATAGCTGCATATGAACCAAAATCAAAGCTACCACCGGGACTGTGCCTTCTGATACATTTATGCCAACCTGGGGTTTTTTTTGTAGAGGAGAAAAGCAAATCAGCGAGGCCGATGCCAGTAGAATAGTCGCAGATGAAGTCCGTTTTGACTGCATATCGAAGAACGTCTACCCTAAGACAGACCGTGTAGTGGCTAAACAGATGGAGGACGACTATAAAACATTAATGGTTCTTGCTAGATACCAGCGTGCAGAACACAAAAGATGACAAGTGAACCAAAAAACCAACAAAATTCAACGATGCAATGTGTTCCCATGCATATATCAGGACTAAAAATACATATCTTCAGAGGAGCCTAGAGACAGATACCGGAGTAAAAATGACAGAGGCGGACGAGCAATTTTATCATGACAATCGCTATGGTGCATACAAAGCATTATGCAGGCCAACTATTCCAAAAGACTTGACGAGAATGAAGAAAAGAGAGGAAACTAGAAAGATGTCGGCGGAGAGAAAGAGAATGAAAATGGATGATGGACAGAAAGGGATAGAAGGACTTGACGTTGGCCCCGATGATGGAGATACTGATGATGACAACTACCAGGCAGATGATGAGCTATTCGTTCCAGAAAGACCACTCACACCAGTAACCCTCGACAGACAAGTAGTAATCCTGTCACTTCCTCCTCTGTCTCTGATAACGCGGAACAAAAATTTCCTGACGTAGAAATCAGAACTGGTAGAAGGACTCTGAATGAAGCCCTGGTTCGGTGTGTTGTGCAATGTGTATCTCAGTTCAAGGTCAGTCGCGCCGATTTAGCTGGGATAATTATTCGCACAGCTAATATGATCTTCGACCAGAACTGGCGTATTGCATCTGATGAAACTGGAGGCAATGATGGTTATGAAACGGATGATAGTTCTGAAGACGATAGCGCAGATACTCCCGTGATACGCAAGCGCAAAAGCTTGATGGACTTGGCGTACATCTTCCCCAGTAAACGATGTACCTAGAAGATACTTACCTTCTCAATTTGAAACTTGTCGCCAACTATCTCACGAACAAGGAAGCCAATGTTGTAACCGTGGGGTTGGATGATACCAAAAAATCCGCCGGATACGACATAAAGGCGGATCACATAACAGTTCATGGTCCAGAGAGTAAAAAATATCCCACAACTGGATTCATGGTGAACAAATCATATTCTGGCGAAGACAGAGCAGAAGCCTACGAGGAGAAACTGAAAATACTGGCAATCCTAAGTGACTGTAGGGTTGATGAAATGAAAAGTAATGTTGATTTTTTGATGTCAGATAGAGCAGGAGATAATATAACGTTCCAAGAAAGTATGGGTATACCAGCATCTAAGAATCGTAAATGCCTTGCTCATGTAACACTTGGCGCTGATAAAGCATGCGATAAAGTGTTCAGGAACGCTGAGCAGAGAATTGGCGTGCAAAATTTGATTAGTGTCAAGGTTGGGTGTCATTGTGAATGTGATCAACGCATAAATCATCGCCGGTCTACCAGAGAGTCTCAGAAGTGTCATTTACGTTATCTACGACCCAGAAAACCTTTATATCCATACCTTACACGTTATATTGCGACGCTGTCAGAGAAAAATCTTGGAAAATCGTGATTTTGTCCACCATTTTTAATAAATTAGCATTTTAAGGGGTCAAACGTGGTCATGGGTCAAAAAGGTCAGCGGATTCGTATTGAACATCTAAATGGTCACAGAAAACGCAAGGCTCGTTTGTGAATGCTACAAAAACCGTTTATTTACCCCCACCTTAACAAAAATGAGACATGTATGAAGTCATCTGGTCTCAAAGTTAAAAAAAACCATACATGATTCTAATTTACCTTCGGACATCATAAAACCCCCATCACTTTCTAAAATACCACCATGGATATTACTAAAACCTAAAGTAGACACATCACTAATGTGAAATAAGTTCCGTTGTTTTTAAGCAAAAATTATCTGAAATACAACAATCCAAACATTCTAGAGTTGATATTTATACAGATGGTTCAAAAGAAAGTTGCTGCTGTTGCTGCAGTAATCAATAACAACGTTTTCTCTGCACGACTCCCGAACGAAATAATAATTTGTAGGCTATCCAACTTGCGTTTCAGTACATCAAAATTTCTATTGACATATATTTTACTAGATTCTCAGACTCCCTATATTGTCTACAGACAATACGCAACATGAATATTGATAATTCATGTATTTCAGAATACTGTCATTTAACTAAACAAAGTAAAATAGTTGAGTTCTGCTGGATTTCAATTCATATTGATATCCATGGCAAAACAAGCGCCAAAGAATGTGCTTCAAAATGATGTTGCACACTTTAAAATTCCTTACACAGATTTGAGATATATCTTAAAACTATATATAAATGGTCTTTGGCAAATATATTGAGATTTCAGTGAAACAAGTAACTTTATTTTATTGAAACCATGTTGTAGATATACCCTTCACAGTATAATTTTATATATTCTTCACCCTCTCTGGTGTAGCTTAACAACATCTCTGTTTCAAATCTTATGCTTGTCATGTAGCTGCAGTAATTACTTGCAAGTTGATGATATTTCAGTTTTATCCCTACTCATTGTCCATTGTCTTTGATACTAGTGAATACCACTTGGTGTCATTTGTAAAATTTGGTGAAATGGAAGTTAAACTTCTTACTAAACAATTCTTCGTCAGCACAAGATGTTATTACTGAAGTTTCAGACATGGCGACTTAGTGGAGATTGTTGAAAAAAGAAATTGGTGTACAGGGGCTTATTAAGTATACTTTATTTAACCTGGAATTAAAAATGAATTGAACAATTTAATATACTGGAATAGTGCATTTTATTACATTTTGTTGCAGGTATGATGGTAAACTGATAAATATTTCTTAGGGAAGTGTTAATTCTTCCTTTTCGCAAAATGGATTGGACAACATCCTGGTTTTAGTGAACCTTGTAAGTAGATTAACTCATACTTCAGTGAAAAATGAAACGACATTCAACCAAATGAGACTAATTAAAACTGACAAGAGGCCTAGATTGAGTGGGAGACACCTCAGTGACATAATGTTTAGGACCTACAGTAAACAAAATGTGTGACGAGAATGGACAAAAATTATATCTATCAAAATATGAATTTAAGATCTTAAAAAGATACTGCCTCTAATAATTACAAGAGGCCCACATGTCTTAACGGTCACCTTAGTACGAGTCTATACACAGGAAGTCTCGTATTTGCATTTAAGCCTCATTCTGGAGTCAAAAGTTCACAGCTTTTAGATCTATCTAAATATGCATACAATTCCCATTCAATTACAAGAAAAATAAAGATGAAGTTTGAAGCATTTAAACCAGCTCATATTTCCCTGGCCTGCAAGGTGCAATGAATTTCACAATTTTGGTAAAGGTCTTCATGGACATAATAACCATGCATTTGGTTTTCTCCTACATGTGTGGGAGTAGAGAAGATTTTTAAAACTTTCGCATTTTCAGTTTTGGCCCAAACCATGAGACATTGGGGATGTTATGATCATAAATTTCACAATATCCAATAATATCTGCCTTGCCACTAGGGCCCCAGGGAAGCAGGAGTCCTGAGATATGTGTCCTCCTTGTCCCAAAGTTTTTTTCATACAAAATGTCAGAGAAATGAAGTTTAAAATGATCATTTGTGAACATAGTTTTTGGTCATTTTGGCCCCACCCTCATACCAAAACTTTTATCCTGGGATCACGAAATTTACAATTCTGGTAATCCGCCGTAAAATTGCTGAAATATTGCTAACTCGGCGTAAAATCCTAAACAATTATCAACAATTCTGGTAAAGGGCTGCCTGCTTATTATAAATATCCATTTAGTATCAATAGCATTGAGCCCCGTGGGGATCCGGGTTGTTAGAATAGATCTTCAGTACCCCTTGCTTGTTGAAAGAGGCGACTAAATGGGACGGTCCTTCTGATGAGACCGCAAAAACCGAGGCCTCTTTTCACAGCAGGTGTGGTACGTTAAAGATCCCTCCCTGCTCAAAGGTCATAAGCGCCGAGCATAGGCCTAACTGTTGCAGCCCTTCACCGGCAATGGTGACGTTTCCCTATGAGGGAAAAATTCTCGAGCGGGACGTTCAACAATGTCAATAGCATTGAAGAAGACCCTTTCTAAATGTTTTACACTTGAAATCTATTTACAAAGTTTTGCCCCACCTTGGGGTCAGAACCTCTACCTCGGGGATCATGAAATTTACAATTTTGGTCAAGGCTTTCCTGCGCTACATTACAATGTATTTAGTTTTTCTTACAATTTTGCATTTCTACAGACGATTGTTTTTTTTAAATCTGTCACATTTTGACAGTTTTGGCCCCGCCGCTAAGGGACAGGAATCCCGAAATTCAAAATGTATGTCTACTTTGTCCCAAGGATATTTCATACTAAATCTGAAAAGAATTCAAATGGTAGTTATCAAGATGTTCAATTGTTAACAGACGACGACGGACGTAGACCGAAAAAAAATCTTCCTCACAGAATTCACCACCAAATCAAGAAAGCCGAAATCACAAAACTTTGATGTAGAAATGATAAGATAGAATATGTTGGAGAGAGTGGAAGTAGCAGCGAGAAGCACTGGGGAGAGTGATGTATGGAAAATGTAAAGAGTGCGGAAGAAGGGATAGATTCCGAAAGTGAAATGGAGAGTGATTCACAATGTGAGCCGAATGAAGAGACATAACAAACTTGAAATATGCATGGGATTAGAAATTGAATTTTAATTAATTCAGTTCACGGTTTTATGGAATTTGAATTAATTCAGTTCACTGTTTTATTTTTATTGTAATTTGTGTTTTAAAATTTGGTGAAACTGTTCAGGTCGATGTAACATTATTCGGGCTGATGAGACTCCCAGTGTTATCAGTCCAAACATTAACTAGTCTATTTTATTTGTAATAATTCGACTGCCCTATGCAGTTTTGGCAAAACGTATGCTTGATGTGGTACGCTATATGAAGTAGTTTGGTGTTTCGTTGTACATTTCACACATGTTAGTATTTGTCGGGGATGAAATCGTCTTATTCAGAACTCCATCACCTGAATCCATAAACATATTGCATCGTACATTTCGATTTGATTAACTGTAATTAACCAAGAAAATTCACAACTACGTCATCGTGCAACGAACCACATGCATACAAATATTAATTTCAATAAGATTCAAAAGCATTAAATCTAGGTCATTGTTTGCAAAAAGTGGAGGAAATAATCGTGCATCTCCAATAAAATAAAACACTAATATGATATTCATGAGGAATATGTTTTGGTTCCAGCTGAAAAAGCATGTACCAACATTGTATTTGTTTGTAAGGTTCATTATTACAACTGTATTATAAATGAATTTGGCATTAGTTCCACATTTTCAAAAGATGAAATTCTTCAAAATAATGCTTCAGTTTTAGACGCATTTATTGATTGATTATATATTGTTTAACGTACCGCTCGAGAATTTTTCACTCATATGGAGACGTCACCATTGCCGATGAAGGTCTACACAATTTAGGCCTATGATCGGCGCTTATGGCTTTTGAGCAGGGAGAAATCCTTAACGTGCCACACCTACTGTGACAAGGGGCCTCGGTTTTTAGGTCTCATCCAAAGGACCGCTCCATTTAGTCGCCTCTTACGACAAGTGGTATTGAGGATCTATTCTAACAGTCCGGATCCCCACGGGATAGGCACACTTAATATCCCAGGCAGTGGAGTAGATGAATATGAGTTGCCTTACCATTACTGGATTCCCAAACTCCACAAAAACCCTTTCAAATAAAGATACATTTTTAGATCCAGTAATTGTTCCACTAATCCCTATCTGTGCTCCTCACGAAAAATAGTAATGCTGTGAAGGAGAAACTTCAAACGTACTACCGTGGCCGAGTGCTTAAAGCATTGCGCTCAAAATCACAAGGCCTCTCACCTGTAGTCGTTCAAACCCCGCTCGCGCCGATATGTGTGAGAAAGTTTGCCAGTTTACTTTCGGAAGGTGAGTAGTCTCTTCACGGATACATTATATCTGGGTTCTCTCCTTCACCTTCAAAAACTGGACACCACCAGATAACTGAAAAATTGTCGAGTGCGGCAGAAAACAAACAAACCTATTGTGCCACTACATGTGCCAGAAGTGGTGTAAATCAAATGTGGATTCTAACGAATTCTAAAGAACTTTTAGTAAATTTGAAATCGTAAAACTTTTCTCGCACCAACAGCATTGAAACGTACTACTTGACACTTTATACGACCATACCCTCACGATAAGTGAAAGACTAGACTTTTTCACATCATACACACACAAAAATGTAGAAAGGAATTACCAATATCTAGTGATCAATCATCCAAAAAAAATCACTCTGACTCCACGCACAAGTACTCTGAAGTTGACATGCAAGAGTTCCTCATTGACAATATCTTCATAGTCTTTATTGATTGGGTCTTCCAACAGTCTGTTGGAATTCCCATGGGCAGGAATTGTGCTCCTTTGTGAGCTGACCTGTTTTTATATTCCTATGAAGTAGAATTGATTCAAAAGCTTCTACATAAGAAGAAATTTCTTGCTGTGGCCTTCAATCCGACATGTAGATATATCGACGACGTTTTATCTATTAACAATGATCATTTTCATTTATATGTCGATTCGATATATCCCAGTGAACTTGAAATAAAAGACACCACAGAGTTTTTCTCATCTTCTTCGTACTTAGATATTTTATAGAAAATAAATGCTGACGACAAACTGGCGACTCAGCTTTGTGACAAGCGGGATGATTTCAATTTTCCCCTCGTCAACTCCCCTTATCTATGTAGCAATATTCCATTATCACCTGCATAGGGTGTTTACATTTCTCAACTTATTCGAGCTTGTTCTACACATGGTCAGTTTTTAATTCGAAGCAGGCTACTGACAAAGAAGTTGATGTAACAATTGTTTCTGCAATCTCGTCTAAATTCTATGATCGTTATAACGATCTAGTTTGCAAGTACAACATTCCATTATATCAAACACTGTCTTACGTGTTTCATGGCAATTGTTAGGCCGTTCTTGGCACACTTGTTCTGAGTGCGGATTCCTCCGTTTACCTCATCAAGATATAGGGCTCAGGGTTTGTGTGTCACCGGTTGACAAGGGATGCCTACTCCTCCTGAGCACCTGATCCTACCTCTGATATATCCAGGGGCCGTGTTTACTTGCTCTCTCTCTCTCTCTCTCTCTCTCTCTCTGCTTTGTATTTTCTATAGGAAGTATGAGATTGATCAATATTCGTTTTCTTCATACCTGCATTAAAGACTTATGAACTCCGTTCTTTATAATATTTATCAGCAACTGTCAGTAGGCTGATTTCGAAATACCCGAGATTTTAGTCATGTTTCAGGAATGCGGTAAATTGAGTACTGCCGACTGATCTGACCACATAATAAATACTCGCCTGATTTGATATATATAGGTTCACGCAGGAAATGCAAATCTATATTAAACCGGATGCTGTGGGGGAAAGTCAGCTTGTGCATGTACATTTTCAGAAGAGCCCATCGGAACATCGATCGCTCTTTTCCGTGAAGTAGTAAAAGTGTCTTTTTGATTTGACGGACAAGTCACTGCTATTCCGTATTTCACCAAAGCTTTATGACGCGACATATAATGTGGATTGGAAGCTAACAGAGTAACACATGGTCATACATGTTTATCGGAATCAGCAATGTTTTACAAACAAGAAAATCTGCAAAGCTCAATAACGGTTGTTCAAATCTTAAAATGGGCATCATTTGTGAAGTCACACAGAGCCTTTAAATGAAAAATTACTAGTTCATCTCTAGCATATTAAATTATTTATATCATGCAATGACAGATCCAGAAACTTTTCAAAGAGGGTGTATGTTTAGTGACCCAAGTTTGTACCTATTACACCCACGAAAGGGGGGCTGTTTTAGCACTGCAAATTGAACAACAACCTTTTGTTTCAAACAAAACCCCTGTAGATCCGTTATATGTGCTGTCATTGGATTAAGGTATCCTTAAATTAGATACTTGTAAGAAACTCAAACTTGGACCAGACAGTCCTCCGGAATTTGAACTTTAAGGTCCAAAGCAAAATTGGTCGTGGTAGGTAAGTGTTACAGCGTTCGCTTTGTAACCGGGAGGTCGTGAGTTCGAGCCCCTCTCATGACTGCGTCAAACCTAAGACGTAAACATAGGTAGTGATTACTCCTTTGCCAAACACTCGTCATTTAGAAATGAACATTTTCGTGAGTTCGAGCCCTGCTCGTGCCATGGCCGCGTCAAACCTAAGACGAAAAGTAGGTAGTGATTGCTCCTTCGCCAAACGCTCGGCATTTAGAAGTGAGAATCACGGGTCTTTAGGATATGACCTTAAAAACGGAGGTCCCGTGTCACGGTAGGCGTTGGCACGTTAAAGATCCCTCACTGCTACGGCCCTGAGCGCTAAGCATAGGTCTAAATTTGTGATACTCCACATACAGCTGGTGACGTCTTAATATGAGTGAAAAATTCTCGACGGGACGTCAAACAAACAAACAACAACAACGTCTTTTGGATATGACCTTCAAAACAGAGGTCCCGTATCGCAGCAGGCGTTGGCACGATAAAGAACCCTCACTGCTATGACTTTGAGTGCTATGCATAGGTCTAAATTGGTGGTACGTCAAGTTCAGCTGGTGATGTCTCAATATGAGTGAAAAAGTCTCGACGGGACGTAAAACAATGAATCAATCCAAACCAAATTTTAATTCCGAAGTTAAAAGGCAAAGCTACAAATATTTCAAATCATATATATATATATATATATATATATATTTAGAGAGATAGATAGATATATAGTCTTATGATGAATATCAGCATGTTCTATGATATGAAAAAAATCTCTTGTATAAACATTTCAATTTCAACTTAGAATGTTAAGTTTCCGTTAGAAATCCATGCCTATGGTCCACCTATTGCAGTCATTTTTAAAGGATGACAACTTGCATGTTCCTTTTGAGATTAAGTAGCTTGAAACTTTAATTTTTTTTTACATAATTCGTTAACTGCCTCTATTCATATGTCCTTCCTTTAAGGATTTTCCATCGGAATACTCCTACGAATGTAAAAACGTAACAGTATAAAAGTATTTTTCTTCACAGCTTTCGATCAAGTTACGAATTCGAAAGTAATCTGTCGTTTTCCACTCTGAACCTACACAAGAAGTCTCAAATGAATACGCGCAAGCTTAATGGAAAAAGTCTGGAAAACCAATGGGACAAACTGATTGACAGAGGGATTGATTGAATATTGTTTTAAGTCCCGCTTTAGAATTTTTCACTCATACGAAGACGTCACCATTGCCGGTGAAGGGCTGCACGATTTAGGCCTGTGTTCGGCGCTTAGGGCCTTAGAGCAGGGAGGGATCGTGTCACACAGCCTGGGTTTTTGCGGTCTCATCCCAAGGACTGCCCCCATGTAATAGCCTCATACGACAAGCAAGGGGTACTGTGATTCTATTTTAACCCGGATTCCCATGGGAACAGACGAAGAAGAAACCTATGGTCATCTTCGGTTTTACAAAGTGGTAGGGGGCTAATAAGTTACAAAGAACTCCAGAAAGCGTGGTATATCCCGTCTACAAGTTTTTCTATTGAGATCCTGTAATGGCATTGACCTTTTGACCCCAAATCAATAAGATTCTTCCTCTTTTGATAACTAAGCTACATGTGAAGTAAAATCAAACGAGCAAACATGTAGCCTGAAAAGTATCTAGAAGCTTAGTGTTGCGCATGCACGAATGAGCATGCTCCAAACAAGCAAATCTTTGTATCCCAAATCAACTCGATACTTCTTAAACAAGAGACCCATAGTTAATCTGAGTGTCATATGATCAATAGCCCTTAACTTGCTGACAAAGAAGCCTTTCAAGAGCTAGTTAAAAGTTCTACCCTTTCGTCACGAATTCCAGAATACTGGCGTACATTTATTTTACGAATAAAAACTAAATGTACATTTAGAAAAAACAGAAAAGGATGTACCATAATTGTGAGTTTTTTAAATTCCATTGTATTGACTTTAGGACTGGTCCCTAAGTTAGTCATATCGTGTTAATGTTACATATATTACAGGCGGCTTGTTCTGATATGGGTTTTCAAAATTTACATTCGTTTCTGCGGGATTAACGTGTTTTTTTTAATTATTTCTTTTACAAATTAATTTAATGTACGTTGGGGATTAAAGTTATTGTTAATTTTAGTATTAGATTTATAAATCAAGCGTAAACATTATAGTAGTCAATTTGTATTGTTTGCTTGATTTAGGTCCCGTTGAAATGAGGGACAAGAACATCTTTTATCAAAGCCCTTGATGCAATACACCACCATGGACTTTGTTCAGGAGCTTTCCGAACCTGTTTGTACGTGGAGGCAAACGATCTACGTAGAATAAAACCTACAATACAATACATTGTTAAATTAAAAGCTAACCCTGACAAACCTTCCTTAATTGCGTTTTCCATCGGCAGTTTTAAGATTTATATGACAAAAAGACTTTTATCAAATCGATTAGTCTAAGAGTTAATAAAAATCTACACGACTCTAACTTACATTGTAAAACCCTCAACACGTTCTGAAATAACGCCATGGAAATTACTGAAACCCAAAGTAGATACACTTTCTGAATATAAAACGACTGCAACAAATCCCGTTGTTATTAAGCAGAAATGATCCGAAATAAAATAAAATCGAAATATTCTACAATGGATATTTATAAGATGGTTCAAAAGACCAGTATGAAGTCGCTGCTGCTGCAGTAATCACAAACAATGTTTTCTCTGTACGTCTTCCCAATGAAGCATCAAGTTATACCGCCGAAGCTAAGGCTATTCAACTTGCGTTTGAGTACATTAAAACTTCTAATGTCAAACATTTTACTATTTTCTCACTTTTCTTCATTCAATTGCTAATATGGATATTGATCATCCATACATTTTAGGTATTTTAAACCAGCACTATCTTCTAACTATACAAGGTAAGAGAGATCAGTTCCGCTTTATTCCAAGTCATATTGGAATTCATGGTAAGACGAAAGCAGACAAAGCGGCAAAAGATTCACTTAAATATGACATTGTACACTTTCAAATTCCGTACACTGATTTAAAATATTTCATAAAACTATATGTAAATTCTCTTTGGCAAATTTGTTGGGGTTTCTGTGATACAAGTAAATTTTATTCTAATCATAACCATGTAACATCGTATTGAAACGCGAAGACGTTATTTCAAGAATACGCATCGGACATTCAAACTTGATAAATTCCTATCTACTTAACAGAGAAACTAAGCCTGAATGTACATCTTGTGACTGTCCATTATACTGTACATCACATTCTTTTAGAATGTGATGATTTTACGCCCTTACGAAAAAGATATTTTAATAACGTTCAATCAATACAAGAAATTTTTACAAATTTTATCTCTGTAAGCATTTGTAACTTTCATGTCCGTCGAATGGGACGTTAAAAGGTGCTCCGTGTCAAGGATCACAATCCCCTTGGCACGCAAAAGATCGTTTCCCTAATTTTCGAAAAAAGAGTAGGCTCACTGGGGCCGTCAGGGAAACTTCAACATTTACAGCCAAACATATTTCAGTTAGTTAACCGCCGTGAAATGGCTGAAATACTGCCAAAACGGCGTAAAACCACAAATAATCAATCAATCATATCCAGAAAATGATATGTATTATTACCTGTTTACGTATTTTTAACTTTTTAAGTCTGTCGGACCTGTCGCGTTATCTCAGTGCCTAGAGCGTTTGCTTCGTAACCTGGAGGTCATGAGATCGAGCCCCGCTCGTGGCATTACCGCGTCAAACCTAAGACGTAAAAATAGGTAGTTATTGCTCCTTCACCAAACGCTCGTCAATCAGAATCACTGGTCTTTCGGATATGGAAGACTCCTGTCATGGTAGGCGTTGGCACGTTAAACAACCCTCACTGCTACGGCCATGAGTGCTAAGCATAGGTCTAAATGTTCTTCTCCTAAAGCTGGTGACGTCTCAATTTTAGTGTAAAATTCTCAACGGGACGTAAAACAAACAATCAATCAATGAAGGCCGTCGGATGGGACGTTAAAGGGTGCCTCGTGTCAAGGATCACAACCCCCTTGGCACGTAAAGATCGTTTCCCTTCCCCGTGGGGATCCGGATTGACAGAATAGATCCTCAGTACCCCTTGCTTATCGTAAGAAAATGGGGCGGTCCTTCGGATGAGACCGCAAAAACCGAGGTTCCGTGTCACAGTAGGTGTGGTACGTAAATGATCCCTCCCTGCTCAAAGGCCATAAGCGCCGAGCATAGGCCTAAATATGCAGCCCTTCACCGGCAATGGTGACGTCTCCATATGAGTGAAAGACTCTTGAACGGGACGTTAAACAATATTTAATCAATCAATCGTTTCCCTGATTTTCGAAAAAGAGTAGACTTACTGGGGGCCGTCAGGGAAACTTCAACTTTAACAACTAAACATATTTCAGTTATTTAACCGCCGTAAAATGGCTGAAATATAGCCAACTCGTCGTAAAACCTTAAACAATCAATCAACTAATCTTTACTTGCACTTGTGCCATGCCCAATCCATCCACTTTACTTCCATTGTCAATATATTAATCAGCAACACATTCAGGGTCAGTCAGCCAGTTTCGATATCGGACGAGAATAGTGCATAATTATGGTCTTGATTTTCCAAACCCCTCCCTTTTTTCCAAACGTAACCGTCTCTTGGATTTTACAAATGTCTCATCACTTAGTCTTTTACAAGAATTCCATATTGATGCCGTCTGTATAGCCTAGTACTCGAGGCCTTCCGCTTGCACTCGGAAGGCTTCAGGTACTAGCCTATCGTGTGTATTATTTGTTGCTACAGAAGCTTGATTCAAGCGTTTCAAAACTATGTCGGGTGTACGTTTGAATTACGCGATGTGCTTCCAAAATGATAGCAAACACGGTGAAAGAAACATGATATGGACTTGTGTGTGTTATTAAGGAAACTTATAAATGAATTACATGTATGTCATAACTTTATACATTTATGTAAAATTCCCAAATATACTGGACAAAAAAAGTTAGGGATCGTGGTATTTTGGTTTGATAAAGTTTTTGGAAGACATTCTCACATCCTGTTAACTGTATGCTTCTTCACAATTTCCACGTGTGGTGTATGCTTCTTCACAATTTCCACATGCCCAACGTCTCCATATGAAACATTCTGAAGAGTGACTTAAACAATATACAATCAATCAATCCACGTGCTCATGAGCCGCACGATAAAAATGTGGTACATTTTGGGTAGTCGTGTAAGGCAGACAATCAGTCAGCAGACATCACTACGTTGTTGATAAAGTGAACAGCGATTGAATGTGACTTAAGTAAATGTATACCACCACAAAGACGCCATTTACAGGCAAATGAGCGCAATCAAGCAATCGGAATGCTTCAGGCTGGAAAAACCTAGTGAGATGTTGCTATCCGGTTTGGTGTGTCCCGGAGTGTCATGTCTATACTCTGGACACGATTTCAGGGGACTGGTACAGTCAATGGCAGACCCCTTGCCACAACGGAACATCGTAACGTTAGTCCGGAGACAGCGTTTTTTTTAACTTGCTCCAAAACTGCCTCATCAGTTTAATATTGCTACAGGCCTGCACATTACGTACCAAACTTTGAGAAACAGACTTTATGCTACTAATCTCAGGGCTTACAGGCCAGTAGTGCGTCTCAGACTTCTCCCATGTCATCGACAAGCACGCTTAGAATTCGCACGTCAACACGTGAATTGGGATAGACGACATTGGGTGTCGCTACTGTTCACAGATGAGTGTCGATCCTGTCTGGACTTCCACGATGGTCGTAGGCTTGTATGGAGAAAGGCCAGACAGATTCAGCCAGGCATTGGTGGCTGAACACAATCGGTTTGGGGATGGCTCTGTGATGAGTTGGGGGTGGGATATCTCTGGCGGGTCGCACTGATATGGTAGCCATAAGAAACAGTGCACTAACTGCTCTCCTATACAGGGATGACATTCTTCACCCAGTTGTCCGGTTGTTTGCAAGTGCAGTCGGGCCAAACAACTCATGTGGTTCAGGGGTATCTGCAGATGGATTGATTGATTGATTGATTCTTTGTTGTTTTCCACCACGCTCAGCAATTTTTCAGTTATCTGGTTTTTATTGGTGGAGGAGAGAACCCAGATACAATGTATCCGGGAAGAGACTACCGACCTTTCGAAAGTAAACTGGCAAACTTTCTCACATATATCGACTCTAGCGAGAATCGAACCCGCGCCGATTAGAAGTGAGAGGTCTTGTGATTTTAAGCGTGATGCTCTAACCACTAGGCCACGGATGCCCCTTCTGGAGAGGGAAGCTATCGAGCGTATGGAGTGCTGTTTCACCGGACCTGAATCCCGTCGAGCATATGTGGAATCATCTTCAGCATAACTGACACAGCTTCCAAATCGACCACAGACTTTGGATGACCTTGAAAACGCGCTGAGAGAAGAATGGAACAATCTCCCACAACAGAGCATTGCGAATCTCATAATGAGTATGCAACGCCGATTACCGGCTGTCCTGAAAGCAAACGGAAGTCACACCGAGTATTGGTGAAATTCTGAGTCAATCTGGGACACGTTCTGTAAAGTTGTCGTTCATGCCAGATTTCTTCACGTCATTCAGTGACATGTTTTGTGCACAATAACCCCAAAAATCAATCAATTAAATCGAGATTTCTGATTAAATATTGATGAAAAATGATGTCAGCATTTGTGTTTCATATATTCTGCCATGTACATACAAAGATGTAGCTTTAATCAATGAAACATTTCATGATCTCTAACGTATTTTGTCCAGTATATATACATCCAACGCGAATTTAGTGAGTTTATATGCTACGTGTTTGAATTTATTATTGAAAACGAAATATGGATATAAGTGGGGGTGTTGTTCAGTTGACAGGTTGATTTTCAAAGAAATTACAGAGTGGGGGGGGGGGGGTTAAAAATAAATTGATGAATGCTGGTTTCAAATAGATATGAAAAGTAAAATAAGGAATGATATGTAAAACAATACAATGGCGTGTCTGCTGATCACTACAACATATAAGCAATCTCTCTCTCTCTCTCTCTCTCTCTCTCTCTCTCTTTCAACGCTTTTTTTTAATATTTCGACCGGGTTATGGTCTTCATCAGTCGTTTTAATGTGTTAAAGATTTGAAAACATGACTGATGAAGATCGGTAACACGATCACGGTCAAAATATTTGAAGTGTATAGAGTTTTTTCTTCATAATTTTACTCTGATAACAGAAATTATATATATATATATATATATATATATATATATATGTGTGTGTGTGTGTGTGTGTGTGTGTGTGTGTGTGTGTGTGTTTCAATAATTCACCTGTACATGTGTAACTGTGACGACAATTCACCAGTATGTATGAATGTACGTATTATTTAGGATATTCCCGAAGGACAGTGAACCGGTTTATTTTTATATATTTGACTTCAAAGAATAACTGACCCCATTCATGAATAACACATTTGAAGATATAAATATGTCACAAGTCCCGTAATCATTATAAATTAAGTTTAAAATAGATTTAAACCGATATGTATAGCACTTTAATTTATTCGTCGAATAATCGTTTGAAATACTTCCGGGGACGTGTACTAAATGTAAGAGCTCCGTAATGTAGTAAGACACAAAACTACCATAGAAATTCAGAAATTAATTTTCGTTAAATCAAAATTTCCTTTTTTCTGTTTGTTAAAATAACGACTGGTCGGCCTGTTCGTTCTGGTAGTTGTTTAAAATTTTTTAGCCCAAACTTTATTTTGTCCACATTTCAAATTTAACTACATATAATTGCTTTGAAATATTTAAACTTTATCATGTAGCTTTAATTAAAATGTAAACATGTAATTATGCGACTGACATACGTCAAAAGCAGTTTTTACCAATACGATTTACCTATATTAAAGTTACCTGTGTGTTGGACACAACTTAATTAAAATCAATTCACGTATCATAGACAAAGAAAGAGGAGTTCAAACCAAAAACTTCATCATTTATTCTGTGGTGATATTAACTCTCTGAGACATAATAAATGATATCAAATTAAAAAAAGACTTTTTTTTTGACAAGATGACATGAATAATTCAGGAAACAATCAGTCAACGCAAATAAATGTAAAATGAGAAATAAGTCCAATTGCATTCGTTGTCGTTAGGCAAAGCGGTACTGGTGATGATGATTTTATTCTGTGTAATTGTATTGAATGGGTACCTTATCGGGGTGGCAAATTGTGATGGGAATAATAATCATGTAAGTATATATTACACTCTGTAAATTTATTATGTTTCGGTAAAAAAAAAAACATAAGTAAATGTTGAATAGAAAAAATACTTGCATTACTGAGAATGTAGTTAAGAGAGAAAGTCGGCAATTTTTTGTTGCATTTACAAGTACTTGTAACCGAAGTGTGATGGATATGTCTCCCGAGATCCAAAATAAAAAAAAATCATCGAAGAGAGTTACAGCAAGGGCCAGCGTTATAAAATCCATTAAATTCTAATCAAGGAATCTTTTCACGAATGATGCATGTGATTGCTTAACTTCGTTATCATGAAGTATTGTATACTGATATCAGATTTCACTTTGATACAGACCACCAGCCTAGACTTTCCCCCATTTTTAATTCTAATACACTGTTATACATTTCATTTTCGCTCTGACACACATATTTAATGAAATAGTCACTTTCATCATAACATGATAAACAACACTAAACATGCTAAAGTCATCATATGAATTAGGTCCATGCATGAATTTTGTCTGCACAATATTAGGAACACAAATTTGTTGATCCCCCCCCCACCTCTTTATTTTTTAATTTTTTATTTTTTGGGGGGGGGGGGGAAATGTGACATCAGTATATATTGTGTAAACCTCCTATTTTCAGACTACTTTATCCATTTTTTAAAAGAATTTTTGGTCTGCGTCCTTAGTCGTGTGAAACAATTGGAACAGTTTTAACTTTTGATTACTACCATTCCAACTGTTTTCAAATTTGATATGGACTGGACGCGGTACCTCAGTGGTTTTTGATCGTTCGCTTCGTAACCGGAAGGTCGTGAGTTCGAGCCTACTCGTGGCATGGCCGCGTCAAACATAGACAGTGACTGCTCTTTCACCAAACGCTCGGCATTTATAAGTGAAAATCACGTATCTTTCGGGTATGACCTTAAAAATAAAGGTCCTGTGTAGTACCAGGCTTTGGCACGTTAGAGAAACTTCACTGCTACGTCCCTGAGCGTTAAGCATACAACGTAGGCCTGAATTTGTGGTAATTCACCTACAGATGGTAACATCTGAATATGAGTGAAAAATTTTCGACGGGACGTTCAACAAACAACAACATCAAATTTGGTATTAAGCATCTTTGGGACAAGATGAACATAAATTGTAAATTTCGGGACTCCTGCACACTAAGGGGAGAGGCAAAAATTGACCAATTTTCAAAACCGCATATCTTTAAGAAAAACCAAATGCATAATGACATAGAGCAGGAAGGTCTCTACCAAAATAGTGTATATTTTTTATCTCTGAGTAGATGTTACGCCACCAGGGTGGGGGCAGACTTGGTATACAGTATTTATGTGTACAATATCTTTTAAAACTTCATTCTGAATGCTATTGATACTAAATTGAAACTAAGTAGATATACAGGATGAGCAGATAGCCCGTTAACGAAATTGAAAATTTCATGATCCCGGGGATACGAGTGTAGTACTAGGGTGGGACAAAAACTTACCAATTTTCAAAAATCTTCTTCTCTAGAACTGTGTATCTTTAAGATAAACTAAATGCCTAGTGATGTACAGCAGAAAGGCATCTACGACAATTGTAAATTTCATGATCCCCGTGGTAGAGGTTCTGACTCCGGTATATATAGTGTATTTGTGTAAAATATTTAATAATATCCTTTTTAATGCTATTGACACTAAATTGAATCTAAACATACATTGTGAAGGGACAGGTATCCCTTGACCAAAATTCTAAATTTCATTATCTTATAGGATATTTTTTTAGAATGTAGTGATTCTACGCCCATAGGAAATACACTTTTTGATAACGTGCAATCAATGCAAGAACTTCTTACAAATACTGACTATCATATTATTATAAAATATTTACAAGAATGCGATTTTTACAGAGAAATTTAAACATTTTATAGTATACAACTGTTTATGTACACAAAATTAAATGTATTTTACCTGTGTAAGCATTTTTATTGTGTCCGTCGAATGGGACGTTAAAAGGTGCCCTGTGTCAAGGATCACAACCCCATTGGCATGCAAAAGATCGTTTCCCTAATTCTTGAAATAGAGTAGGCTCAGTGATGGCCGTCGGGAAAACTTCAACACTCACAACCTAACATATTTCAGTTAACTGCCGTAAATGGCGTAAAACCCCAAACGATCAATCAATCATTATCCTATGGGTAAGCGGGTTTGTTCCAAGGTGGAGCCAAAATTATTATAGAGATTATTGTCTATATTATTTGAATGACTACTCTAAATTGCCGATACGGTATAAAAATTGAATGCTTATCAAGGAAAAGCAGAAAAGGATATACCAAAATTTTAAATTTCGTAACACCAGGGTTTTGACGCTTGTACGGTCTAAATTGACCATATCGTGTTAATGTTACATACTATGTAAAACCTTCCATCAGTATTAAGAACATATTATTTGTAATAAACAGTGGTAAGATGCTGATACTTGACATAGAGGTTGCTTATGGCACGAAGTGTGTGCCCCCTGATCCAAATCCAGTATCAAACAGTGAATGTGAAAGTCACTGGGGGAATGGTCCCAATGAATATTGCTTATGACCTGTGGGTGTTTCCTTATTCTACCCAATGATCACTTGGTGAAATTGACCAGGCACTACAATTGCACGTGTAGCAGAGAAAGGAGTTTATACTTTGCAATAGCCAAAAATGCTTGTTAAATGTCAAGTTAACTTAGAGAAAATATTTTACGATTTCTTGTTCAGATCGTCTCTGGAACAGAAAAAAACTGAATAGACAGTTATGCTTGACCCACAGGTTGCTTTCAACTTGTGATCACTACTCGTCATTTTATTACCAACTGCACGCGTTTCATAATGAGGTTGTTTGGTTATGGTTTTACACTGTTTTAGCATTATTTCAACTACTTTACGGCGGTTAACTAACTGAAATATGTTTGGTTGTGAGTGTTGAAGTTTCCCTGACGGCCCCCAGTGAGCTTACTCCTTTCCGAAAACCAAAGAAACGATCTTTTGCGTGCTAAGGGGATTTTGATCCTTGACTTAGGGCACCTTTTACCATCCCATCCGACGGACATAAAAGTTATAAAAAATATGTAAAGTGGTGAAAAAAAATACATGTCATTTCGTACATATAAGCAATTGTATTATAAAAGTGTTCAAATTTTTCTATAAAAATCGCATTTTTGTAAGAACTGTACAATATTATAATTCTCAATATTTGTGAAAAGTTGTTGCATTCATTGCACATTATCAAAAAGTCTTTCATATTTGGCGAAAAATCACTAGGTTTTAAAGGAATGCGATGTATAGCTAATCGAAAGTCAGAAGATATGCTGAAATTCTCCGTCAAGTAGGTAAGAACGTGTCAATTCTAAGTGACCGATACGTATTCTTGAAATAATCACTTTGTCTTTGCGTTTCAGTACGACGCTACACGGTTTGTTTTACTTTGTTTTGAATAAAATAAAGTTTACTTGTGTCACAGAAATTCCAATAGATTTGCCAAAGAGAATTTATATATCGTTTTATGAAATATTTTAAATCAGTGTAGGGAATTTTAAAGTGTACAATATCATATTGAAGTGCATTTTTGCCGAATTGGTTTTTTTTTGTTACCATGGATACCAATATGACTTTGAATCCAGCAGAACTCAACTACTTTACCTTGTTAAGTCAAAAGATAGTGTTGGTTTAAAATATCTCAATTGTATGGATGATCAATATTCATGTTGCATTTTGACTGCAGGCAAGATAGGGAACACTAGAAAATAGCAAACTGTTTGTAATTCGAAAATTTAATGTACTCAAAAGCAAGCCCAAACAGTAAATGGTACTATGATAATAGTGAAATATAAGTTGTTGATAGTTTTAACTAAATTTATCTTGGTCTAACTTTGAACTCTAACGGTAAATTTACAAAATCTCAGTCCATTATTGCTGAGCAAGGTAGAAAATGTATGTATCATATACTACGAATTTGCAATAGTCTGTCACTCAATATAGAATCTACGCTTTATGTCTTCGATACCTATGTATCAAGTGTACTTAACTTCGGAAGTGAAATATGGGGTGTCAACCCTGGTTATGATATTGAAAACGTGCATGTAGATTTTTGTAAGCGAATTTTATATGTGAAGAAGTGTACTCCAAATCACATGGTTTACGGAGAGCTTGGTCGAGTTCCGATGTATATTTTACGTATCTTAAAGAATGTTAAATATTGGTTAAAAGTTATCAAAACTAAAAACTGTATTCTTGAATCCATATATGATGATATGTTGTTTTGCGAACATAAATCGTACAACTGGCGATGTCAAATTCAGCATTTATTATTGTCAAAGGGTTTCGGTGATGTATGGTATAAACACTTTGTTCAAAATGAAGGTTTATTTTTAGAAAGTCTTAAACAGCGTTTGACTGACAACTACATTAAGACACGTTATGAATGTTTTGATAATTCGTCAAAATGTATTTTGTACAAATACATAATTGATAATGTTAGCATACAATTTTATTTGACAAAATGTATACCAGGAAAATATGTTAAACATATAACCAAATTCAGATTATCTGCTCACCAGCTTCGAGTAGAACAAGGTAGATATAATGGCACAGCAAGACAAGATAAATTGTGTAAATTCTGTAATTTAAATGAAATCGAGGACGAATACCATTTTTTTAATATGTCCATTGTACAAAAACCTCAGATCTATATGTATCAGAAAGTATTATTGGTCCCATGTTTCTATGTATAAACTTATACAGCTTTTGACAGCGAAAAATAGAAAAAAAACTTTGTAATTTGGGTAAATTTCTAAACTGTGCTTTGCTGTTGCGTTCTAGTCAAATTATCAACTGACAATTGCTATGAATTACTTGAATTTATGTATTAATCTATGTTTGTCCATCCTCTAAATATTCATGCCACTCTTTATATATTTATACTGTTTACAACGTTTCTTGTTAAAACATATTTTTGTATTCATATGTTCGATGCTGATGAGCCATACGGCTTAGGCCAATGAACAATACAAATACAATCTTTTGCTTCATAATTAGAAGTTCATATGAATATGAATATAATAGAGTCTGGATATAATGGCCCGGCTAAGTCAAGTCTGAATTTGATCTAATAAGCTTCAAAATTTAGATACAAGTCGTTCAATGATTTGGTTTTCTTTTTTCAGCAATCACAAGTAATAAGGCTTGAAACAGCGAATGTAGTTCACCTGTCACCCTATAATATGATAATGGTGCCATCGGATATGGTACTTGTAGAAATGAACGTTTATTCTGGTCGAGATGATCCTTATATCCAAATTCCCAAGGCTCAGATCCATCGCATGCTGCAATCCAGCTTCGGATGGAGGAATCCTGGGATACCAGCTGGTATTTACCATACTTTCGATCTCTTTTATTTTACGTATCTGATTTGAATGACTTGACTCTTGGTTGATTTTACTTTTTTATATTGAGGATTGGGATACCAAGGGTTCACAATATACAACTACCAACCTAACCCCATAAAAATCGGTTGTGGGTCCGATATTGGAGTAGAAATAGGGTTATTGGATAGGGTTGGTCTTGGAATCGACAGAGACCTTCGCCATTACGTTCAGTCACAGGTAAAAATTTGGCAGTTTTTACAAAGAAGAGAGAATTAAATGAAGTCATTATTTAAACAGCATATAGCCAATGAAGTCTTCTAAATTACTTAAGAATTTTTAAAATCTATATGGACCATTGCTGAATACAAATATCTTACAGTTTGGGGTTTAATTTTGTAGAAACAAATTGAATGCATATTCTAATATACGTATGGTTTGTACATTATTTGAATGATAGAAACGGGGCTCTTTTTCTTTATAGATACATATTAGCTCGAGTCAACAACATCATCCACATCCACACCCACATCACGGAATACCGGTGAGAATTTAAATAATTACTGTGTGTCTAAGAGCATAATCTTTTAGTCTAAAGATGTCGTACAAGGTCCAGTGAACAAGTATTTACCTTAACATGCACTTTCTGTCAAATACATGTAGTTTTGCGTCCATACAAGTGCGATTGCTAAATGTTTGAATATTGCATCGGGGAAATAAAGAATATTAGGTGATGGTATACGCAACAGATTAAGAATCTATTTCTGTGTATTTATAAGTATCTGATATAGGTATATTGAGGATTCTGTATTCATTCTTGTATTAACACAAGAATTGCTTCCTTTAAAGCCACACAGATTTGGGTGTCCAACACCACCCTCTACAGCCAAATACGAGCCCCATGCTTGGAACAACCGCACATTTGTTCGAAGACGAAACAACTGTTACAACTATGCGAACAACATTATCACAAACTCATTTGCCCAGCCTGGAAGAGCCAACCGCCACAACATAACTAGAAATCCGGTTCATCTGTATGGTCAATCCGTTTACTATGGAACACAGTTAGATGGACTGACCCCCGTACCAGCGCACACACAGTGTCTGCCAAACGCTGGATTGAACCTGATTGCTCTTGTCATTTGGCCTGGGCGGGACTATCACTTCTATAGGCTAGACAACAATGGTTTGTTTTCTCACAAACCTGGTAGAACAGCGGCCAGAAATGTTGATAATTCCAACAATCTTATTTTAGATCCACGGACATGTGATCGCGGGCCCTATAGAGTATTTCAGGGATTTTTTATTACGAATATTTTTGATGTTCGTCATATTATGTAAAGGGAAAAAACAATCAAGTGAAAGATCTCGATGTTTTCTTATTTTGATAAAATTTTCCTTTCTTAAATCCACAACTTTTTTATATACGCGGAACTGTGTTGTTAAATTGTGTGGTTAATAAATATCCACTTCATATAGTGCTGGATCTAATTTTAACCGTTTATTTACATAATTATTTATTTACATTGTGACAGTGCCCTTTATTATACTAATTTCTAAATGACAGTTCTTTTAATCAAGTATGGCTATTTCGTCTAAATTAATTTCATTTAATTTACTGACATAAATTCGACTCCATGTGTTTTACGTCCTTTACAAAACCACCAAGACATTTGTAACTGCTCTAGTTACAGAGAATTCCTGGGTGTAGGATCATGTTCAAATAAAGGACAATGCCCTTGCCTAATTAATGGTATGTCGTTAGCGTGAAAGTGTGGTATGGTTGAAAAATATTCTCAAGAACAACTCGTTCAGAAAATTCGAAACCAGCATGCATCCTGCCTTGTAGTTTAAAGAATCACGTTTTATTAAACGAGGATTCCTGATGTCGATGAAAGGTAAAGTTTTGAATAGACATGTGAAAAAAAATGATTTCAAACACTGCACACTTTAGCAGTCATAAACTGGTTCGCTGCGACTAAGATACTATTAAACTAGACGTGGACTGGTAACCCCCACCCCACCCCGAGGGCACATTGGATTGTGGGAAAATTGAATTTGTGCTCATTGAAAAATAAACACATCCTTTTGACATGAGCAAGAACTCTGCTTTCGTAAGACCAAATAATGTAAATACAGGAGTATATATTCTGTAGATCGTTACTTAGAATATTCAAAATATGCTTTATATAACTTCTGAACATAATTCATGAATAACTATTCAACATGGATGAGCCTATGAACGACACATCTTTTATTAACAAAATGATATCCACAGACAGATGGGCAGAAAGACAGAGGGACTGATGATTTCATTATTCCTCTCCTAAACTAATGCAGTGGTCTTTGTGGGAGAACAGATCACTACGAAGTCTACAAGAAATGACTAAGTCAATAAAGTTGAAAAAAAAACCTGTAAAATGAAAGTATCCATAACTTCCTTGAATGTGACGGAACCTCAATAAAAATGACAAGTGCATAACTTCGTCATATGCATAATATATACACAAAATTTTATTCAAATCTGATCATCTCTTTTTAAGATAGACTCTGGAAAATAACACCACTCAAAATGGAGGAAATATCCATAACTTCCTTCAATGTTAAAAAAAATCGCAATCAAAAGAGCAGGTGCTCAACTTTTTTTATTCATACAAAATATACATAAATCTGTTCATCAGTGTTAAAGTTACCCTCTGCACAAATGATGTTCACGGACGGACAAGGCTATTCCAGTATGCCCCACCCCCAAAAAACATTGTTTGCGGGGGAATAATGAATACAAGTGACATATATGCCGTATTCAAAACAGTATTTTTTCGATGCCAGAATTCTAACAGTATGATAAACTATGTAAAATAATATCTAACAATTTCGATTTTGTTGCATATGTATGTACAGTTGTGGAACCAGAAAATTTCTAAAATGGGGGTGCAACCCAAGTTTGTACCGTTTCCAACCCCCATCTCCCCAAAAAGGGAGGATGACCCCTCCCCCTTTCTAAAAAAAAGTCATTCAACTAAAGGGAGGTGCTGATAAAACTACTCCTCTCTAGATTCGCCAGTGATCAAGGAGTGGCGTTTGTGGTGGATGTGCACAAGCACGTTGGAAAAAAATATTAATAGCAACATCACCGGAGAAGAAGATTTCGTTTACATTATATTGTTTGTATTAAAATGATTTTGTGTTGTCCATTGCCCATGTGTTTTTCGCTAGTGTCCCATTAACAGCCTACAACAACCCACGTTTTCTAATCCAGAACCCCACGGGATATTTGCATGTACCAAATTATGCTGTTGTACTAGGCAAGACAGCGGCACATTAAAATAATTTTTGTTATATTTTCGATTTAAGACTTAATGTTTGCACAGGAATATCAAGACAATTTTTCCTTCTGTTAAGGCGCCACTTCAACTGAGGCGTTTAACATAGGAGCATGGAGTCATTGTTACTTCGCCAAATGCACGACATGGGATTCCCGTGGGGATTCTGGTTTAAATATACGGGCTGCAAAGTTTAGGCCTATGTTTGGCGCTTAGGGCCTTTGAGCAGGGAGAGATCTTTATCGTGCCAAACCTGCTGTGACACGGGGCCTCGGATTTTACGGTCTCATCCAAAGGACCGTCCCATTTAGTCGCCTCTTACCACAAGCCCGGATCCCCAAGGGGCTTTCAGTACATGAAAGAAAATGAAAAACAAATTTCACTGATGAATGTATAAAGCAGATTGACTGGATTAAAAATTAGTAAAGAGACACTTACTACCAAAACAGAAATTAAATCCGTGGGGATCCAGTTTACAATAGGTCATCAGTACCCTATGGTTGTTGTAAGAGGCGACATATTGTTCAGCCTTCGGATGAGACCGCAAGAACTGAGACCCCGTGTCCCAGCAGGTGTGGCACGATAAATATCTCCCCCTGCTCACTGACCACAAGGGCTGAGCATAGGCATCTGTGTTCAATAAAAAATCTAAATATGAAACAGATATCGAAGACTCTGTGGTGTCTTTTATCTCAATATTACTGGGATATATCAAGATTGAAAGTTGTCTATTGTATAACGTTCCGCTGGAAAAATATTTTTCACTCATATGGAGACATCACCATTTGTTAGTGAAGGGCTGAATTATTTAGGACTATGCTCGGCGCTTACGGCCTTTGAGCATCGAGGGATCTACACCTTCTGTGACACGGAGCCTTGGTTTTTGCGTCTCATCCGAGGGACCACACAATTTAATCGTCTCATACAAAAATCAAGGTGTACTGAGGATCTATTCTCATCCAAGACCCCACGGTAACCTTGATAACGTAAACGGAGTAGTCCATAGTTAAAATCAGTATGTAACGAACGGCCTAACGATTGTTATAAAAAATCTCAGACAGCCTTCGACCTAATGACAGGTTATATATAAATTATAACGACCATAGAATTTGCGAAATACTGACTTGAAGCTAGACAGTTGAAATCCATGTAACATCTACGTATTTGTCATTATCTTGCTTTCATTTAAAAATTGATCATACGCAAAACATGCTTTCCGGTCTCAATGTGATACGCTTTCTTGTTTGTTACTGTATGTGATCAAAGTTTGATTGTTTAGGGTTTTACGCCGAGTTATATTTCGGCGATTGTACGCCGTTTAACCAACCTAAATGTTTGGTTGTGCAAGTTGAAATTTCCCTGACGGCCCACATTGAGCCTACTCTTTTCGGAAAATCAGGGAAACAATCTTTTATGTGCCAAGGGGGTTATAATTCTTGACACGGGACACCTTTTAACGTTCCTTCCGACGGACTTAAAATGTTAAAAATAAGTAAATGGGTATAAATTCATATCATTTTGTGTGTATAAATAAGTTATATTACAAATTATCAAATTTTTCTGTATAAGTCGCATTCTTGTATAATAATATGATTATCAATAGGTATATAAAGTTCTTGCATTGATTGCACATTATTAAAAGTCTATTTTGTATGGGCGTAAAATCATCACATTCCAAAAGAATGTGTTGTATCGTTACTGGACAGTCATAAGATAAACATTGAGGTTGAAGTCCTCTGTTTAATAAATAAGAATGTGTCAATTTTGAATGTCCGATGCGTGTTTTTGAAATAATAACTTCGTCCTGTCGTTTCGTTACGATGTTACACGATTTGTTTACCTTGTTCTGAATAGAATTAAGTTTACTTCTGTCGGAGAAATCCCAATATATTTGCCAGAGACCATTTAAATATTTTTTATGATATATTTTAAATCTGTGTAAGGAATTTTAAAATGTACAATATCATTTTAAAGTGCATTCTTTGCCTCTTTGTCTGCTTTGTTGTTACAGTGTAAAGTTTGAAATTGTTTGACATTCGAATGTTTATCGTTGGTACATGCGTGTTCAGTATATACATTTTCTGAAGATCTAATTCTATTCCCAGCTGTCTGAGTACCGAAGCTAACTTTCGATCACTTTTTGTCTTTTAGGGGGATGCAATATACTCTGCAACAGTGAATCATGATCAGAATGATGTTTTTAAAAAAGTTTTCTGCCTTTTAACTACTTATTATTAACATTTTCCGTCTCAGAATCTTCGCCTAAAATCTGAAGAATTCAACAAAAGTATATATTTTTCTTCTATTGAAATGATTTGATGACATAGTCGTATAGTAAAACATTTTTCTTTGATAGAACATAGTTGTAGTAACATTGTTTCTTAACTAACCTTTATCAAAAGCGAAGGCAATTGGGAAATCAATATCACTTTAACACATTTAATATTCCAGTCATTAGGACGAAGGGATATGAGTTAGCGTACCTATACTGAATTCCTATATTTCACAAAAACCTTAACAAACATAGGTAAAGTGCTGGATCAAATCAATCTTCTATTAAGCCTCTATTTTTGCTCCTCACAAAAATATTAACAGCTGTGATGGAGAAACTTCAAACGTATTGTGCCACAACATATTCCAGAAGTGGTGTAAATCAAATGAGTAATCTAAAAAAAAATTCTAAAGAACTTTGAGTAAATTTGAATCAAAATGCCTTTTTTTCAAACCAATCACTTCAAAACGTAATTTACTTTTCAAGACATTATAGACAGTTGCTTCTACAACAAAAATGACGACAGGAAATACATGTATTCATATTTAGTGGTCAGTCATTCAATTTGTTTAATACCACTGTGATTCCAAGCACAGGTATTCTGACGTTGATATTAAAAAGATGCCGGAGTTTTCTCATGGACAATATCTCTGTAATCTTTGTTGATCAGATCTTATAACAGTCTGTTGGAAGTACTATGGGCACGAATCGTGTTCCTTTATCAGCTGACCTGTTTTTATATTCTTATTTTATTCTTGGGCAGAATTTATTCAAAAGCTACTTCATGACAAAAGCTCTCTTGCTGTACCCTTCAACTCGAAATTTAGATAAATCGAAGACGTTTTATCTATTAGCAATAATCATTTTCATTCATATGTCAATTCGATATATCCCAGGGAGCTCGAATTAAAAAACACCACAGAGTCTTCCACGTCTGCCTCGTTTTTTGGTTGTTTTTTTTTTTAGATATTTTATTGAACATAAATGCTAACGGCAAACTAACAACTCAACTTTTGACAAACGGGATGACTTCAGCTTCTCCGTCGTCAACTTTCCATATCTATGTAGCAATATTCCATTATCACCTGCACATGGTGTTTATATCTTTCAACTGATTCGATACGCAAGAGTTTGTTCTGTATGATCAATTTTTAAATCGAGGCAGGCTTCCGACAAATTGATGTTACAAGGGTTTCAACAGTCTCCTTTAGAGTCAGCATTTCGGAAATTCTGTGGTCATTAATAATAACCATCTAGTCTGCCAATACAATTTGTCATTGGGTCGAATACATCCTGACGCATTTCATACCAATCGTTAGGCTGTTCTTTACACACTGATTTTGACTACGGATTTCTCCGTTTACCCGATCAATATATAGGGCTCACGGTTAGTGTGAGTGGTCGACAGGGGATGCTTACTCCTCCTAGGCAGCTGATCCTACCTCTGATATGTCCCTTATTTTTTATTGTTAATTATGTATTCTTTATAGAAATTATGAGATTGGTCAGTGTTCGCTATCTTCACTTTTTCACCACTTCATTTTCCTGCGCTTATGCGGGATTTCATGTACAAATGAATACATAAAAATTGTCTTCACAAAGTTCAAAATAACTATTTGGACATCAATTTCTTTGGAAATACACTGAAATCAAACATGAGTCATCATAAGAAGACAAATGTTTGATGTCTTCAAATGATATACAATTGTAGCACAATGAGTTTTTAAAAATCGGTCTAGATGAATCATCCTGTGAGGATCCGGGTTAGAATCGGTTCTCATTACCCCTTGCTTGTCGTAAGAGGCGACTAAATGGGGCAGTCCTTCGTATGAGGCCACAAAAACTGAGGTCCCGTGTCACAGCAGGTGTGGCACGTTAAAGATTCCTCCCTATTCAAACGCCATAAGCGCCGAGCATAGGCCTGAATTTTGCAGCCCTTCACCGGCAATAGTTACGCCTCCATATGAATGAAAAAATTCTTAAGCGGGACGTTAAACAATATACAACCTGTCTCAATGAATCGTGTCAGTTTGATCTTAAGCTTATTCTGTTCGTCGGTTTTTTTTTCGAGTTGTCTCTCTTTACACAATGATAAACCATGCCGGTGATGCGTAGTTTCTAACGTCAATTGTGCTATGTGCAGACAAATTGGGACAGTCATGGAGTATTTGTTTTCAATGTAACTGGTCGTATTGACTTTCTGGCGTCAATTTCATTGGTGTAGTGTGTCATTGTGATGTCATTATGAGTTGATTTCAAATGAACCACAGCATAGTTTAAGTTTTTCATGTTTTTTTTGTTTTAAAATTAGCGCCAGAACTACGTGTTAAATCTATTTGCAGGAGTCACTGCATGAAAGATCTAACTATATATGGAAAGGTACTAGCTGTATATTTACTTGTAGTGTAGTCGTTACTGTATACGAGATTTCTTAGAATCGGCGATTTGATGTCATTTTTTAATAATGTACATTGCAGTACTGACATGGACGTCTATATAGGTACTGCGTTTTTGATTAAAACCAAAGATACATCAGGACAAAAGTTTAACGTGTTCAAAGGCCGATAATAAAATGAAAAAAATATTCATTTCCTGGTTTATAGGAAAGAACACGATCGTCTTAGAGAATCGAACATGATTTGAAAAGACTTAATCCAGATTTTAACAAAGACGGCGAGACGATTGATCGCATATCAGGAGTAATATGGGCTATTAAGCGCCATCAATCGGTGATTAAGATTTTGCGACACAAAAAACCAGATCTCTTTACTCTTTAGTGGTATTTTAAAAAGGTATTCCCAACGAGTTGATTAAATTGAATGCTGGTTCTGACATTTAATATCCGGAAAGGATACAGTTGTAACTGATAATTAATATCTTTGGACCAATATAGTCTGATATTTGACCTGTCGTCTCTGAAGCGGTGGTCCACTTTTCAGCGTTATTTATGAATGATTACGATTGCATGTAAAATAACCATTATTTGTTACTTGTATTTATCGGGATAGAGACTGAAGGAATGCTGTTTTCTCCGTCAGAATTTGTGAAACATGTCACTGCAAAAGAAAAGAACCTTTCAAAAATACGAGTTAGTCCAGGTATAATATCTACAGTTCCACAGTTACTCTATTCGATACATTACTGTCACTGTTGCGGGTGGAAAAGGTCGAACAAGAATGCCTACTAAAATAATAATTGAGTCCAGATCTCCTATATGAAATTCAGTCTGATAAAAAGCCATACGCTCGTTTTCTAAAATTGAATAAATCCTCATCTGTGGCAAGTCAATGTTTTGTATTTCCAACTGTTTTCTGTTATCCCTTTGAAGCTCCACTGTGTTAATTTTCCCGTGAACAAGTGAAAATCATTCCCATACAACCTAAAAAGCATACAGAATTAAGAGAAGGGCAAACACGAACCCTTGTATATACCAAAGGTGGGATCAGGTGCCTAGGAGTAGTAAGCATCCCCAGCTGACCGGTCACCCTCTATGAACCCTTTATTTTGATCAGGTAAACGAAGTACTCCATAGTTAAAATCAGTATATAAAGAACGGGCTGATAATTCATATTGTCCGGTAGCAGGGGACAGTTTCGCACAAACTTTCTTTTAAAAGGAATGGAAATACCCCATATTTAAAGTGATATTGCATGTGTAACATAATTTTAGGATACATGTCAAGTGTGCATAATGTAAACCTTGATATGCAAAATGTAGGTGTCCCTATGATTCCTAGTATATAGATGGGTGCAAATACGAAACTAAGACACATAGTCAGTTGCTAAAGAAATTCAGATGAAAATCTACATGTTCCAGGAAAAGGTCTGTAGCTGAGAGGGAAGGTGGATGGCCCCATCTGAAAGGTATATTTGTAAGAAGGCCAAACAAAGTTTTGATTGTGCACAGTGTCTAAGTCCCCTCGCACGGTACTCTGATGGGGTTTGGGTAATGCGAATATAATAGCTCTGCGTTTGAATTGAACATATTTTATTGACACAAATCAAAAGAACTGGACATAAGTTCTAAAACTTAGATAGTCCTCTGCGTTCGTCATAGTTTGTCGTGTGTTAACTGAAACATTTGAAACGTCTAGAAAATTACCATTCCGATTCATTTCAAATTTCACGTTTGCGACAAAGGGAACAAGAATTGTAAATTCCAGAATTCTCGTATCCCTGGGGCCGTAGGTCGGGGGCCCAAACAGTCAAAATTGATCAATTTTTGAAAATTGTTTTCTTTACAACACCACATCTGTAAGAAAAACCTAAATGCATAGTCAGGACGAACAATTGTAAATTTCATGATTCCCAAGGTGGAGGTTCTAACAACGGTGGAGCAAACTTGGTTGGTTGATTGATTGATTGTTGTTTTCCGCCACACTCAACAATTATTCAGTTATCTGATGGCGTCGAGTTTTTATTGGTGGAGGAGAGAACCCAGATACAATGTACCCGGGAAGAGACCACCGACCTTCCGAAAGTAAACTGACAAACTTTCTCACTTATGTCGGCACGAGTGAGAATCGAACCCGCGCCGACTAGAGGTGAGAGGCCTTATGATTTTGAACGTAATGCTCTAACCACTCGGCCACGGAGGCGGAGCAAACTTGGTATATAGTGTATGTGTAAAACATTAAATAACATCTTTAATGCTGTTGATACTGAATGTAATTAAGTGGATATTTAGATTAGATAGTGCAGGTAGCCCTCTACCAGACTTGTAGATTTCTTGATCCTAGAGTTTTGGTACCAGGGTGGGGCCAAAATGGACATAGTGATTAAAAGTCGTTATCAATTTAAATATTTAAAAAAAAAATTGCTGATACTATATACAAGCGAAATGCATATGTAGAAAAAGTAGAAAGGGATGGACCAAAATCATGATTTCGCAACCCGAAAGGTAGAGGTTCCAAGTCAAGGACGGGGTCAATATGTCATATAATGTTAATGTTTATTACATTATACATTAATTAATAAACTTCTATAATTCTACTGACATTAGATATAAGCAAAATTATTTAGGGGCTGCCAAAAGGATCACCATTTGAATGCTTTTTTATGGTGTATTAAAAATCCTCTACTTTAAATTGTAAAGGTCATTATCCCTCGGTCAGGCTCAGACTTTAGAGCAGGGCAAATATAAAGATATATATTGTAAAATGTATTAAAGAAGATCAGGAAGGCATCTTCCAAAATTTTCTGACCATATGACTGAGGTTCTCACTCAGTAACAAGCCCAATATGGTCGTAATATTTACATGAAATAACGTAGTGTTTGAATATTGTCTTCTTTCTTTATTTTGATGTTGGATAAGAACGGAATGCATGTAAAGAGAGTGAAATTGTAAATTTCACGACCCCAAGAGTAAGGGTTCTGACTCTACGGTGGAGCCAAAATAGTCATATATTGTTATAATATAGCATATGACACCACATATAATAAAGAAGTTCACAAGTTCACTCTTTATCTTTTGCACAGATGCAGGTACGACTTTACTGCCTCAATTATAATATATATATATATATATATATATATATATATATATATATATATATATATATATATAACTATATATAACTCGAAAACCCAACAACACCGTACTTTCTTATATATCACATTACTCAACTCTATCCATTTTATGTCAATTTAAGAGAATAGGTTTATAGCAAACATTAACATTTTATAGCAAAAGGAATATTGTGATAAAGAACGCAGAAAATCTGCATGATTTTATCATTAATATTCACCGACTATTTTACACACCGATCTTTCTTTTTTTTTTTTTTGGTCAGTTTTGTAATTTTCGGAGCAAAAAATAAAGGTTTCTAACAAATGTAGAGATAATGAATTCATTAATGTGCTTGATATATTTTTAAACATCACGCCATTTCTTAGAAACGTCTGAATTAATGAACCCGAAATAATGATAATAATCTTTTGTTTTAGCCATTAATTTTAAAATTCTATATATAACTTTGTGGTTGCCCATCGTCGTGCGTTGACATAATAAACTGCTTTGAAGAACATGGTCATTTTTCTCTGAAATTAAATTGTGAATTTCATGTTCACCCCAGGGGCCTGAGTGGTAGAGTCAGAATCTTAAAAAGTGGTAACAGGCAAACTTTGTATATAGTCATAAGGGACAAGAATGTCTCTGCCACACTTGCGTAATTCGTGGTCCATAAGTCAGGGGTTCTGTTACTAAAATGAAAGTGAAACAACCAATTTAAGTACATAGATGTTGCAATACTTCCTTTTTGAGATTACTTTTTCATGTATTATACTGCAAACTTTTTTTTTTTTTTTTTTTTCTTTTTTTTTTTTTCTTTTTTTTTTTTTTTTACATTTGAATGATCTTAACTGTGATGTTTCAGTGATCTACAAAAAACAAGTAGGGCAGAAGTCATTAAGAGTAAGAAATCTGAGAAAAGGGGGATTCTGTTTGTTCTGTCATGTTTTTCTCATAGACTATTTCATATCTTAAATTAGATTCCGATGATTATAAAACACACCCCTATCCTTAAGATTTGAAGTGCCCTTTCGCTATTTGAACACATATAAAGAACGTCATCAGATCCAAAAACGATATGTTTTTGTTTTCCATTAATATTATAAGATAGAACAAATAAAGAAAAAGACACATGCCGCCTTTAGGAGAGGCTTCGTGTGGAGTTATCTATATAACAAGTCCACTCGTCGGGGGTATTGGTTGCCATTTGGCGATAACACAAGGTGTAATGGACATTACATCCTCGAAACATCCACGACACATCGTCAAAACCAAGTAAATGGAATCTTTATTGATTTAATTGAAGTGTTGGGCTTTAATGAGTAAATATGGTGTGAAAGATGCGATCTCTGACACCAGTGTTTTCGATCTGTCACGGTACTTCCCTTAGTAAGTATTGTTTGTTTCGTATATATTCCCGAAGTTTCTTTCAAAGTATGCCACATTATTTCGAGTCTCGCTATGCTTTCTGTGCTCTTGATAACTTTCACTGTAGGGTTGTGTTTCATGACATTTTTATCAAAAACAGTATATTAAAAATCCATACCTGAAAAAAGGTCCTAAACGACGTTAAACAATATTTGTATGTAGATATTTAATAGCTTTATACATGTAACCTCATTTCAATTCTAATATTCGATCTATTAAGGACTTCAAAAAGAAAAAAAAAAATAAATAAAACAAAAAAAACCAAGGGGAAGTCGTCGAGCTTGAGACAGGTATATGCAATGTATTTTATTTACATGTGGATATTAATTACGTGAAAAGATTTGGGATTAAATGGGTCATTCAAAATGGATTTCTTCGTATTTAATACTCTAACTGTTAAATGAATTAATTATCACAATCTGTCAAATAGACGTCCCATTTATACAGGTTTATTGTACAGACATAATGTAATATTTATCATATATTTTCAGAGGCGGATCCAGAAAATTTTCAGAGGGAGTTACGACCTAATAAATGTTTGAATAAAGAATCAGTTTTGAGGAATGCAATTTTTGTCGAGTGATTATATACATGTATACACGTACAGTATAATATTCACTATCCGATTTATTTGAAATCTAAATGCGTGCATGTTCTGCACAAGAGGAGAACTTTACATTTATTCAACGTTGTGACGTCGTTCTGATCACCCGTTTGTCATTACTGTGTCTTTCAAATCATGAGATATGTCATCGTGACGTACGACGTCTCTGGGATGACTTCATAAAATTTCTTCCCCAGAGAAAGAGCATTGCAACTGTACAGTCATTTTATAAAAACAATTGACGGATTTTGATCTCGATTGACACCTCGCGTTACCAACCCCATGAAAGTGATATTATGTTCCATCGTTGGTCTCTGTGAAGATCGCTTCCTTGGATTGATCAACCGAGGTGTCAACCAATATCAAAATTCCATAAGTGTGTATTGTGTACAAAAGTTACATGTTTTATATAAAATGGCCTACTTCCCAAACGTTTAGTCAACTCCTATCGATTTAGCGCTACATATAATTGCAGATATCCGGAAGTTATGGAAACACATGGGCTTAAGGGATATCATGATCAGAATTTTGTTTTAGTTTAGAAGATGCAAAGGCGATAATAACTAACAATGATCAATATCGTAACTCCCACAAGGACTACAGACCAGAAGGTTGGGCAAACACAGACCCCTGGATACACATAGGTGGGGAGCCAGGTACCCAGGAGGAGTAATCATCCCCTGTCGACCGGTCACGTCCGCCGTGAGCCCAAATCTTGATCACGTAAGCGGAGCAATCCGTAGTCAGAATCAGTGTGCTAAGAACCGCCAAAATTGGTATGAAACACGTCAGACCCAATAACAGGATGTACTTGCAAACTAGATCGTTGTAATGACTATAGTATGCGAAATGCTGATTTAGAACGGGATTGTTGAAATTACTGTAATATCAACTTGCTTGTCAGTAGCTTGCCTCAATTTAATCGAAGTATTGGTGGGAGTTGATTTTATGTAGATTTGCAGCAGATGCTTCTAGAAGTGAGAATTATTTCAAAATTAAAAAAAAGACATAGATAAGTACCCTCAAAGGTCATGAATTATACATAACGTATGTTGTGTCTTTAAGCAATCAAAGCGGAATTATGTCTACATATATATAGACAATGGTAAGTTAACACCTTTTCTGGATTGTGTTATACTATTTCAACAGATTATACTCTTAATGTGGCTAATTTTTGTCAAAAGATGTCACTATATTCGTATTCTAATACAAGAACTTTTTTTTGAAAAACTCCACACATAACTTAATAATTCTTAGGTTTATGCTACTTTTTGAATTTTAAAACAATGGGGAGGGGATTGACATGAATTACACAACTAAACAATTCCTCATTGCTTAAATAAAAGTGCAATAACGTAAATTTATATATCCTTTATCTTTAAATTTATATATGATCTTACTTAGAATTCGTAGAGCTCTATGCAAATCATCTAGGAAAATCTCCAAGTACGTAACTTTGTAAGCATCAACAATACGGAATATCGGAACTACTACTTCTTCTCCGATTCCGTCGTGGTTTTAATGTTTATTATGACCAACGAGATCTCGTTTTCTACGTTAATTTGGGCAACTTTTCAGTAAATAAACACAATACATGTCAGATATAATGAGTTCATACATTAAACCTCGTTTTTGGTTTTAGAAAGGGGAGGTGCAAATGGAGATTAATGTTGCTTTCATATATGTCTGAAAATTCTTAGTTAGCAAGATAAGTAGTTCTACCCAAAGCCCAAAATCGGGGGTTGGGAAGGTTATCCTTCAGTACACGGGTTCCGTGAGTTCAATTCATCGGTTCAACCTTGCATTTATTTATCACAACTGTGAAAAGTGACCATCTAATGAAATGATGTTTGCATTTAAAAATGGAGAGCTTTGTATGAGATAATAAAGGGAAAAGTACGTCACATGTGACGCAAAGAAACTAAGCTCCACCCTTCCCCTCTTTGCTACATGCCTGGAGGAGAACAAATCGATACACAAAATGTGGTTGTGTACGATACTATTACATAGTGGCCAGTTGTTGTTGTACGCATTAAGTCAAGAAAATCTAACAAACTGAGTAAATATTCACATACCATACAGTATAGGAAATGCACTGCCGATGCTGTGAGTTATTATTGAATCGCCTTACGCAACGAAACATTAGAAATTTAATTTAATAGCTTACGTTCTGGTATGGATAAGCGCTTGCTACATTTCTGAAAAATCATCTTTAAATCGGGCAGATATTTTTGTATCGGAAATAAATAGACTTTTAGCCATCACTAATTTGTATACATGTGTTGCCCAAGTGAAGCATAATTTTCGTAACTTCTTTTTCTGAAGAGTTCCAATTTTTCTTAGTTCCGATATCCCGTATTGATAGTGAAATATCTGCAATTTATTCAATCTACAAAAATAGTCATATGGCCTCCATTTTTCACAAGTGACAAATTGAAGATAACAAACAGTAATCAATCTCATAACTCCTATATGGAATATAGAATGAAGAGTTTAGCAAACATGGAATCCTGTACGAACCATAGGTTAAACCAGGGGCCTAGGATGAGTAAGTACCCCCTGTCGATCAGTTACATCCCACACCCACCGTTAGCTCTATATCTTGATCATGTAAACGCACATGTCCTTGTGTTCAGAACGTGCGATCCTCCCCACCTCCTTGTATTCTTTAATGATATTTCGGGTGTGTTTTGATAAAACTTCAGTGTTTTTATTTAAGTGAAACACACAAATATCTCGCATAGAAACCGTTTTTAAAAATACCATGTCACTGATCATAATCGAAGAACTAGGTGTGCAATTCAGCCGGCGATATTTTTAAAAAAAAAAATATCTGCACTTCGCTGAGAATGTACTCACCAACAGAAAAAAGGTCATTTTTAAATCTACTGATGATTCTCGGATTAAATGCATCGCTATTTGGTGTGCAGTAATTTCTTCACGCTGTTCAACTTCATCGTTTTAACCCCACCACCTATAACGAACGGAAGGTGTGATGCTGGGATAGTTCTGCCGTAGTCATCTACGTTTAGAGCAATAAAAAGAGACCAGGTCTTCCGAATACCATTAGCTACACGAAAAGGTAAGAGAATACCGATAATAGTAAAAAGTTGTTATGTACAAACGGCGGGTAAGTTTAGACCTATAGCATAGAACATATGGGAAGTTTCTTTATGATGTCCTGGGTGTCAGAAAATAACGAAGAAAGTGAGAACGGTGATTTAGATTTAGTGGGTATAAAAGAAAAATTAAAATTTCCAATGACTGGAAAAATTATTAGAAACACAATGTCTTATCATTGTAGAGTCTTAATTATGATTTAGAGATACCTAGAGGTTATATTAAAACATACTACTCTAAAATAATATGGGGTTGGGGGTTGGAAGAGGATAGTTGTGTTTTGCCTGCCTGAGCTGAAAGCTCAAGTGAGCTTTTCTGATCACTGTCTGTCTGTATGTAAACTTTTCACCTTTTTTACCTCTTCTCCAGAACCAGTGGGCCAAGGTAATTCAAGTGAACGGTGTGGCCCATGGGCCTCTCGTTTCTTATTATGTCCACTTTACACAAGATATGTGTGCGATGCATGCACAAGTGCTACTTGTGGCATGATATTTGTTTAACTTACAACTTGTAGCATCTTAATTCTTTTTATCAATTACTCAACTGTCTCTCTCTCTCTCTCTCTCTCTCTCTCTCTCTCTCTCTCTCTCTCTCTCTCTCTATATATATATATATATATATATATATATATGTGTGTGTGTGTGTGTGTGTGTGTGTGTGTGTGTGTGTGTGTGAAAATTGGAAATTGCTTTCATGGTTCTTTCGGATTTCCATTTTAAATAAAACACCTAGCAATCGCACGGGGGAATTATATTTGTGCATATGTAAGTTTTTCCACAACTGCCTCTTTGGCCAGGTTTAACGCCTTTGCCTTGGCTTTGTCCATGTTTATAATTAACGGTATTCTTTTACCTTTTTCGTATAACTATATAATGGCATTTGCAATTGGAAGACCTCATCTCGGGGTTTCCTCGTTATAAAAATAGTTGGCAGAGACAGTATATTTTTATCTATTTTATTCGTTGAAAGAATTCAATTTGTATTTTAAGGAAGTATACTACATCGTCATAATGGCTGAATTTCTTTTCAAACAGGAATGAAAATATGAATATCAGCAATACATGTCTATTTCTTTCAGATTTACTTGCCTAGCTGAGTAGCTCAGTAGGATAGCACCCCGACTGCTATACTGTATGCGGGTAATGAAGGTTACGTGAATCGACAGAGAAATGCATATAGAATGTGAATGTGATTGATTCTGTAAAAGTCTATTTGAATATTGATTAATCATGTATTATGTAAAGTTATTTCACCGTTATGAATCTAAAAGGCAATACAATCATGTAACTTATCTAGACTAATAAACGGCATTTACTACTAATTTCTGTAATTTCTACTGTTACACACAAGGACACGTGCTTCATCTTTCACTCAGCTGGCACTTGCTGCTCAAGAACTTAGTAGTGGTCCAAGAGAAAATATGTATCTTATTTTTTAAAAATCCTGAAAATCTACGGCATGTGGTTTAATTATCGAACTATGTATAACAAATTTTCCTGAAAACACACACAACTGAAAGTTTGGAAAAGTTTTGAATTGACTGGTTTTTCAACACTAAAATAAAATGAATTTAGTGTTGAGCTCATAAACATATTTCTTCGTTTTATCATTAAAGTGGACAGTGAATGTAGCCACTCTAATTTCATGGAATGTGGCGATTCGGTTCGCTTCAATATGACGCTAACTCAAACCAGTTGACACTACTATCATCTCCGATCGATTGGTTTTCCGACTGTGGACACGTATATATATATATATATCTCTCTCTGTGTGTGTGTGTGTGTGTGTGTGTGTGTGTGTGTGTGTATTTGAAAGGTCCACACAACTGCTATAGAAATTTACATATGACTAGCTGTTCTTTACATCATTCTGGAAAAGAATGCGCAGGGTATGCAGCGTAATACATTCGGAGGAAGGGATAATTGTTATAAAAACATGCCAACTAGATTTGAAGCCGATGCGCATTTTGAATCTTCATTATTCATACCCTCAAATAAACTAACAAGCAAATAAATAAACCAATAAATCATGACGAAATGGCAATAATTTCAATATGACTTACTCCACGAATTACGAATGATTGGGAAGTTAACAAACTTAATAGTTGAAAACACAAAACCACCTCATTCAAACAATTTATAATTGCTCATGGAATATACATCTTTATAGTTTAGATACTCAATATCTTAAGTTAATAGTATTTTGCAAGAAAATTGTATTACATGCATTATATCTACAAAACACCAGTACTCCGTGTGACACCATGAAAACTCGGTGAACTCTTTATGTTACACGGAAGGGGTTGCAGATTGAAGGTTGGCGCAGAAACCACAACTTGAAAGGCGCCGACCTTTTTTTTCTAACCCCACGCGCTTTCTGGGCCTTTGACCTGTACAGTATTATGATCGGTGATAGGCGTCTGCGTGTATGACTATTTGAATAGAATTGTGTAATATTGCTGTTACCATTTGACTGTATTTCTAGTGATAATTTGGTAGTTTTTCCAATATAATTACATGTTCAATTGACCGACGGAATTTTACAGAAATTGTGGATTTACACGTGTAATACGTAAACGTTTTACGAACTATTTGTAAAGAAAAGTTTAAGGAAACAAACAGTACCCATTCTCGTAAAAAGTGATAAGGTCCACACCACTTTGAGTCGAATGACTGCATCGAGGAATTGATAAAATAAACCCTTTAAAACTGATCATACCCAGAACAAGCTCTTGGGTATCGAATCGGTTGAGGGATACAAACACCACATGCAGGTGATAATGGAATATTGCTACATAAATATGGGAACATGACGTCGGAAAATCTGGAATCATCTCGTCTGTCATGAAGTTGAGTTGTTAGTTAGCCGTTAACATGTATTTTCAATACAATAAGTCACAACACGGCGATTTTTTTTTCTCTTTTAATTTTCTTCCTACATGTACACCATAGTGATATCTACTGAAATGAAGAATGACTGATTCTCCGAATCGATAGAATTTTACTTAACATTTCTTCTCTTTTCGAATACAGTACTTATTAATAAATTAATCAGAGTGATTCGTTCAGTATTTCCTATTGAAATGGGAATATTAATCACAGCTGATGTGTTTAGTTCCCAATCACATTTGGACATACGCTAGCTACATTTTCGCTACGAAGTAGTGACATACACTGTACCGGGGGCTTTTTGGGTTTTTTTAAAGTTCTGATTTGCTGAAATTTTTGTCTAAAAATATTTTCAACCCAAAGGTGAAATGTATGTTAAAATACAGTCAACAAAGTTGAGGTCTGTACATATCTGTATAAGATATCGTTCTTGGTATCGCTCCAAATTACTATATTGAAAAGCAGTGAAAAGTTACTGATGAAATTATGACCTTAACAATTTGGAAATCAAGCTCTTGTACAATTACAAAACGACTAACCCCCCATTTGAACAGTCTTTCTAATTTGGTAATGGACCTTCTTTTGATTTTGTCGCGTGCGCTTCATTTATACACGAATTTATAGCGAATAGTTATTGACAGGCAGACTTCAATAGCCCCATTACTACCCGAACACAACAGAGGGATGTATATTATCCGATGAAAGTGGCTTAACGTCAGAACAATGGAACTGGCACCAGCGACTGGAAGTTGATTCAGACACTCTCAATTGATGCTAAGTGATCCTGGCACCCTTTTCCCTGTGTCGTAACGAAATGCCTAACATAATATGTACTGTAGTCGATTTTATCCTTATCGTTGAAAAAGACCTTGAACGATTCTTATTGTTTGTTTGAAATTAATGTTGCATTGATTGGTATCAATGAAATGTATTATATTCAGAGCAAATATCGTAATCGTATTACGTTTTTCTTGAAATAAATGCTTGGTTTTCAAAGGTAACGATTCAAGCCTCGTTGTGAAAGGCGAATTATGAGAACTGAGACTGAATCAGTTGGAGAGAACCCATCATGGGCTGCTACAATGTTTGACTATGAAAAGTATAAGTTCTAGGTTATACAGAGGTTCTCTTGTGTATGTTATTTTGTCATTTTGTCAACAGTCTTCTTATACTGTGATAGAGTATAATTATTATTACATGTCTAATACCAAACACACACACACACACACACACACACACAAACAAAAACGAAACGAATCAGTGGATAAAAAGATACATGTAAGAAACTGAGAAGGCAGTTGACTTAACGTCATAAAAAACAGAGTAGAATAGTAAAATTAACATCCTGTATATTGCGAAATTCACCCTGCGTGTATGTTGTCAGTGATATCGCTGTCATGTCTCCTCTCCTTTGTCCATTATCTGGTCTTTTCGGAAACATGATTGCCGAGTAATTTGTAAAAGTTTTCATCTTTTTCACACAGTCACAAAATGATACCCGGGTCGTTCTATCGAACTGAAGCAATAAAATTTCAATTAGGCCTATGACCCTCAAAATATTTCTTCCAGTTTTATGATCTCTTGATGAAAGTTTTATTTTCATTTCCGCAATGTGAGCGATTAAGTTAGGAATGTGGAAATTAATAACACTAAGTATATTTTAATAGACTAATTTACCGCATCGTATCTAATATGTATTTGTACTCTGTCATTATAACTAAATGTACCTACACTTCTTTAAAAGCTCTGTATATTGACTCTGCGTTGTTTAGAGCGGCTAAACAAAGTGCTTTTTCTTAACTCCCAGTAATTGATAACACTTTGTCAGGAGTAACTTCGTCATTATCAAATTCATAGTTTACGAAGAGATGTCGTGAACAACTAGGGTGGCCAGTATTCTCAAATGTTGAATGTTCATATTTTCATTGCTCTTTTGCAAACTGTGCAAAACCTTCCAATATCAAGTAATCATATGAATGTAGATCTACTGTTAAAATATCTCAATGCAATCCCTAATTATTTTATTTTGATACTCTAGCAATATTTTAATGTCCTTTTTCGAAATGTTCACGACAACTGCAGTTCGTCTAAGTCCCTTTTGGTTCATTCATGGTTGAGTTTGTAATATGCACTTTGGCGACCTTTACACCTATGCGCATGGGTGTACCTCTTCCACACGATGTTGACTCACCAATTATCTTAATCATTATTAGGTCTAAAGTGTGACAAAGACTTCATTTCATAACAGGGATTAATCCAATTCGTATATTTGCCGCTCTAATATTTTTCTATTACCTCTATTTTTCGCTTCTTTTGTTGAAGTGTCATACTCACATATCGGTTTCATAACAGCTACAAATTTACTCAATTTAGATAGTCATATGAATTTATTTGCATTTCGTATTTTTAAATCAAATTTTATGAATTCTTTTCATTTAATTTCCCCGCCTATGTTAATGACCCTGCAGTGTTTTCTTTTATGTTTCTGCGACTAGCACCGAAGCGAACTCTCGTAGGGTTTCATACTAGGATTCTTCGCTCATTTACTCTTTCAAGAATGAAAATATCGTGTTTCCTCAAACCACAAGTTGGAATTAATATTCATAACAATTAATCGCACGGAGATCTATGAAATCGTAATTAAAATGACATCTTAACAAAACCTGCCATCTGTTGTAAGAAATCTAGATAGAATTTTTTAAATCTGAAGAAATTTTAAAGAATCAACATTGATTGAACTATCAAAATATAACATAAATGGCAGCTGTTCGGTTTCGTGAAGAAAAATAAACAGCAAATGTTAACCCAGTAAATTGCTATTAGCCAGTACTCTAATTGTGATTTGATAATGGTCATCTTATGTATTCAAAGCTCTGTAAACATTCACGAAAAGAGCATTTTGAAAAACAAATGTTTTCATTTCTTTCTATAATAAATAAATTTCTTTTTGATGCAAGCTATATCTAACAGCTATCGAAGTTATAAAAATCCTTCCTGGGATTTTTTTTTTATCTAATGTGAGCGACGAGGTAATGGCTTTTCTAGTCGGTAATTAAAATATTGTTATGTAAAAACAATCATCATCATCTCATCTATAGCATAATCGCGGAAACAGGTAGGACACTACACGATCTGATAATCAACACCCACCACTTTTCTGTACTACTCACTCAGGTCAAAACAACAACAATGTGAAAATTAAATTTTCATTTTATTTACTTCTACCCAATAAGGTAGATAAATCAATGTTATTCATAGCTACTTGTACCTATTTTAGTAGTGACATTTACAAATAATCATAAATGTATGAACAATAAGTAGATGTTTGTTATTTGTTTATATAAAATCTCATGTCGACTGCTAATTACTGACTTATAATATTGTTTCATATATCATAAAGTGATTTTATTTTCTACTGTGGGCGTATGTTTGATTTATTCATAGAAGACTTTGTCAATGGATTTGAATCAGTTACACAATAATGCAATCTATACCAACCAACAGAAATCAATAATGATAATAATAATAATAATAATAATAATAATACTAAAAATGTTCCCGAACGAATAGTTTTAAATTTTCTGTCATATCTGAAATAACAAGTAGTGTTATTTGTTCTAGAAAATAGGTAATACAGATTATGGAGAAAAGCCCAAATATGCTCATTTAAGAGGAAATCAACGACAGATATTCTTTTATCATTAAAAAAAATATTTCTAATCATGGAGATTCTCATGGGACAATATGGGAAAATCGAACACAAATCTGATGACTTTTTGAAAATGTTTTGTCAGCTTCCAGCTGTTAAGGGGAATTCAACACACGCAAGATCTGGCAACAAAAAATAACCCAAATTAAGCCACTAATGTTTGGTTTACCTATCACAAAACCCGAGAAGTCATTAAATGCTTCATTTGTGGCGATACAGAATTTAAAATCGTTATCCCTCATCGTATAAAGGGATTACACAGAAATAAGTAGCTCTTGATCAGGAAAACCATTTTATGTTGAATGACCACGTCGGTCATTGTTTGGCTGGTTTCTGCTTGGGTCATTCTGTGAGGGTAAAGTCATCAACTAAATACCTTATAATGAATACCTAATGTGCGTGTGATATTATTCAAATGGGCTTTATCTCTTGGCTGGAAATGAGGATTCGATTCCATGAATAAACGAAGCATACTGAAATTGTCCATACTCCCGTGTAATCATCAAACTAGTTATTCATTTTGCGAAACTGAAATTCAAAGAATCTGCATATATATTTTGTGGATAGTAAAGGTATTTTGAAAATATTACAATACATGTATTATGTCCCATGTACGTAAGTATTAGAAAACTTGAAACTGGAAAACTCTACAATGTAGTTTCTGAGAGTAATGCATTATAGTGAGGCAGTACGATTCGTTTTGTTTAAAAGATCAATGTGGCAGAATTTCTTATCTAAAGAATAACAAATTCTGTCGTATTAATTTTAAAATAACAACGGAACATTTTAAAAAATGACGATTCCTATATTCCATTACTGCGATCATGGATGTACATGTACACATGTTGGCAAGCAAATAAAAAAAAAAGGAATTCTGATTCTTCTATAATTTGAAAGAAAAACAAACCCGAAACAAAGGTGCGAATTCTTATAGATTAAACTTACAGCAAAAAGGTGCTAATTTATAATATTAATATTCTCGAACGGAACGCAAAACTGTATACAAGCAAACAAAAACCAGGTAAAACAATTTTACAACCAGGTGCTCCAGCGATGTGATGCATTATGCCACTGCCATATAGAACTGCTATATAATATAATCTACAACGATTTAGGAGTATTTCTGTGATGAATTTCAGTTTAATCGTAATGAAACTCACTTAATAACAAATATAATGATCATTGGAAGAAAACGTTTGACAATAAACTACAAAAATAAAAGTTTATTAATTGAATTGTTAAGGAATAAAAGTTGATAGAGTAGTTCGGTTTAAATGCATAAATGAATTCTGTAAACTGCTAATGAAGTAATATCTCATATGATTTTGCATTTTACTGCTTATTCTGTTAAAAAGTAAGCATGATGTTTGTGCCATTTTCAAATTTGGCTAAATAAGTAGTCCATTCCCACTCTCCAAAAACATAAGTACAGGGACTGCTAATCGTTTTATATGTGTATTATGTCATAGTTCTGTAGGATTTCGCTACAAGTTTTGCTTTGTGACAAGGTAAGCGTAGGGGTTGAGCAACATAAAACTGACATATATTTTTGTACGTTTTATGAAAATATTAAAACTATGAATGAAAAAGTGAAAATAACAAACGGTGACCAATTTCATAAATCCCACTAAGAATACAAAATTAAGACCAGGGCAAACACGGACCCCTTGGACATACCTGAGGTGGGATTGGGTGCTTAGGAGGAGTAAACATCCATTGTTGACCGGTCACACCCGATGTGAGCCCTTTATCTTGATTAGGTAAACGAATGATTCGTAGTTGAAATCAGTATGTAAAGACGGTTTAACAATTATTATGAAACACGTCCGATAGCAGTCTAGTCGATAACTGGAAAGGATTTGTGTACTGGCTCTTCAATTTTTTTTAAGCCGAGTTCCCTGTGTTTTTCATGGCTTTTAAATACTGTGTTTCCTGTTAATTGCCATTATTTAACCTATTTATAGGTCAGTGTGTTTGTTTAATGTTGCATTACGTCTCATTCAAGTATTATTCACTCACACAGAGGCGACATCGACTTAAGGTGAAATAAAGTACGACGTTGACGATTTGTTTTTGTTTTGTTTTGTTTTTTTCCCCCAGTACCAACGCCCAGTGACGCGGTTCTTCCGTTTTAAAGGTCATATCCGAATGTTCTTACCGGTATTTCCAAACATCTTATGTTGATTCGGCGCTTAGATCAATAATCAAACCCGTACCTCCCTTGTTTCGAAGCGAGCGCCCTACCAACTTGGCTTATACATATAATATGGAATGTATGTATTACATACGTCCTCACTACCCCTTACTTGTCGTAAAAGGCGACTAAATGGGGCGGTCCTTCGTATGAGACCGCATAGCTCAAGGTCCCGTGCCACAGCTGGTGTGACACGATAAAGATCCATCCCTGCTCAAATGCCGTAAGCGCCGAGCATGGGCCTAAATTTTGTAGCCCTTCACCGGCAATGGTGACGTCTCCATATGAGTGAAAAATTCTCGAGCGGGACGTTAAACAATATATAACCAATCAACCTTTTGTCAAAAATTTATATTTTGACATTCAATGAGCAAACCACTCGTAGCAATATTCGACACACCTCGTGCACCTTTATTATAGGCATATTTTTTCAGCTCACTGAACACTTTGAATTGAAATACAGAAATTTCTATCAGTTTATCCAGGAAATCGGGAATTCTCGATCGAAATGGAAAATAAACAAGATTTTGAATTCTTTAGTATTCATAACAAATCATCTTTTAAAGGGGGCTTTAACTTGTTGGGTGAACCCGCACTATTGAAGAGGTCGTAAGTAGAATTTTGCACACGATACCGTATTTTCAAAAGACCATCAATCACAAATACCATATTTTGTCTCTTTTCCCGGGGGAACATAATGTATAAGATTTATTAATATGAAATCATAATAAATGTTTATGTGTCTCAGTCTGTTTTTAACACCACGGATTTCTTAATATCTGCACAAGGAGCGTGTCTGGTGTCATGGTATTACAGGATGAGACAGCAGTTTGATATTATTTTCGCGTGTGGACAGATCTGTTTCACGACAGTCGCGATATCTTAATAACGGTTAATAATCCTGGACTTGTGGAAATTGTACGACAGACCTCTAATTGTGTATCAAGGGATGCGGCTTTGCATGATTCGTTGACCACTATATGATTGCTACTCTCAAATGGTTCCTTTCTTTCTTTTTCTTTCTATCAATGACAGGATATTGGCAGGTTGCTGACGTGACGGTAATGAAAACTAATTCTTTTCTAGAACGTCTGAAACGGTCACAAATACACATTCTTAAAATTTAAACAACTTTCATTTAAAAATTAAAAACATGAAACTGTAAAATAATATTTGTTTTCGAATGAAACCCTAAACGCTGATTTTACTGATACAAAGAGTACTTAATACAGGCTATTGAAGTGTACAAGCGAGAGACAGGATTACTCAACAGAATAGATAATCAGAAAATGATTCAAATGAGCATGATACTTTTATCACAGTCACAAACTGAGACCACGAACTTATTCGACCTTTCACATGAAATAACACTATTCAAATATAAGCATGCTATTTTTCGCCATTTCTTTAATTATTTGCCTTTAGAGTGTCTTGTCTGAGAAATTATTCAAGGAAGAAAAATCGTGTACTTGATATAGTTGTTTATCTACGAAAATTGCTCTCAACAACTACTGGATTCTAAGCGATCAGTATAGCTGATCAGCTTCTGGTTTCGACAATCAATTCCGATCAAATATCAATGACTTGATCATTTTCCTTGCTAAACACCCCAAACATTATCCAGCGATAAAAGTCATGTTTTGTCCGATGCCCTACAAAAACATCCTCAATGTTTGGCATCCGTCAGTTGAAACCCGCATCCAGTCATTTTATCAAATCAGACATCAAGCGGAATCGTTTTAGGTTGGTTTACTTAGGCGATATATTTCTATATGCCAAAACACATGGAAATGTGTTTATTTAAGATAGTATTGTTACCTAGGCTAATATAATACAAGTGTGGTCTTCTCGGCGATGCACTGACACGAAAGTACAGCAATTTATCGCAGCGGGCAGGGATGTGAAATGTATGGAATAGATTTTCTTTGTTTATTTTGTCAAGAAGGCGAACTGGTTTCTCCTCGCCATCTTAATCCCTTGTCTGAATAGAGAGCAGAGCACAGGGTGCACTTTCGTGGTTTTTCAAGAAATGGTTGTTTAGCTTATCTCCCAACCGTGATGTCAATACTTGCAGAGCTAGAGGGACGAGTAAAAGAAACTGTTTTTCGTTGCAATGAACATAGGAATACAATACAGTACAGTGAAAATCATAATCTCACATGGAGAAATGCAATAAATCTACTTTTGTAGAATGATATGCTGCATGTAGAGTGTGCGTTTATTTATTTAAAAAAAAATAAATTTCAGTTTTGAAATACATGAGGTCAGGAACTATGAGGATTTACGCCAGTATACCTTCTACTCGTTGTCTGTTTTCGACTTCTAAGATATTTGCTATTTTTCTTCGCAACAGTATTCTTTTAAACATATCCTTATATGGCCTCCTAGATATTTGAGCGCAGTGTGTTGTGTTCTATATATATATATATATATATAGATATATATATATATATATATCTGTGTGTGTGTGTGTGTATTTATCTGTGTGTGTGTCTATTATCGGAGAAAAATAAAAAAAAACAAAAACATTTCAACCGTGTTACTGGACTTCATTAGTAGTGTTTATTTCCTGTTAATAAACATGACTGATGAGGACCGACAACACCGTCGAAATGTTTCTATCTATCTGTCTATTTATCTATCTATAATACTTAATATATGCATGTAAAACAATATTAGCGGTCGGCGTAGTGTAGTGGCCGGGCGCTCGCTTCGAAATCTTGACGTAAGAAAAAAGGTCTTCCTGTACATATTAACCCCAAGGAAGAAAAGGACAAGGGAACAAAGGAATATTACAAGTATCATCAAACAATGTACACCACTGTGTAACTTAAACAATAAAGACTCTCCAATATTGAAATTCCTCATTACAAATATGAAGCTAGTTAACAGATTGCAAGTGGGAAGATGAAGGGAGGAGGTGATGGAAAACTTTCAAGCACATGTAAATTAAACTGGTTCTTACTGGTTATAGTTATATGGATTCCGAGCCCTAACATAATCACAACATGCTAATTAAAATGACATTTTGTACCTACCGAATATTTGATAATGAAATTTGTACTGAACGTAGCTTGTATATAAAACATTTTATGATTTAAAATTGTATAGGTCAGATTTGTAGCAATTTACCTAAATTGAAGATATTTCTACATGCGTGAAAAATTCCGGAATGGGACTGAAATAACATTAAAAAGATTTTTAATAATTGATAGAAATATTTGAGGTGTCAGGAAAGAACTCTTCCATATCACAATAAACGAATGCATGATTTGAAGAAAAAATTATAATGTGATGTCAAAGATTGTTTGATTGATTGTTTGTTTTACGTGAGAAATCTCCCCATGGGGATCAGGGTTGTTAGAATAGATCCTCAGTACCCCTTGCTTGTCGTAAGAGGCGACTAAATGGGGCGGTCTTTCGGATGAGACCGTAAAAATCGAGGTCCCGTGTCACAGCAGGTGTGGCACGTAAAAGATCCCTCCTTGCTCAAAGGCCGTAAGCGCCGAGCTTAGGCCTAAATTTACAGCCCTTCACCCGCAGTGGTGACGTCTCCATATGAGTGAAAGATTCTCGAGCGGGACGTTAAACAATGTTTAATCAACCGTTGATTTTTCACTCATATTGAGACGTCACCAGCTGTAGGTGAAGTACCACAAATTTAGACCTATGCTTAGCGCTCAGGGCCGTAGCAGTGAGGGTTCTTTAGCGTGCCAACGCCTACCGTGACACAGGACCTCCGTGTTTAAGGTCATATCCGAAAGACCCGTGATTTTCACTTCTAAATGCCGAGCGTTTGGCGAAGGAGCAATCACTACCTATTTTTTCGTCTTAGGTTTGATGAGGCTCGAACTCACGACCCCCCGGTTACGAAGCAAACGCTCCAACCACTGAGCTACCGCGACCGGTTTGTGACGTCAACGAAATTATTTTCACTTTAACAATATACTTTAATTTAATATTAAAACAGATATGTGATATCAAATAAATTATAACTATTTCATTTCCACGATATGACATCAGATTTCCAATGGTATTCATGTACATTAATAGTGTATAAATAATAATGCATAATATGTAACATGCATGCGAAATCAAGGATGTTAATTTTATTCTTAAATTGAATTTTATTAATATATTTAATTCCCTGCAATTTTTTCCAGGGTTGTTAATTGTTAAGATTGAGTTGAGATAATGAAATCTTAAGCTTTACGTGTATATGATTGGAATTTTTATGCCCACCAATTTAGAAAGTCGTGCTTTTCTTTCAATATCAAGTGGGATTTGGAGAAAAATCCACATGCAACACTCTTGGCGGAATCTTGATACTATGAGTATGACGTTTTTCAGCCTTTTTCGGAAAGGATATTCGTGGGGACTTATAACGTCTCTGCATAGGTGGGAAATCTCGATTGAGACGTATAACAATAAAAATACAAGCTCAAACGTTATATTTATTTTTAAAGAAATAAATTAGATTTTAGTTTTGAAAACACTTGAGGATATGACCTGTATTATGAATATAAATGTTGTCTTTTAATGAGAATAACGTAGAAAATTACCTTTAAAAACATCTTTACATCATATTACACCTTATTTTGGAATGCAGAATAAAAGATTAAAGAGGACTCTTGCGGAAAGAAAATAAATGACTAAGAAAGAGACTACTGACCAGTATGAAAATCATTGTTCTACATATCGATCACAGAGGAAAATCATTGTTCTATATATCGATCACATATGATCACCAAGCAAGTAATTGTATAATTAAACTAATTTGATGATTTGTATTTACTAAAATGTGTATTATATATATAGTTTAATTTTAGATATAAATATATTAACGGACAAGGGAAACTGCGCAAAATTTAGCATAATATTGTAAAATGAAAACAACCAATGATGTCTTTGAAGATAATAGTGCAATACTCGACCATGTTGCACGGTCTTGAAAATAATTTTAAGGTATTCAATCCGTAAAACCCCTGAATTTTTTTTCACGAATAATTGTTTTTAAATACAAAACTTGGTACCAAAATGAAAGATAATTAACATACACGGTGATTCACTTTTTTTTTCTTTCAAAATTGACAAGACGTACAAGAAATATGCAATTGCCGTGTAATGATTTTCGATGGGATAGCAGTAGTGAATTTTAACAAGAAACACACGTTCATTTTTGAAAATACCAAAAGATTTTTCAAAATTGACAAGACGTGTAAGAAATATATGTTATAGAAATTAACATTAATCCCTATGAGAAAAATACATTTTTGACAACTAAAGTCAATCAGAATATAATTTCCAAAGAAAGCTCACAATGAAAAAATTCCTATTGCCATGGTCCTTCAAAATATGCAAAGAAAAATAAAGGTCACCATACAAATTACGAAAATATTTAGTTTAAAAAAAAAAAAGAAGAAAAAAAAAAAAGAAAAAAAAAAAAAGAAAAAAAAAAAAAAAGAAAAAAAAAAAAAGAAAAAAAAAAAAAAAAGATTTTTGCAAAGGGAGATAACTCTGAACAAAATTTAATTCGTGAATCGCGCTTTTCTAATGTTGTTTGACCATTCACTTATCCTCCCGTTTATATGTTGATATTACATTTATTTTTCCTTTAATGTTGATTTCATGGCCCTCCCATTTGGTTCGTTTTCCTCTATATGCCTCTATAGTATTAGAAATGGTATGTATCTTTTCCTTTGTTAATAATGATGAAGGTAATTTAATACATATAATTTGTCCACTTAATTCACTGTATTATAGTGCCTACTTAGTATTATAACAAGTACATATACGTTTTCCCTATTTAGTATTAGAACTGGTTGTTTATCTTATTTAGTATTAGAACTGGTAGTAGAAATGGAACATGTATATATGTTTTGCCTATTTAGTATTAGAACTTGTTATTTTTCCTATTTATTATTAGAACTTGTTGTTTACTCTGTTTAGTATAAAAGCTAGTTATTAGTCCTGTTTAGTATTAGAACTGATTGTTTACCCTATATAGTATTAGAACTGGAACATGTATATACGTTTTGCCTATTTAGTGCTAGAACTGGTGTGTTTTATTTATTTGATACTAAAACTGGTATATTTTGTCTATTTAGTATCCAAATAGGTATGTTTTGTCTATTTAGTATCCAAACAGGTATATTTTGTCTATTTAGTATCCAAACAGGTATGTTTTGTCTATTTAGTATCCAAACAGGTATATTTTGTCTATTTAGTATCCAAACAGGTATGTTTTGTCTATTTAGTATCCAAACAGGTATATTTTGTCTATTTAGTATCCAAACAGGTATATTTTGTCTATTTAGTATCCAAACAGGTATATTTTGTCTATTTAGTATCCAAACAGGTATATTTTGGTATAGTTTGTCTTATTAGAACTGGTATGTTATGGCTATTTACTATTCGAACTGGTACATGTAGAACAAAGATTCTTATTGACTACAACAGTAGACACTTTTAACTCCATTTCAAACTCTACCCAGTGAAACTCCTATTAACTATGGCTATTGATGTCACAGTTGTAATTATTACAGTGGAGTCATTATTGTAATAGTGGTTGTACCTTGTATTTAGTCGTTACATTATTTGTTACAGTGTTAGAGGTTGCTAATGTAAGATTTATATCATAAACATCTGCCATGTCTTCAGTATATGCTGCATAGAAAAGGTATATTGCAGATATACTTATCTTAAATTTACTATAAATATATGGAGTAGAAAAGAATTTCCAAAGATATATTTTATGTAGAGAAAGTTTCAATACATTTACATGGCAAATGTTGCTTACAATACTCCACTTCTTAACGACCCTAATCATAGTCAAATATGCGTTTTCATCAAGCGCCACACATACAGTTTTCTCTGCGATAACTAGCCAATTTGACTAGAAAAATCTCACCGTCTTCTCGAAGTCGCAAGATAATTTTACTGCCAGAACTGATAGAGCTATTTGATCAGCAGAGCATACCGCCAGCGACCTTTGCCTCCCATTGGCGTCCCTCTCGATAGATATTCTAAGCTTCGTAGCACCGACTCCAGAATCACGTATCTCACTAACAAAGCTAATATAAGCATGAGATCATTTTTGAGTTTGCCAATTGTATTGTTTTTGTATGAAAAGAAATAGCTTACATGTTTTCCTAAGCCGTGTGATAAGAGTGAATCAAACGTCCTTAAGTGCATTTTTTTCGTGGCATCTGATTATTACAATATGGATGCAAATATTCGTAGAATGTGTCTATAAGCCTTTAGTAACTTTTGTTTCTTGAAAATATTGTTTTTATAATATCTTCTTGGGAATATGATTACACCTTATTTCTTTGACCACTGCTGTTTCGCTTTTATTATGGATTTTGGCATTTTTGGCGCCCTCGAAAGTCGGATCTAACATGTCTACCCGTGTACCTGCTAACGACAGCTTGGCTTGCATGAATAATTTGACTGTATACCGTGTGCATTTTTGATGGATGAATGTGGCCAATGAATTTAATGTTGATGATTATTTTAGATTTGATGTGACCGTGTCATACATTGTAAATGTATTTCTTTATATAAATAAGAATATTTTATTGACGACAAAAAAACCTGACCGACTCATGTGTAAATCGTAATCACATATATCAGCCAATATGAATGATTTTTTAGAGTACATACAACCCTGTGCAATTCGAACAGTATGCATTAATGTAAACGCTGATAATCTACGCTATAATGGCAACAAAATATTATCAAATAGCATTACCTGTCAAATTATTGGAACACAGTGTACAGCCTACTGTTGGAACGGTCTTAGATTAAACAAAATTTAAAAATTCATCAACGATCACAGAAATCAATCAAGTTAATCAAATTCGTAACTGTGGGATGTCTCACATGTCGCAAATAAGAGACATTCCAGGGATGATCTGAAAATGTCAGATTCTGATATGTCAATTTGCTATACTTATCCCTTGGAATTGCAGTGGTACACGGGGTCTTTCACTTTATCTAACTCTAGCTTAATAACACAGTTTGTATTCCCCTCTTTTCCCAATTGAGTTTAATAAAGAAAACTAAATATTTGCTTTGATTCACCACATATTCTAATTACCTGGTCACTTCCAAAATAAATGTAATATACAGTTATACGCAATTTGATCTAAATAAATCTTTGAATAACATTGAAATCGATGAGAGATTTAATGAGAAATATGAGGATGACTATTACGTCTTTACAAAACGAACCCTGCAAACCAGCTCTGACACTAATGGAACTTATAATAAAATATAATGAGCATCAAATGGTTTTATTGAAACACCTTCCCCTGGCGTGGAAACAGTGACATATGTCAGAGGCAAGTCGATATCTTCACAATGAAAGAGGCGGGAGACTCCGTTAAAAAAATTCATATAACACACTGGTGAGCACTGATTGAACTTTTTTTGCGGGATATCAATTGCTGAACTACTTTTAAAGTTAAACAATTTTGTGTTATACATATATTTATATTCTCTGGTCATCATTTTGCCACTCTCTTCAAAAGCTTTTTTGCTTAACAGATTTTAGTTTTGTTTGTAATCTCGTATATTGTTTTTCAAAAATTACTAAATCACATTTTTTTTTTCTAAATTTGTTTGATCTCAAGTATATTTATTTTTGTTCAATCTGCATGCAAATCAAATTAAAAGTTTCCAGTATTGTTAGCGGTGAGTAACAAATCATTGGTATCTGTTTGAAGTCAAACCTGTAATTTGACTTTATACGATTTTTCTATTGCACCTTCTCTTTTTATTCTTATACCAACCCCATTTCCCACGACCGTCGATATCTCTTTAATTGTATATTATATCACTCTATCAGTTTTTTCAATAAGTTTTGATTAAGGTCTTTAATTAGAGACCTTTGTGGGAACAAAAAAGCAAGAAGCCCTGTTGCGTATAATTCTTCTGTCGAACCTTATTGAAAAGAACCGTTTGAGATAGTGTTGAACAAATATGATCAATTTCCAATCTACTATTTAAAATATCAGTGTGGCTATTATATTGAAAAGATCGATAAAATATGTTGTTAAATCCAGTTCAATACGAAATCTGTGTTAAGCACTTTAAATAATATTTTCAACGACCGTTTAGCAATATATCGTATAATTACAAATTGAAAGGGTTATGTATAACATGTCAAAATGCATTTTTTAACTAATATTATTCGAGAACCATTTTAAGATAAGGAACCGGGGGTTATTCTCGAATAAATGAAAGGTATTCTTGCACGTCAAAAAAAATATATTTACAATACCAAGATATGCATACATAATAATTTTGTGTCGTTGCCATATAATCAATTTCTGTTGAATGATTTCGCAGTTCCAACACTCGCACAGTTGAGATGTCTGACAACTGTAATACAAGGTACCATGGTCGTGGGAAGAGCGAGTATATGTCACCACATTGTTTAGTGTTTGTAAATTACTGGTTGTAGAGTTTCTTTTTGCAAGTGCGCATAATAAAACGATTAGCTTTATGGGACAACTGCTGGGTTTTACACGTGTTGGTTATTAACATTTACACCTAACTTATTACGTGTTCGAGATTGACTGAAATGTATTCAGCTCAAGTATTTTTCAAACAGTATAGGATTATTATCAAATCAAATTAGATATTTTGCTGATTTACAATGTAATGTACACTGTAATGTAGACAAAAAATCGCGTATTTTAAAACTACTTGCCGTTATAAAAACTTATCAAAGGCATTATCGTTAATTGACATTTAGGATGTTGTTTCCAACTGTCTGTCGAGACTACCAGGGAGTTTTATTTTGATATAGCTTTGTCAAAAAAAAATTTTAGTACGAGTTATTTAGACTTAAGGAAATAAAAATAAAATATATCGACGTTATTACCAGATGAAAGCTCTAACTGTGGCGTATTCTGCATGAAAAACTACAATATGGTATCGAATGATATTTATTTTCATATATAAAAAAGATTTGCAAACAATCATATTACATACTTAGAAAAAACACGTGGCGGAATTTCATGTGGAATATTTTACTCAAGAATGGTATTTCTTCCGATTCTTTCTGACAAAGATGGTGCGTGTGCATAAAATAAATTATTTTGAATTGTGTTATGTAATGCTAATTTCTATGTATGTGCGATCAGGTTTCCTATGCATACTGCACTTGTGAACTCATTCCTAATTGCAAGTTCTCAATTGCCTCACAGTCACATGACACAAACTGGATTCTTATTTGAATAAGGCGTTGCGTCCGGATAGCAATTGTTGCAAAGAATGAATAAATTTGTGTATCTTAGCTCAAAAGCCTCGCGATCTACGTTAGTCTCAACACCTGAGCTATTGTTAGCATCTACGGGTGTACCCAGGATTTCCAGCACCTCCGGGCTGTCAGGGACATCAAGCTGCTTTATTATAGCCAAAGTTTCGGCTTCTTTCGGGTGATTTAATACGAGATCGTATTCAAAGAACAAAAACGTTAAGTTTCCAATTGTCCCTAATTAACGAGCGAGACGGGGGACTTTTAATCTTTTTACGAAAGTAAACTATGTCGTCAATTTCAGAATCGCTTGCGAACTAAAGGCCATATTCTTTTTCACACTTAATTATGTCTGATGCTATCCTTTAATTTTGGACACTGACTTTATTTAAGCTTTCAAATGATACTCTAATGAGATTACTCGTGACAGGGCTTTGTGCGGAGGTTTGAACGTGGAACGAGTGACACCACACATCTAGTTCCGCCACCTGGCGGTGTTGTGAAAATGACACTCAGCATCAACTTCACGTTCTTCTGTTTGTAAATGGAAACGTTAAGTACCATTAACTTCTAGAACAGATTTACATTAAGTATGGCAAAGAAATTAACCAGACATTTCATTGTAGTGTCAAAAAATTATGAGTATACTTTCAAATCTCTTCTACGGAACGTTATATATTGTTTGGGTGCATATTTATTTTAGGAAACGTCCTACCTTTAAAGTATAGGCATATGAATCAATGACAAAGGATGTGTGAAATTGTAAGCGTTTATACACGTGCAATGAACAGGCATAAAATATGTAACTTGCCCAAATATTCGTGTGTTCGAAGGTTCGGGTTAGTGTACAAGATTGAGCAAAACATTTCTTACCTTTTTTTAAATTAGATTCCAGGAAAGACACCTTACAAATGTATCAATATCTTGACTCCTATTGCTTTTCAATGTCAAATGGAAATATGTACGATATGTCTGCTATACAGAAAAGTCACGAGACTTAAGCTAAAGAGATAATTCACGAGACTTTCCATACAGATAATTCAAAAACTTTAAGCTATACAGATAATTCTCAAGTCTTAAGATATACAAATAATTCACGAGATTTAAGCTATACAGATAAAAATACATGTGCCGTACTAATTGGATATTATAAAAAAAGTGGGTTTTTTTTTATCAAGCCATACAAGTTAAATATTTTATGCTAACTATACAATTCATTTCGATCGGATTAAAAAGTAAGCGAGCTAATTTCCAATTTACATATATATTCAATGAACGCCCCATTTTGAAATATTCATGATCATGAGACGTCGCAAGATGAATTTAGAAAGTAAGGAATTACATGGGAACGCGAAAGCGTTGGTGACCGGAATGCTGTTAGGGGGACACATTCAGTGATAAAAGAGTCAGACGAGGAACGGGGTAGGGAGAACCAGGAAGGGGAATTCAGTTTTAAATGAAGTCCTCTTCTCCCGTGACGTTTCGAAAGTTATTTTCCTGCGCGCTTGCGCACATCTACCGTAAAGTCACTCCTGGATGTATTAGAGAGTCATCGTTCTCCCTTGCTTTGAGTAGACCAGTACTCCGTTCATACTTATATATAATTTGTAGAAATTGTCAGATATTATTTTTCATAGTTTATCATGCTAAGAAAATTTTGGTCTGGTTTCCAACACTGAAAAAAAAAGTTTAATACAGAACATATACATTCGAGCTATACAGATAATTCACGACAGCTATACAGATAATTCATACATTGTTCAATCAAATTATCAATGATAGTACTTTGCATAAACAGCTGTATTTGTATATTGTTTCAAGGTCAAATGTAAATTATTAAGTTCATTGGGAGGAGAGTTCCGTTGGGACATAGTGACAGTTTCATTATTTTAAAGTCAAAGGACAATATTATTGGAGAGCAAAATATACCATATTATTGCCAGGACGTGCCCAGCTTTTCGGAGCTATTGTCTTGGTAATAAGTCAGTGAATTGAGGTCATTGATAGTACAGGTATATTAAGACTGTCTGGTAAGGTGAATACGTCACCGACTGCCCGATTATATATCATCGAACTGTAATAGGCACATCTTGAATCTGCATTAATCTGCAACTGCTGTTTCTGCGAAATTTTACAAGCACACTATATTTCAGAATATCTCTATGGTAACCGTTCAAAAATATCTAACCCTCTATGCATTAGGTAAGAAATTTTCTGTCGGAATAAAAAAGGGTGGTCTGGTGATCATACATCTGTAATTGAATAGTATTAGATGTGTAATTTCGAATCTTATTTACAATCTAACAGCATATGTGCAATTTGCATTTATTAGTATCAATTATAGACATTTTGGTTTAATTCTACATATAATTTATAGTATGATAACAAAATGATTCATGTTCATTTTCTTACATCATAATATTTCTGTGTAAATGAGCTGTAAACTTCCACGTGTCTATCGTAAATTACACAAATTCCACGTCTGTCGTAAATTACACAAATTCCACGTGTCTGTCGTAAATTACACGTACAACAAATTTGATTTTGTAACTTTGGGGGGGGGGGGGGGGCAAAAATTATGTTATACTCACAGCTATCAGACTATTTTCTGCTCAGAACATCAATCTGTTTAGCAATATTACGTTACAAAACGGATAATGGAATGTTGAATCCCTATCCCAATTTTCAGTCCCTATTGCTGCAAGGGGTTGTTGGTGAGAAGTTAATCCCGTGCACACGTGATAAAGCTGTCATCTAACATCACGGATTTTCAGAATACAGCTACTGTACATTTTTAATTATCTGTGAAATGAAATGAACCGAAATGTCAAAGAGTTCGTTTACTTCTAATCAACAGTATGAATTTCATGAAACTTATTTTATAGAATTAATTTTTGTTTGATTGCATGGCATGATATCATCAAAAAACGTGTCTAGATTGCTTCCATACATTTTCCAATCTAAATGAAAATATCTGGTAACCAGGATTAGTTAAAATGAAAATAAACCGACGAAGAGTTTTAACGAAAAAAAAATCAAGTAAAACCATGTGGTTTCCTGGGGCGAAAAATTCGATAGCGCTTCTGATGACGACAATTTAGGAAAAGGGACCACACAAATTTCAACATCACTCAGAAGGTTTACTACACATAACCTTCAATGACCATAGGTGAATTGGCGTAGAAAAATAGAATAAAGTAATAGGGTGTAGAGAAAGAAGTCATAATGACTGTGACCAAGAAATATAAAACAAGCAAAGCGGGACATCTCCCCGCAACATGGCTAATCGTACTAAAGTATTCATTCGATTGCTACTGAAATCAGAATAATGACATTTCAATCTGACTAAAGTATAGATATAGATCATAAATATATATTTATAGTATAGATCTGTACTGTAATAACATTAAGTGACCGTTTTATATCTGATCCTTGGAACCTATTTGTGTAATATAACATTCTTGGCAAGTGCATTTGAAATCGATTACAAAATGCAGAGCAAAACCGTCCTACATGGAAACTAGATTATCCGTTCGGGTAGACTTTGAACTGATTTTTACATGGTTTTTTTTTTTTAAGCAAATACGTCTCCAGCAGGCATGCTATCGAACGTTTCCTAAGAATAGTCCTAAGACATGACTTAAGATATGTCTTACGACGATTCTTAGGATGGTCCTAAGATATATCTTAAGATGGACATAGAAGCTCTCTTAGGACTATCTTATCTAGGACAGACTTAGGAGATTCTTAAGAGAATTCTTAAGAATTATTATCACATCACAGACCAATGACCGATAATACTATTGACTTAAAACGTATACTGTTTTAATTTCTTGTAAAATTGTATGGAGATATAAAAGGTAATATTATCAAATTTTATTTTAAAAAGTAAATTTCTTGAATAAGACCCCCCCCCCCCCCCCCTACTATTTACTGTTATTTTAAATGAGATGAAATTGATTGACACAAATTTTAAGGGTTTTCGGAATAAAATATGTTTTCCCAATAAAAGTAACAATAAATCAAACAATCTTGTCATTTATTTCTCTGAGTAAAGAAAATGGTTCTTTAATCTTTAATATTATTTTTTTTCTAAACAAGAGGTCATGATTTATCTTAAAATTGAAAATTTTAGAGGGGGCGCCCCCTTTAAATCCACCACTGACTACTCTAAAAAAAAATATGCATACTTTTAACAATATACTCTCTATCCATTTTTTTTTCAAATTTGTTACTTTGTTACTAGAAGACATACTGAGTATAGAAAACGAGCTATTTAATTCAACTTTACACAATCTATAAACATGAAACGTTTTAAATTGGAGACTATACCGCGAAAAAAATCTCGTGCCGCTTGGCTCTGTATTGTCATTCACTGGTAGACTACGATTGAATAGACATCATCCAATTATGAGTCGCAAACGGAATCCTAATTTCTCAGAAATGGAGCTACAAATACTCTTAGACGAAGTGGAGAAGAACAAAGAGTTGATATATAGTAGGCATTCAAACATTGTTATATTTAAGCATAAACAAAGTTAGGACATATCTTAAGATTATCTTAGGACAGGCCTAGTGATGTCTTAACTTTAAGAGAAATCTTAAGATATGTCTTATGTTAGGACATATTCGATAGCCTCACTTAGGACTAAGATGCATCCTAAGTTTATCTTAAGATATGTCTTAGTCCTAAGATAGCTTCGATAGCATGCCTGCAGATCTTTCTGCAAGAAATAAAAAAAAAATAGAAGAAGGAGGGTATAGATATGTAACCTGCACTCAAAATATGTCTTAATTTCTATTTTGATAACATTGATCCAATATCTAGTTTATTTAATATGGCAAACCAATAGGAACTAAGGTATTATCTTTATTTGGATTCATATATATCTCTGTCGCTGTGTAGGTACTGCTTCAACAAATGGTCTCCAAACCTATCCAATTTGGGAAAATCATTTCGAATCACAATTTGAAAGGGTTTAAAAAGATATATATTTTTTGACGGAAGGACTGTTTAATCAAAAAGTTTTAAATCTGCACGATTTTACAGTTTCTGTTTCATCCAATATATCGTCAAATTTACAATCCTAGACGTATATTTCAATTTTGTCTAATTTATGATACTTTAAGCTAATTCAAATGTTGTAAATTCATTAATTTGGTTGATTCTTTTTTGATAACCCTATACTGATTCTTAAAAGCGTCCATATCAGTTTACCCGAATTTTTTTTATGAAATGTTACTTGTTTATTTCTTTTAGGTCCCTTCGTTATTTTTTCACTCCTATTAAGACGTCACCAACTGTTGGTGAAGTACATCAAATTTAGACATGCGCTTCAGGCCGTAGCAGTGAGGGCACTTTAACGTGACAAAACCTGCCGCCACGCGAGACTTTCGATTTTAAGGTCATACCTGAAAGACCCGTGATTCTCACTTCTAACTGACGAGCGTTTGACGATGAACCAATCACTACCTATGTTTACGAATTAGGGTCATGGCACGAGCTGGACTCGAACTCACAACCTCCCAGTTATGAAACAAACGCTCTACCACTGAGCTGGTCAATAATTCACAATTTTGAGATATAACCCCCATTTTTAAAAGAGTCTTTTTTAATTTTAAGACAAGACTTTCATACATTTTGAGTTTTTCGCATATTATATGCAAGATGTCATTATATTATTTTCAATCTCCTAGCATTGGATTTCTTTATTTCTAAATTGTTAAAAGATATGAGTATATATATTCATTTGCAGCAGGATAATGATTTTGAATTTGTATTGCTTTTGTTGTATTGACACCAACAGACAAATCGACTTCATGCGAATAAACGTCTACATTTGAGTGAAAAATTCTCGAGCGGGACGTTAAACAATATACAAACAACCATCATGCGAATAAATTGAAAGTAAATTTTCATTACAAAAAAAAGTCAAGTTTAACACGATATAGCTCAATAAAAAGCACTATGACCACAATTTCGTAATTTTCATTCAATTAAGAAATCAAAAATATACCTCTGAAAAATAAAAATTACACAACTCAGTTACGAACTTCTTTAATATAAACCCCAAACTCTACTACCCGTGTGAATTTCGTACATTAGGTTGTAAATTACTATAGAATTCGAACATGTCATTAATCTATATTATATTGCTGTTGCCAAACAGTCTGCATAATTCAATATTATTGTATTCTGTTGCAAATTAGCGTAAAATTTCCAAACACATCAATAATCTACATCTTGCTGTTATTTTTATTTTTTTTAATCCAATATTATTATTATGTTCATTGTAACTATTAATCTGTAATTATACAAATATGTAATCAAACATTTCTCTATCTTTATGACCTTGACTATGTATATTGTATGGAGAGGGTTTATATAGGCAATGCCTGTTGTCCAATCCAATTATGTTTTCAACATGATAAGATATTGTTTAAATTTAGATTATATTAAATTTCGGTTGCTATATCACATCCCTCTTTCATGACTTACAAATCGGCAAGCGTCCCAAAATTCCGATGCATGGGTATGACGTCATATTTTGACATCGATGTCTTATTGAACAAACAGCTGACTCGGTGATTTCGAGGAAATGGGCACAGGGTCATTTGTGGAGAACATGGAAAAACATAAATACTAAACATAAAACATCTTAGGACCTCAGGATACTTTTGAAAAGGCTTTTAAAGCCGTTGAATATAAAAAAAAATCCTCTCCTTAATGAAAATTTATCTTGTTTTATTTCATATGATAAATGAATTTCAGTAACATCTATTTGAATGTATTGAAAAACATGTTGCCTCTTGCATTAAAATCATTCACTGCATGATCTTTCATATTTTCTATAAAAATCACGATACAGCTATTGTTATATTGATCTTATATTAGCCCAAATATCAAGTACTGCATATTAATTTTAATGTTGTCAGTTAAGATATGTACTGGAACAAATACTTTTGAATTGATACTAGACACGATACTACAGCATATCGACTGTTACAGGGACAGAGAGAGTTTGAATTACGAGTCTCTCTCTCTCTCTCTCTCTCTCTCTCTCTCTGTGAACATTGTAATATGGAAATCATAGGAAAAAAGAGATTATTATCCTCACAAATATTAACACCCCCCCCCCCTCTCTCTCTCTCTCTCTCTCTGAACATTGTAATATGGAAATCATTGGAAAAAAAGAGATTAATCATCCTCACAAATATTAACTTTTCTCTCTCTCTCTCTCTCTCTCTCTCTCTCTCTCTCTATATATATATATATATAGTATTATTCTTGAAACCATCGAATATTTTGATGATCGCTGTATGGTAAAATTTCATTCATACAATTGATTTAGCAATTAGAAAGAAAGATGAAAAAAAATCAATTACTTTAATTAAAATAGGTAGGACGTGTGAAAGTGTATTTATCAAGGAAATTATTCTTTTCATAAAAGGTTTCAGATAGAAAATTTTCATACAGTTATATAATTAAGTCGTAATATGTATTGATTATATACATATATCAAATACTTTAGATATGCATATTGAATGAAGATTTCTGAGGTTGTGATTGTTGTTTTTATATACTTAATAAATAAAATATATTTACAATTGTAATTGGATCACATAAGTTAAACAGTAACTCAAAACGTTAAGGCGTGATATATGACATATGAGAATGCATGAATCACATGAAATGTGAACAATATCAATATGTACTTGTTCATGAAAACAAACAGTGGGTTGTCATACGAGTAATGGTATATATAAAATAAAGCATAGGGGTGGATGACAAATTTACAATATGAATAAAATACAAGAGACAAATATTAAACAAGAAGCAAAATATCAAATGATGACAACATGAAATGAAAGGACAAACAATGAATAGAGACAATACTGAACACAATATGAACACAATATGAGGTTTGCATAAATATGGGATAACCAGTTGGACTTTATTAAAGCGTTTAGACTTAATGATACTGTATATTAATTTTTATTTGAAAGGGATGTCGGTTTTCTAATGGTTTTTTTTTTATTTATACGAACACACACCTGACTACTTGTTGAAATAAGACTCAATATCATGCTAGAAGTATTCGTTAAGAACTTTATATTTTCAAAATATGTCATCGCATGAGGAATACATGACATTTCTAGCACGTGTTAATTTTTCTTCTTCAGACAATCATAAGAGGATGTTCCATCTACTTGAAATTCGGTGTAATACCTCGTGAGAATTTTATGGGAGCACTAACTTTATAATTGTGGTTTTGTTGATTTCTTATTGTTGGGACTTTAAATGTGTGTCTTCTGTTTCGGTAAGTACAGCTAAATACACACAAATGATAATAAAGAATAAAGAAGAACCAGTGAACATGATATCACCTCTAAGTTCAGAAGAGGACAAGGCGAAACACTATTATAAGGAATATAATCGTGCGATGTTCAGCAGTTTACAGTGGCGGATCCAGGATTCCAAAAAAGGGGACCCACGTGTGAAAGTCAAGTAATAACCAAAATACACAGCTATTTTGGTGCCAACTATAGAGTTTTACTAAAATTATTTTGTAACTTTGTGGCGTAAAAGGGGGGGGGGGGGCGTATGGGCCTTCCGTCCCCCTCTAAATCCGCCACTGGATTATGTTAATCTGTTATACAAATTTTCAGTTTATGTGCTGCATTGAAAGATTTATGTATTAAAGAAAGAGATTTCGTTGTCGAAAAAACAAACAAACAAACAAAAACAAAAAACAAACAAACAAAAAAAACAAAACATGTGGGCATGAACTATGGCACTTTACATCAACATATTTCACGAAGCACGTTAACTAGCGCTTCATGAAAAGTATGCTAGCATGAAACGTTGCAGTTCAAGCCCTCATGCATTTTTTCAAAAATGAAATTTATGTTTACATTTATATTTTACTTTCATTACTGTCGGAATTTCCATATGTTAGAATAGTCGTACTATATTTATAAACATTCATACACACATTGTTTACATTCCTAAAGAGATAACTATCATTTCAAATGGTAAAAATATCAAAGACAAAAACATTGGAAATGTAAATATATGGCAGTACAAGTCCTGTAAATGTACCCATCTGAGACTCTTTGCATGTTATGCAAAATTCGTAGGTAGGGAGGTATAGAGAGGGAGATCGGGGATCACAGCACGTGTCTTTTGAATTGAATAGCACACAGAGATTTCTCTTCATGGTTTTTAAAATGAAAACTAAGTCGTTCAAATTATACCTTTGCCCGAGGATATTAAACGATACCATGTAAAATCCCGTGTTTCATTCTTGGTGGCCTCACAGATTAATGCTGGTCTATCGTTGAGTCATCTAATGATATCCTGACATTGATATACCTCGTATAAGAAATACATCTGAAATGAAGAGCTCTTCAGCTTGCTGAGTTGAAATGTAGGAGGCATCAGATAATGACCCTTATATTGTATAGTTGAATTCTTGCTATCTACCTTTGCGTTTCTATGAATCCTCAAACCTTATCATTTTCGGATACAGGGTAATTTTCTTGTCATGATAAATCTGGCTAATTACTTAGAAGTTTGCTGGTGGCACCCCTGTTGAAGTAACCCTCAAGAAATGTACATTTGAAGGTTACAGCATTATGATTTAACAAATAAGAGGAGTTAAGTTATAGTGTTATTTTCCAGTGCAAAATAGTTGAATTTAAGAAATCAATTTCATTTTTGAAAATACATGGCGGCATGAATTGCAACGCCTTCATAAAGCACGTTAGTGTTGTATGTATGCTGACGAAAAACGTTGCAATTCATACCCTTACGTATTTTCAAACATGAAATTTGTTTTCTTATATTTACATTCTACTTTATTATATGTCGGAATTCCCAGCCGTTAAAATAGACGTATCACATGTATATTAATAAGATTCATACGCGCATTTTCACAACTATACATCACATTCATGAGGAAATGGCTATCACTACAGTAGGAAAAGATATCGATTGCAAAACATTGGATATGTAAATACACACAAATGCACAAGTATTCTGCCATTTTGATAATCACGGGTTAATCTAATAATATTGTATTTTCGTTGTATCGGATACAAATCACTTTATTAAAAGCATTTTGACCCATAATATATGGAGTGGGGCCAATCTCCCTTGCTAATTATGAATGTGCATAGATAGCGATGTTCCAGTGTACGGGTGGTTTACTTCATACATTCAAAAATTCAAGGAATCTGCAGAAATTGTATTCCTCTTCACAGTATCTAACACAGGAAGCGTGTCAGCATTGTAACCTGCGTGGTCGTCCATAATCGCTACAACGGCCAATGGTGTCTTTTCCGGTAGCCCCTCGCCGTTAGTACCTGCCAGATCCGCAGATTGGCCCTGATTGACGCGGATGGTTATTTTCCCAGCAGGGCTCTCTCGGTTTGGTCTGTCAGTCGGGGAGGTCGGCCAACATCCGAATCAGTGACACGACCCAGCCTGAAAGGGGATTATCGTAAGTCTTACCCTCAATTAGTCCGTACCGTGGAGAGCAGCCTCGCAGACAACAGAATAGAACTGTGTATTAAAAAGTCTGATGTGTCAAACATTTGTAGAGATTGGTGTTAGATACTATGGCTATCGATTCAAGACACCTCTGTCAATTATAATGAGATATATATATATATATATATATATATATATATATATATATATATATATATACTGTCAACTAATTAATACATTAATATATACTGTCAATCATCGCACTGTGACAGTTTTAGAAACATATTCCTCGGTATAATGTTCAAGTAATATTGTTCTATAATGCAATAAAGACATTATCATACACATTTTAAAACGCGGGTAAAATAAAGAAGAGTTGTTTAAAAGTTTTTCAGAAGCTATCGGTGTATTCTATCCTAAAGAGGCTTGCACAAATATTTCTAAATCTTGTCTCCAGATTACAAGACCTTTACAAAGTCTGGGAATTGAGAAGCCATTACTGCACAATTTCACATGGAACTTGGTATACAAACATATGTTCGGAATGTGCCTTAGGGGTTTTGTTGAGATTTATACAGATATGAAAACAATATGAAAACATGTCATAAAAAGATTCTCCAATATTTGTAGACGGAGCTGTTTTAATAGATTATGGAGATTTAGAATCATAATCTGAATATTTTCAACAACTCGATCTTGAAGAAACGACCCCCGTTTCTCATTTATTGTTGCAATCTAAACCAGTATTGACTCACCTGTTTTTAGGAGGAATTATATTGACATATTTAGCTGTAAGGAAAGATTTTGAGTATTGTTGGGGTTTATTCCCATTGCATAACCTCCTTCTCTCCAATTCACTGTGAAAACATTGCTAAATATTCACCCGAAATTGACACCAGGGGAAATATCGTTTTCAAGGGTAGATACTCCAGAAAATAATCGCCTAATCCGTTCTTATCCGGATTTGATGTATTTTCATCAAATGTTTGTACAAACAACATTACAACTGCGATAGAGACCTTTTCGCAAGGTAATGAGATTAGATAACATATGTTTTGTAATGAATTTCCTAAATGGTTTGTTGATAAATGATTTTATAAACCAAGGAAGAACTGTGTATTGCAATGAACCATTGAAACAAGGGCCCTAAGTTTTGTTATTTCTTTAGTGTGCTTAAAATATTTCCTATTGAATCATAATATATATTCATCGAGTAATCTTGTGATTACATGTAAATGTTCAGAAAAAATGTAAGTATCTCATTTTGATTTATGAATCGAAACACAATGCATGCAAACACAACGCCTTTTCCCCCAATTATATTGCATAGTTTAAGTTAAGTTGAAATCGAAAAAATTTCTTATTACTATTTCTGTCAGTATAAATTTTGATCCTGTGCCAATATCTACGAGTATTAATCATGCACAGTGCATTTTTATTTAGCAACTGCATGCCGAATATCATAAGGATATTGCCACAATCGATTGCATACTGTGCAATGTTTTTGGCTTGGCACCATGTTTTTGCGGAAATAAATTAGAGACTTACGTACAGACTCATTTTTGTTACCATATGTTTGTTTTGTAGCAGTTCCAACCTTTTCTGTCGTAAAGATTCTGTTGCCAAACACTTTCACTATTGTTTTGGCGAGGCGATATACAAAACATATTGTGTTGCAGGACCGAAAGACGCCAGTTGAACTACTTGAGGCTTAAAATGAAACCGAGAAGTCCATAAGAGTTTTTCAAAGTAAGCAAACACGTTACAAGTTCGTCTTCATATTCACTGAGACGGGTCTAAATGTCAAGAGGACGAACCGGCTTTTGTAACTGGTTGTTCAAATAACCTAAGTGTCAGAGGGAAAAATGCAAGTCTTCTTAATGAAAAGTGATACCGTGGCTGACAAGATTTCCCGCCGATTAACCATTATTACGTTGTGTCTATAAATCGTCAATATATGTTTGCTTTCTAATGCACATCCTGCTTCCCAGTATGAAAAAATCATTGTGTGCAGTAAGCGATCCCATTGAGAGGGTTTCCTTTTTGGACTAGCTTTTGGAGACTTTGCGGTGCCGATAGCACAATACCTTTTGCCATCGAATTTGTCTCGTCTGCCTCTGAATGGCAAAACAATGTCTGAAAATGAAACGATATTCAGATAAAAGAATCTGTTGTTGTCTCGATCAATGATACTGTACATGGAATAATAACATTTTTAGAGGTGTTAAATCGTTGAACGTTTCGTCTGTTGTGTTTTGTTGAGCTTTCATGGTACATAGCCTTGTATTACAGATGTAAACATAATTGGACAAACAACCCGCGTCTACCGATGTCTATACATTCACATTATGCTGTAACTACATTGAACCTAAAAATGTTCAATTTTCTAGGTTTTGACCAACTGTCGGTAGATATATTAATATTCACAGACACGTTTTGCCAGCTGTATTTACTTTTAATATACTTTTTAGTTATACTGAACTGGTTATATTCTACCATTAGATGCTAACGTTCTCCTTTTTCTTCATGAGATTGAGCAAACACGATTTGTATTTGACAGCTATTCGTTATTCAGTATCGCATATTAAAATTCATTCTTGTATACTTCGTCCCGAGGAATTAGTTCTGTCATACTGGAAAAAGTCAGAGTAATTTTCATGAACCTCTCGTTAATTCACAATGGCAGTCTGTAAATAGATTAGACTGATGAAAATTCCCTTTTGGATATCGCTGGCATCAGATAAAGAAATACTATCTCAGAATCTTTACAAAAGATGCACCAATCGAGCTAAACACATTATTGTGTGTTTTAAGTTACATATTTCCTTTTTATGATATTAATAATTATGCCAGCTTTAATAAGTCAAGATCATTGAATCTGCCATATGAGACCATCCTACACTTTCCATCGTGTAACTTAGTCTGTTAAATGTATTGTCATGAAAAAGCTCACAACTGTATTGTTTAGAAATATGAAGAAAATAGAAATAAGTAACGATATTTCATAGCTGAGTGCTAATTTCTTCTACAGCCTCGATGATTGTGAATTGTAGGCCATTTATTACTTCAACAATACGTCTGCTCTTCATAGTATTGTCCTTTACTTTTTGAATTTTCGATTCTAAATTAGAGATTAGACAAAGATTGCCGGGATGGAACTGGAGACTTCAGCTCTTGTTTTCACGTATGACGTGGCATTTACTTATTTCATGAAATACATTTTCATGGGAGTAGTAGTTAAAAAGTTTCAATATAACATGTATGATATTCTATAGGTGTGTGCTATTTAATAGGTGTATACACATGATGACATTGAATGAATTAAGACATGTAGTATGGATTTATTATATAGGATATACGCCATTGGACACTGGCTTTTAATGTACAGTGGGGGTGGTGGGGGTGAAGATATTTTTAATGCACCGAGGTCACGTGGAACTTTCAGTGTTTTGTTTTTCATCGAAAAACGTTTTGTAATGAATCCCATCCCAGTGACTTATTTTGTCTATTCATTGTTATAGGGCATTGTGTATACCAGCGGCAATTGCCTTCCAGGTTATGAAGCGTACATGTACAAGGAATCGAAAATCAAGAATATGTATGACAATATTATATTATTTACATAACTAGAGAGATCAATGCTAGCTGGTACTGTACATCAATGGAAACAAGAGGACACTAGTTCTTCTTTATGCAATATTTATTCTTCTGTAATCAATTATCAGCTAGTTGCAATGCAAATCAAACACACAAACCTCCTTCGTATTTACAATATCAGTAATATTTTCCTACGCACCCATTTTAACCTAATCCTTCAATTATAACACGTATGCGACACCGATGCAATTCGATCATAGCGATTTAAAGCTATTGTTAAGATGAAAATTATAATGAATTCTGCTTCGTCTCCAAACAGAGAAGAATGAATACCAGAATGATGTCTTAATGAAATTTTGAACTCTGCTAACAGTCAACTGTGTATCTGTGCAAAAAAATTATTACGAACCGACACGCCCCCTCTATGCTTCGTGCCCTCCGTTTTGTCGTAGTTATTAGAAATGCTTTCATTTATATGAATCGGTTACAGACACTCGTACTTCTGTGTAGCTTTCAATTCTGGGAGTATTTTTCTGAAATTAAAAATTAATATCCGTGCCAATTAGCTGACAAGAATGTTTTCCTTTTTAAATGACGGTCCCGCCACCTGCTCACATAGCATGTAATAACTTTAGTGGCTCTTCATTCTGCTTGTTTTTAATCTAGCACCATGTAATGCGCTTTGTTTGCAGAAATTCATATTATGCATTAGAATAAAAAAAAATCTTTCGAAAATGTATATGATTATCTTTATTGGACCAGTCTTAGAGTATACATTTGTAGTTTTTAGAGATGGATATACACCTTTGGTAGAATTACAACTACACTTACAGTGACGTAAAACAATTTGTTGTAGCTGAAAATTGCTTTCTTCTCAATTTGTTATTTTGTATATCGTGTATATATAAATTTTGCACTCAACACATAGTATAGATAGGTATATTGTCTTCACAGAGTCACCTGATGTTGATGACGTTATTGTATCACAAGGTATACAGATTGTGTGAATACTTTTTTGAATGACTCTACTTTTCAATACTTCTCTATTTTTACAAGCTATGGGGAAACGATTTTCATAGTACAAATTGTTCACCAAATCCTTTTTAATCTGGAAACAACTTCACAATCCACTCTCACAGACTTTATCAATAAATCATATGCCAAAAACTGATAATAAAGCAAAGCAAATAAACAGCATTTATTACATTCTACTACTAATAAACATCAGGAAACCATTTTAAAAATACCATTACACTGCACAAAGGCAATTCAAAAATCTTATATTAACGACGTCTTCAACTGTGAACTTTGCCAGCTCAGATTTTGACGTACAACTCCACACGGTGGCTGGGTGTGCAGTGACAAATTATCATAACTTGGATGACACCAGTATTTCCATGCGAATGTTTGATGTGCCACTTGTAGGCAGAAAGGAGATAGCTAATTATAGTTTTTCATGCCGGATATGTCTTTGATTTCAACAGTAAAGTGGACAAAAATTAAAGGGGGTTGTGCATGTAAAATTATGTCCTAAAAGTCTTCTTTACATCTTTGACGTTTGAAATTCTAGAACCGAAAAATTAACCACCCCCCCCCCCCATTATATATTTGAGTTTGCATTTGTTGCATTAAGTTATATAAAATGCAGTAATAGGGTAAGAAAAGATCAGTTTCAAAATCACAATCCCGTGAATTAATACTATGTATCATGAAAACGGTATTGTTCATCAACACTTACATACGTAAATCATGACAAATACGTAAACTCACATTAAATTTTAATTACAGAGTATGAAAAAATATTTGGAAAATAAAGTTATTATGATAAAAGAATTGTAAATAACACCAATTATTTCACAAGAAAATCAGGAAATGTTAATGGCCTCCAAAGAGACCACCCTAAAACTAATTCGAGCTCGATTGATTGTATATTGTTTTACGTCTCGCTTGAGAATTTTTCACTCATACGGAGACGTTATTCGAGCTCGAAGACACCACAAGTCAAATAGCCCTTCCTATTTGATTTCTTCTAATTCTATAACTGTTGACTAATAAAAAAAAAACCTAAGCATATTTTGTTTGCGGAAGATTAACATATTTATTACAGTCGCCCTTTGCCATAGCTTGTAAGAGGCTGCGAATCGTGTTGCCCTCCAGCGAACCATCTGACAACGTATTCTGCTGCGGATATCTCAGATTATCAAGCATGGTAATATTCAAAGAAAGGAAGTATTCTAATGTAAAGTTGACCTATTTGTATCTTTTTAAATTAATGAACTGCATGTTATGGATGGGAGTAGAATTAAAATATTTACCAAATGTCGTCCTTCTGTATCTTCAGTATTTTTTAGCGTGCGTTATTTAATTACAATAATCAATTGAACCAAGTACGTCTGCTCCTTACGGTTTTTGACAAAACCAATTTTTCGATTACCATTTGCTCAGATAGCTATTTGTCACGTTTTCATGGTCAATGAGCTCTGATTCCACTATGGGTTCCTTTTTTTGGGGGGGAGGGGGGGGGGGAGGAGGGGTATCTTGTTCTGTGTGTATTTTGTACTCTTAATACACATGTATCGAGAAAATAAAATGCTCGGTAGTAACAATCGAACCCCCCCCCCACCAAAAAATAAAAAAAACAAAAAACAAAAACAAACACCGACTCCCCCCCCCCCCCCAAAAAAAACCCCATAAAAAAATCCATTACATAAGAAAGTTCAAGAAAAAAAGGCGTAATGAAAATCCACACACACACACACATATATACATACATACATATATATATATATATATATATATATATATATATATATATAATGGAAAACGAATGCGTAAGTTACATATAAATGGTTTGTAACCAGGTCATCTGATATCATTAAAGAGTCTTAATGAAGTTTAGGGGTATATTAAGCCCTGTACAGAGAGGAAATAAGGGGTTTTGATCTTTTTTGTTCGGGTAATTTGTCAAAATCCGGGAGTATTACCATACACAAAAGAATCGTAGGACACGACTGGGAATTGACAAAGCAATGTTGAAGCTGTCGAACAAGGTAACGGCTCTTCAGAAGCTCAAATCAAGAACTGATCGACAGGGCGGGCAATTGAGTGAGGACAAAAGGGAAATGACTGCCCGTGGTGAGAGTGTTCGCTCTGGCCTTAACGCGAATTACAGTTTATTGACGTTTGAATAAAAATTGTAAATTAATTTGCTATCGCACACAAAGGCTGAACATTGTCTACAACACCCCGATTAATGGCTAAAGAGAGACGTCTTCACTCAGGCCTATTTATAGGATCCCGCTGTTTGCCGAAATTGAATTGATCGGACTCGAAATTCAGTTTTAGTCAACCCAGCAGACAAACGCTACATGTTGTGTATTTGTACAGAATGTAACATACACATATATTCATATACATATTTTCGCAATAAGAGAAACTACAACTGAAATAATGTTTTGATCAGTTTAATCATGACAAACATAACAGTCGAAACAATGCATGGAGGGAACGGATCAAATTCTCTTTGGTCAGTGGATCTTTAGATTTTGTAACGTCAACCCTCCTCAGACTTTTTTTTTTAAATCCCAGCATAACTATATCTAGTTATGGTCCGCCAAAATTATTTTACACATGTATGCACTATCACCATACCATGAACATCCACCTTATTGTTGAATGACAGTCCATATTTAGTTACTTTCAACTCACTAACATCTGTACAATCCGGAGCATCCGGGTACTTAATAAGGAGAGAAATTAAAGTTGTATTGGTCATGAAAATTTAATGATGAAGTATGTTAGAAATTTATAAATATCAAATTGACTATCACAAAACTCCACATTGCGATATATATTTTTTATATGTATATTTATGAGGACATATTTTATCACTGCTGAATGTATTTCCTCGTAGATTCTTGGTGCTATCATGTGTGTGTGTGTGTGTGTGTGTGTGTGTGTGTGTGTGTACATTGCAGTAATAATGCTGTAAATCCATTTAGTAGCACTTCAGTTTATGAAAATGCTCCAAAACAACCACTTGATGAGGCAAAAATACACAGAAAACGTCATTATATCAATACAATAACAAAATACAAAAGCAAAGAAACACCCACTACCGATCAGGCAAATGTAATGTTAACAACAAACAACATCCATAGATGGCAAGAGTCGATCTATCAATCGTTTTTCTTACACATAAGTCTTAAACAAAAAAAAACAAACAAAAAAAAAAAAAATAAAAAAAATAGCGATAATCGTCTGTATCGATCCATAATCGCGAATAGCAGCATATAACAACATCACGTGATTACGTGGGCGACAACTTCAGTTGGCTGGTTGGACTTTGAGCGGAAACTTGGGAGTTTGGGGAACTCGTGCTGCTGCGAGAGTCGTCCAAATTATCGAAATCATCATCATCATCATCGACGTCAACGTCGATTTTCTCATCATCGTCAAATGACGTCATTGACCTTGCAGTTGGTGATGATGCTCCCAGACAGCTAAGTTTATCGCCGCTTTGTTGATTTTGAAGTCTGAAACACAAGGGAAAAACTCCGTAAATAGACAAAATGTACCCAAATACTAGCAAGTACATAAATCTTTACAAATCAATCATTTATTCATTCATTGTATGCATATACGCTCTACTCGTTGTCACAGTATAAGTTTCGAATTGCGTCCGATTTATTAGCTTTCCAGAGAGCTTTCTCATCAACTGAGTATTTACCTTCAATTCATGGTCCAAAATTCTACTAAATACATCTCAGACACAGAAGAGTTCCTAACTCGAAACTGTTAATCGCACAGCCACTCATATCATTCATTATCATGTGTAATACTCGTGGAGTACATTACGTTTGATACGCGTATTGCTTGTATCTATCATTATGAATTAGAGACTAGGAATGATAATATATTATCACAGAAATAAATATCACAATTTTTCTTGATGACGTGTAGTGTTTTCATCATTAGTTTGCATGAGGGGCTTACTTGACTTTACAGTTGTAAAAGATTTAAATCCCTGGAACTTGACTAGGATATCACTTAGTTAATTTTCTTCTAATTTTACAAATACTTTACGTTAAAGATATTGAGTTTAAATGAAATAGAAATTTCTTAAATATGAACAAAATGTTACAACATAGAAACTGGCACCTTACATCAATGAAACTTAGATACTTATACCTGCTTCTATATGCTGTTAAATGATTAGCAAAGAAGTGCAAGATTTTTGCCTAGAAGACAATTTACCATATACGATTATATTTGTCGTTGTCTTCGTTATCCAGCAGTGCGCGTAATCCAACACGTCTAATTGTGTTGTCAGCTTACTTGAACGAATTACAAAAACAGATTAAAAGGATTCCCTTTTTTTAAAGGACACTTTAATTATATTCCGTAAACTAAAATGTATATTCGAACAACATCAATTTTAGCACCCCCCTCCCCAAGACAACAACCACTATGGTATTTTTCACGTCTTCACCTGGAAAAAATGTAATTGTTTTTTCAAGTGTGGGATAGTAAATTATATTTGCTATTGTCCCCGAAGCCGGCAAATATATACATATATTGTTTTGTGCTTAAGCTGAATTTTGAATCCAAACCTTAAAGAAATATCAGAACGCTGGTATTTAAATTTTAATTAATATGAAATAAAGGTTGATTAATCAAAACCTTAACCTATCATTTAGTTTAGTGACATCAGGTTACATAGCACAGTCATTTTTTGACAGATCCCCATTCCCCTAAAAAAAAAAGAGGTTATTTCGATAACGTAATCTCAAGAAATAGTGTTCATAAACACACGGTTCTATTTTACCGCGAGAATTAATAACTCAATTCAAACATTATTCTAATATTTTTCACGAGATCACCGTATTTACTCTGGAAATTGATCTGAAAAGAAAATTTTGACACTATGAATGAAGAAATGCGATTTTTTTGAATAGATCCTAGCCATAGTGTTAACAATTTCATCCCAATTGATTTCAAAAAGCAAACAAGTTCTCCTTTAGCTGTCAAACGGGGTGTTAACGAATTTCGTTTGTTAAGACTTCGTAAGTATATAATCGGTGAACTGCTTCACCGAATGACTTTACATCGTGGGTGACCTGTGACGTTGATGAGATCACGTGATAACTCTCAGATTCAGACAGACTAATTGTAAGTAACAGCCCCTGAAGAATCATATTCTAGAAGCTCATTTTCAGTTTAAATATTCTGCAATTTAATACAGGTATAAGCCTTTTTAATTTCATTGAAAAATCAATTCTGATAAAAGTATTCATTGATTCTGGAAGCGTTTAGCGCATGTGCGAAAAGGCGGCGATCTTGAATTCGATATTATGTCTTACAAAAATATTCCAGTGAAGACAATGAATGTCACGCATTTTCATCATAGATAAATATCTAGTACTAATATTTTATCGTGATCTTATGCAGTTACAAAAAAGTAGGGTTTTTTCTATTTGTTTGTTTTTTTGGTTTTTTTTTCTGTCACAGATGTTAAGGTACTGTCTTCTTTATAACGTATGCACTATTTTGATAATATTTTAATATTATAAGAGAGAAAATGAGAAAATTATTTCTATCATACGTTTTTTTCCACGACGTAAATTAATCATATGCACAGAAATATATAAATTCCATGAAAATATTCATGTAGGATTGCAATTTTATAATGTTATTGAATTTCAACATAATTATGAAGATCCAGCTTTAGGTCAGTATGCAAGAATATGTAAGGATATCGGGGGGTGGGATGGGGGGTGCTCATGACACAAGAAAGCCTACATAAACTATTATACAAATTTCTGTAACATTCATTATATGAGTATCCACCATCACTGAGTTTCGTAACTTGAGTTTGAAAATACTTTACTAAATAAAAATCAACTGAGTTAGTTAAAATTATTGTGTATTGGAACTGAACATATTTCATTTTAATTTAGGCAGAATACTTATATACGTGCTTGATTTCGGAGTTTACAGTAGTGTCGATAAATGATATCGAATCAGAAATATTTAGGAATTAAATTTATCTAGACAATATGAAAACTTCCCTTGAGGAACTTATCCCATTTGAACACCAACCATCGGACAATTATCCTCGGGTTTGTTTTACACGGATTTTCTTATCTTATCTATTGTGCGAGAAGTAAACAAATAACATTACATAAATACGTGAAACAAGACTAGTCATGGTCCATTATCCTATAGTTGTTGATAATTTGTGTCTAAAGAGATAGCATTTTATCGAAGAAGATCGATTCGTTTTTAGTTTACTTAGTTAAGAGGATAAACTTGGGATTCGAACTATGAGCTCGTGTCAGCTGATAGAGGAGTTAATATATTTAGGAATATCTTAACACTACAAAATGCGTGCTAATCTCCCGAGTTAGAATCAAACCTCTCATTCTTGCATAAGAATAAGACGAAAAAGTGCGAGGCATTCCTCTCAACATCGGAATCTCTGAAACCGATTACGATTTTCTACTTTGAAATATTGATAGCAGGTGCGAGATGTAAACAAAGGCATAAAGAAAAGGTGAACTTCTTATCAAATAAATATGAATACAAGCAACGTATTAAGCATCCAAGACAGGTGTATATAATTTTATACACAATAGTATCTATAATCACAATACCAAATTGAATGACTATCTATTCATACTCCGACAGAAATGAAAGGCAAATGTCATATTGAAGAAAAAGAGACGTGACCGAAACACAAGATATTTCTTAACTTTATAAGAATTCCTGTTCATATATTTAGGCTCCCAGTATTAATGACTTAATTCTGTAAAATTGTTCCATTCAAGGCCATTATATCTTCTTCACAGTGGGGGTAAATATTGACCAAATGAAACTTGGACGGACGTGCAAAAATTCGTCTATGAAGAATACAACTATCTCAAGACATTTGTTTAGGGCTTATGATTAATCCTTCATAAACTGATTCATTTCAGGAAAACTCGATCGTGAAACCTCTACAGATTGTTGTATCCAAATGTACGTTATCCAAACAAATAAAAGAGGATCAAAGAAAACCTTTTCAGTCCTTTTAGTTGTAAGATGACGAATTTTACGTCAACTTTCAGTTTTCACAAAGTAAGACATAAATATGACGTCATCTTAGTCCGAACAAAAGTGATTATATGTACAAAATAGGTGATATTTATATTAAAAAAAATCATTTGCAAAATGCATTCCATTTTTTTTTTTATCACATTCTCATTTAATGGGAAAAGTAATAAAAATAAACCACCATTTATTACATTTTGTTACTTTTTTTTCTGTCGTATTACATGTAATATCAACATGCAGTTTCCTTCATGCTAAATTCATTTTGGTGCACAAACACTCACATATGAGTTATTGTACAAACAGTTCAATTTTACCCATGGAACTTTCAGCTTTATTTGTTGAAGATTATAATTTTTTCTCTCTAGAACACAAGAGTAACAGTTCACATCATTGTTAACTTAAACATATATTTGTTAAAATAATGAAACTTAGTTGATGTTATAAGATAATAATATGATTATCAGAATATGTTCATTCTCCCTCGAAATAAAAATAAATAAATAAATACTTTGTTTTTCCTTTTTCTTCAATATTTTTTTAAGAGTATTTTATTTTACGTTGTGTAGAATTTAATTTGATTTATGTAAGATACCTTTATGATTACAATGAAATGTATATAAATACCAAACGTAGAAAAAAAAAAAGACTCTGTTCTTCTGAGTAGTGGAATTTGAAAACAAAATTATGTAATTTTGTGGCTTAAAAGGAACCAAAAGACATTCTTTGTTGAACGAAAGTGAAAATTTATTCACCCGTGGTTGATCTTAAGTATTCAAAATAGAACCGCTCTTTGCCTTATTTTGACAATTTAGATTAAAACTCCATTTACACTTGATTATCATATTGATCTAAAGAGGCTATCATGACGTAACGGACTTAATTCACAGAAAAAACAACTGTATATATAAACTGAAAAGGGACCACGTTTGCTCAATAAAACCTCGCTACAAAGAGACATCTGTAATCTCTAGAACTGAACAAAGTTGGTAAAATTTACCAAGCAATTTCGTTACCTATAAGTGAAAATATTTTTGAGTTTAATTTCGGCTTAAAAAGTTTGAATTATTTGATTGGGGCGAAAACTTTTAATAGATTTGTTATACTTTTAAACGGTAGTATATCTAATTGGGAATTACCTCTGTATTTGTTTAATTTCGATCTTTAAATTTTCGGTAAGTAAGACGAATTATAAATATTGATTCTGGCTAAAGATTAACAAGTACAAGATTTCATGAGTTTGTATACGCACTTGACCATGGAAATTATTTGAAGTTGTTTATTTTTCAAACAGGTATCATGTTCACTTCTCTTTACAGCAAAATCTATTTTATTCAACATTTGCTTCGTAAACATTGAAAGAAAACAAACGTGTCTAATTTGATAACATGACAAAACACGCGTGTAATTCATTAAAATGACGAAAGTTATCGCCACTTAAGTTGTTACGACAAGACATCTTAAATCGGCTCATTATTCACCAAAATATAAAATTTACATTAAAACTTTCGCATCTATATTTATGAATATACATCATTAACAATGTAACAAAAGTGAAAATTATATCTGACCGCAAGATTTATAGATATGCATTAAATGTATGTATGTAACAATGTAACAAAAGTGAAAATTATATCTGACCGCAAGATTTATAGATATGTATTAAATGTATGTATGTGAAATAAAAAAAAATTACTACCCACCAAACCTTTAAAGATTTCATAAAGTAATAAATATTACAATTTAGATTCAACCCGTGCCAGCACGAGCAATGTCTCGCAGGTATTGCTGAAATTAATTTTTAATTGCGGTGGCTGTATTTCACTATAGGGCTTAAGGACAGGATGATGTAGTAAATAAAAGGAAATTTACACATTTGTTTGAAGCCTTCGTTATAGTTAAAATTACTGAGTCAGATGAAAATACTTTTTTCTTCCATAAATTTAATTCAACCGGGTGCAAACGGCAAGTTTATTACCCCTTCTCCTCAAACGCAACGTATAGATAGTCTTTATTCAGGAGTACAGAAAATTCTTTTATTCGTAACCCCCCCCCCCCCCCCCAAAAAAAAAACCCCTCTAAAAAATCTTCAACTTAACCTTAGTTTGGGATATCCTGGATCCAACATTGCAAGTGTGTTGTGGTAGGAGGGAAAGTGTTGAAAATCGTATCGGCATTACATTGTGTATATACATATATTTCTTTTCATTTTTGCACATATAATTAATCGTGAATACATATCTCCCTGTATCTAGTTAGTATTTGAAAAATCTAGAATTTTGTTACACACGCGTATTTGTGGAAAAGTTAAGATAAGGACCAAAAGACCATCCAGATTCTCTTTTTTTCTTCTTTTCAATAGCATGATAAAAAAGCGAAGGTTATGATAAGCAGACCATGAAAAATTCAACATCATAATGTTTTTTTTTTTCTTTATATTTTCATACGTTGTATCATAGTTATGTTGACACAAAGTATTAGTCCTTTGATTTAGTATTTAGAATATTGTACCATACCACAAGTACACAAAGAAATAAAATCTTGATGACAAGATTGTCTAACTGATGACTATGACGATGATTTTTACGATAAGAATATCTTAAGGCTGTAACTAACATTGTGACAAGTAAAACTGTTAGTAAGATAGAGATACCTTCTTTGAGTTTGTCTTTCAACACTCTTTGTCGATAAAATGAACCCTTGCGGTATTCAGTTATTGATAATCATCTTAGAGTTCAAAACTAACCCCACATTGAGTCTAAGAAACTATGAAGTATTTGGATTTATCGTGTATGTTATCTTGTATCTAGTAGAAAGTGTTGATTATATATTTTTGTTACCAACATACGCTAAAACCGTTTAATGGAAAGAACTTGTGTATGTACATGTTGCAAATTTTATTTATTCATTTAATTTTATTTTTGTGTGTGTCTATCTATTCATTCATTTACTTGTAGGATGTTCGATAATATAAAATTTGCAACGAGGAAAACGTATTTATGAAGCGTATTTGTTCACATTATTTTGAAAAATTTCTATTGATTTCATTCAACAATAATAATCAAAAGCTATGAAATTATTTATTCTCATATCGAAACGCCAGTCCACAGGAATATTTTATCTGTTTTTGTTTTCATTCTATTCTTGCATTTTTCATGAAATAAAGTTACTTTAAGTTCTTATGGAGGATGGCTACAAAAATAAAACAATCAAAAGACAGTCGGAAACGCTATTCAAGATTATGTTGAAATCTAAATAAGTACAACCATCTATTAATTTGTGATCTTAATTTCAATAAAATCAAAAATCATGAACGTCATTAGAAGAATGTATAAATTATATCTAAAATTTTTAATCAAAATATATGAAAAATTCATTTTCTGCAACACTTAAAAATGAACATCCAAAGCTTTTATACTCGTCACCAGAATCCTTTACGACGATTTTACTGTAAAATAGAATTTTGTCTTCTTTTCGGGTGGTCAGCTCCATGGTCAAATTTCTCAGTGTAATCGATTTAAATTCAAGTTTATATAATCACCTTTGTAAATATAGTGCAAAATTTGAATAATGTGAAAATGACTCTCAAGCAAATCTCAAAATTTACCGATTTTTAGCTGCTGCAGCTCTGTCTCTCTGTCGCCGATTCTTGAACCAGTTGCCAACCTGGGTAGGCGTCAATCCAGTTGCTGTTGCCAACTCCCGTTTCTTGGTCGGGTTCGGGTAAGGGTCCTGGAGGTACCATTCTCTAAGAAGATTGCGGGTCCTCTCCTTAAAGCAGTGCGTCTTCTGTTCCCCGTCCCATATCGTCCTGGGTAGAGGAAACTTCTTTCTTACCCTGTATTTGTCTACTGGACCTAAGGGTCGCCCACGGAGTTTCTCAGCCTCCTGGTAATGGGCTTCCAGCCACATTGCCTGCAATTTGGCATGAGACTCTTTGGTGAATTTGTGATGCTCAAGGATATGATATAGGTCTCTGAAATTTCCTGTGTGAAAAGAAACAAGTGCCCTGGCTCTCAAAACTGATTCATGTTTGTTTAAAGCCTCACACGCAGAAGGGTTGACTGGCAAAGACCACAAAAATCGTCCTAAGCGCTCAATGTCTCCACTTTCCTCCAAAGTCTCACAAACTTGCGCAACTTGTTGAGGTGTGAAGTGCAAAGTTGGAAGAGCAAACATTTTGTCTCTGATACGAACAACTTTTCCCACTTGAATATTTAAATCCCGGGAGAAAAAAGATCAAAATATTAGATGATAAATTCAAGAAGCCATGATGAAAATACAAGAAATAGTTTTTCTTTCCTGTTTCTTTCTCCGCCGAGCGTGTATTTCAGTATAGGTGTGATAGGCCGTATCATACAGGGGTTTTATTCCAGAAAGACATAGGATTAATACACATATGTCATACGCTCTCCTTAGGTTTTTAAATTGACAACTCAATGATTCTTGGAGATATGTCAACATCATTAAGCACACAAATCAGGGGGGAGGAGCCCAATCCTTTCTTCACAGCTTTTTATCATTTTTATTTCTTGTAACAAAATTTGTTATAAACTTTATCAGGTTGAATCAACTTGTTCTTAGCGTCACGACCATTTGATTGGTGGAAAATTATCTCCCGCTGCAAATCAGTAAGATCGGCCTGTCAATCATTGTTGTCCGTCAATCAGGTGCCTGTAACTTAACGATCGTTCACGGCGGGTGTGCAAATCCGACAAATGATATAGATAAAATGGAACGCCTTTAATCCTGCATACACAACTCGTCAAATAAAGAATGAACTGATAAATAATGAATAGAAATGTCTGCAAAAGATACCAACATATGACTTTAAAAAATCAAATGCTGCAGTAATTAAGGCTTTTGTTCCTGTAAATCATTTGTGAAATATATATGCTTACAAATCGGTTTCATCCGAGTATAACACTCTTCTGTATCTCATTGTCTTACAAACTGAACAGAGACGGGATAATCCAGCTTCTCTGGTTTACTAATTACTACAACGTACATATTATGTAACAAAATGAATTAAAGACTTTATACAATATGATCCTTCTCCCACTTACATAAAATTAGATATTACATGTAGTTATAAGATTATTATGCCTTGTAGACGGCAACAAATTCTATATAACACTTCGAAACAAGGAAACAAAAACAAAAAAAAAGAGTCCTAGAGAAGAACACAAACACGGAGATAAAAAATATCCTATAATTAATGAAGTATATTACTAATTATATATATATATATATATATATATATATATATATATATATATATATATATATATAATTCAGGACATTTTCTTTGATGGACTCAAACCTTTTAACCACCCAACTAATTTACTTCATTTACAAATGTCTTTACCGCTTACTCTCAAATTACCGACAATCTTATAATTTAGCGAAATATACAAATATTATGCAACAAAATTGTATTTTTAAGGCGTCTGGACTGGCTCCAGACACAACGATATCAATATACAACTTTATTATTTTGTTTTTTCGTTGAATATCATTTTTGCTGTTTTCGTGGTTGTGTTAGATCGTGATATCAAGTGATTAACGAAGCACAATTGTTGCTCAAAAAGGAAGAACATAGAGTATAGAGTAACGATCCACGAATTTGACAAATTTACGAAATATGAAAATTGATGGAACTGCACTAAAAGTGCACAAAAATGGTCTTTATTGCCGACTTTTGTGCGAAGTTATATTTCAAGAAAAGTACACACTCTAAACGTACTTTTGTAAATCAGAGGACATTATCAATATTTTGACATGAAAATCCCCACTCTCTAATTTGTTTTCCATGTTAAATTTCATGTTCTTTGATTGGTATAGTATCCATGACTCATTCCATATAATCTCTGTGAATGTTATATCATATATATTATATACAATTTTATACCGAAATATATGTAATATATAAATGAATTTACTCAAAAGGAAGTTCAGTGGATACAATTCAAGTATGTGGTAACGATTACAATATAATATATGTTACATATTAGTAAAATGGTATATCCATTAATATATTTGAAACCTAGACGAATGTTTGACATTTAACGTGGCAAAAACCGCGAACACTTTCTATTATACTCTTTTTAGCACCATTAACCCCTTACTGAGTGACTACAATGTTTGGCAGATATACATCATCAATTTATAATGGAACGTTAATACGGTGTGAATTGGTCTAGGTTCAGCCGTTATTTAGCTTTCGTGGGAATCGGCGGAAACCCGAGAGTTTAGGCAACGTCCAGCTGATAAATTCCAAGCAAGTAAATTGATCAGTCTTCATTTAATAAACTAATTTGCACCTGGTAGAATTAACAAGGTTTGTAGGATTGTTACATCACCTTTTATCATACGGATCCACCCTATTCTGGTCTGAAACATTTCACGACGCCGATTTACAAGATATTGCTAAGCTATTAAATTCATAAATAATGGCCAGGAGAAAATTTAGGTGTAATTATGGCTTTAGAAAAAAAGCTAAATTTATATGAAAATATCAGCACTGTTGTGCCACGTAGAGCTAGGTTCTGTAAATGAGTATGTCAGATTATGTCCGACGGAGACCGCTATGGAAAACGCGTTGTCACTGACAGGACCGGATATCGCGTGTCTTGCGAAGGATCAAAACGCTTACAACTAATAGCGCAGCGGAAACCCAAGCGCAGCTAAATAGTCCTCCAACTGCGACAAGACTATTAAATTTCTTGGTCTGCTGAAAAACTTTGTCGCAAATTATGATATATTTACATTTCTTGGCGTATGATTGAAATGAAGATGTTATGGAATCGCGCAAAAAAAGGAAGTTTTGTTTTTGTCACTGCGGAGGTATCATGTTTTGGTACGACGGAAATGCCAAAGAGAGTAAATATGTAGAAATTCCTCTAAAACAAGCTAGGATTTATATAACTCAGTATATAAAAGTTATTTGATTATTTATTGATTCTAGATAATTAAATTGCAACGTTTTGAAAGTAATGGGAGAAAATAGTAGAAGACGATTTTGCTACGGAATTCTCCTATTAAGAAGGACAAAAGAAATAAACTATTCAAAATCAATGCATGAATTCCGAGGAAAAATTCAGTTAATATACCAACACAAAAAGTACGAATATCTAATTAGCAAATTTACGCAGACCTGGGGTATAAATGGGTAGATAACTTAAATTTGCAGCAGTTCTGTTGAACTGTACAGTACCTCTACAGTACACATCAACGTCAACTGAACTTCTATATGCAGAAATTGGTTTGGATTATTCCTGAGAGATATAATCACAGATCAAACAACCACATTCATCTAGGAGCAAACCTTAGAGGTCGGATGAAAAAAAGCACAAAGTTACTATGTCAGTATGTTTTTTAAAGTTCTTATTGTCAATTATCCTGATAATTATCATATCATGTAAAATTCTGATCATGCAGTGTGAAGTCTGGAGTTATGTAGAGACAGAGTAATGTCAAAACACCGTTTACTCTACAGTGTTATACATATATGTACATATATGTCAACCAAAACTCCCAGAAATTTGATGCAACCACTTTATAGTCAAGTCTTATGGGATTAAAGGGAATTTGATAAGATATGTTATCAATCTGTCAAGAGCTGTAAGTTAGGCCATATGACCCAACTGTAACAGTACAAATCATCTATAGACGTGTATCACACCTCAAACCAGACGATGATTGTACCAAATAAAGCTGACAACGCTGCCTTAATACTATAATACTGAAATCTGACAAATTCATGCATTTTGTTTATGCCTCATAAAATTGTGATGAAAACATTCAAAGACAATTGCAAGCTACATTTACAGAATATATCAAACATGGTTTGTTATATTAACCTTATAATATGCAATGACTCTGAATGCTCCAACGTTGTATATCAATTTCATTTTGCCGTGAAGGTCATTGCGTTTTCCCCCATCATATCTTTTCATTGATACACATGATGTAAAGTTAAAAGTCAGTATGACACTCAGGTTGTTTTGTTTCAGCTTTGCTGACTTGGAAGACAAACACGTTCATATAATTGCTGGTGGCTGACTAGAGATCTACATAGAAATCACGTTAATCGACTCAAACTGTCATTTGTAGAGGATGGGTAGTAATATAGTATCAGTATAATATCTGAGTCATACCTTGCACACTATAATTTTGAGTTTACATAACACACATATACATTAATTATTCCCACTTAATTATTATCAAGATAGAGGAAATTTGCTTGTATATCATTGGGTACATAAGAATACAGTAGTATTTAAAAAAAGCAACAAACTTTACATCTGATTTTGTTTGACTACATCTAATCGCAGGATTGGTCATATTCATGCAACAGACGTATTGTAAAACATAAATGACATAATTGACTTAGTCCCCCACTCGACATATGTTAGGAAGGCAAACAAGGTTGTGATTGAATTTTAACAGTGACTCCACCCCCTCAAACTTCGAAGTCCACGGTCAGTATTTTATATCAAACTCCACACACCAGTAACATATAAATACCGATATATGCTATATCCCAGTCTACGTACAACTTCTTATCTGAATGGTATTATACCATCAACAACAACATTCCGGAGTGGTATACAGGATTAAATGGGGGGAAAAGTATTCACCTTGAATTAATTCATGCAATAGCAAATCCAAAATAAAAAATAAACTCTTTGTCTATGGAAAATGAATATTTCACATACTCAGCCTATGAAACAAGCTTTACAAACAATTTCTATAATCTGTGTATATTTCTTGCGTGTATTATTCTCATTCCTATTTTGTATATGCATCTTGAACTATAAAGCATACCTGGTTCGTGTTAACGTTAACGTTGTAATTATATAAGGGCGATAACTTTCACAGACGAAGACGTACAACCTGCTGTCAAATCATTTTCTTCATAAAACAGAAGAAAAAAATGTACTGGGATGTTGATCGTTTGTTTACCTAACATGTACAATACCTTTCAATGATTTTTACGTCAGTACAATCGCTGTAAATGTAGGAACGAAGTCTTCATAAATGTTGATGTTGTATGTACTACATAGTACTTGTATACACGTATGCAATGTAAATATACAATAGAAAAATGCCCAACACGCTGTCATATTTTTAATTTTTGTGGTTTTTTTTATTTAGTGGGCATGTGTGAATACAGAAGCGCCAAAACATATCATAAATAACAAAACAATAAACAAAGCCAGTTACAGTGTAAATGCATGCTTGAACATATATGACTATATGGAATGGCAAATAATCATTATCTGTGTTTCTCTGGTTTAAATTACATCTCATTGTGTAAAGGTGCTTGCTGGTTTGACGTAGTTTTGTTATTTATTTTAAATACATATGCGCAAATTTAAAACATCGCAATACGAAAACATGGCAAAGAGACCCTACACTAAAATGAAACTGTTACTGCCGCACAGTTCATCAAGCACAGGCGATCAGGTCTGTTACCGTACTACTTTTCCCGCAAGCTCCTGTTCCTCGTGAAATTAAAACATACCTAAGTTAGTCATTTGATAACTTTAGCTTAAGTCTGAAATTTCTCAAAATATATCATGCAGGAATGTACTTTCATATGTGTGTGTGTGTGAGAGAGAGAGAGAGAGAGAGAGAGAGAGAGAGAGAGAGAGAGGGGGTAAGGTGGTGGTGGTCATACATATACATATTTAAGGTAAGAAAACGCATATTTTGAAATCATTAATGACATTTTTGCAAATTTAGGAAATCACGAAACATACTACACCCATTACAAACACAGAACATCACAGGGGTGAACATTGTGAGATGTGTAACAACTGCAAAAAGGAGCAATACGTATGATTCGTAAACTCTATTCAAACTTCTCTTTTCTTTCTTACTCTTTTTATTTCGTTTACATTGGTAGTGTTTTCAGTCCTGATAAATAACAAGAGGCAATTTTGAAAGCGATTTGTGTATGAGAACAGTTACAAAAAAGAGAGATTGCAGAGCGTTGGAGGAGATTGTGGTCTCTGAGCGCTCAGGTTTTGTATAGTACGAGTACTGTATGCCCATTATTCGGCATGGAGCAGCTATGAATGAGTTTGAATCGTATACCGCAGAATGATTAAAGTAAAAAGGTTCTGTAGTATAGACAGCCTATCGAATGACTGAAAACGCTCGAGAAGGTGCAAGAATTTGGAGGTTTCGATCTTTTGAATATAAAAATAACACTAATATATTGCCATCATGGTTGCAGTAGAAACTACAATAATAATGGCGTTATTATTTTGTAGTACTTGTATATGCAAAAGACATTAGCATTCCCCCTCACGTAATTAATATTTTATATCTGCCGTCTAATGTTCAACTAAAGAACAACTTTTGCCAGAAGTCACATCCAATTGCCCCTTGTGTTTGGTGGATTAGAATTCATTCTGTCGCTGTTTGAAGTGGAAGATTCTATTAGTTGTCACTCTCGAGACGAAATGAAAATTCCTCATAGCTGCTGGTCATTCTCTGTTTTCTATTCTACAGAAAAGCCAAAACGTTCTTCAAAAAAGGATGTTTACATCGTTGCAATTTGATCCCGAGCGGACCATTGAGAAATACTAACGACATAATAACGTTATTCGCTTCAGCTGCTCGTCGTAGAAACCAATTATTGCCGGTATACCAGTGTTTGTCTTGAAGAAAATACCACGTAAAATTTGATTTTAAAGACATTGCTGATAGCGCATATGGAATTGGATTGCGAAATGATTTCCAATCAGGATCCTTGATATGGAACTACTTTCCTTGATGATCCGGTTTAGGGTGCTTTTAACTTCCTCATCACACCAATCTTCCGCTACAATACTCGAGGACTTAGAACGTTATTGAGGAATCTTGATTAAAGAGTGATGATATCCGAACGGAGGATGTCGTTGCAATTGTTAGCAGATATTTTTAGTTAAGTCATCACATTTTGCGTTTGTAATAGCAATATGCCTGAGGTAAATGTATGGATTACTGCAGGATATTCACATGTATATTGGAATTTGTTAACGGATGAGCCAAATGAGCATTGTTTGCCATTCATATTGTTATACTCTCATACAACATCTTTCTGTTATAGCTATAAAATACGCTCGGGTTTTCATGGGTTATTAATCAGAATTAAAATACAAACTTTTGCATTTACATGATGGTTTTACTCGCTATCATCGAAAATTGTCTTTTAAGTTAACTTACGTATAAATATGATTGATTGATTGATTAAATATTGTTTAACGTCCCGCTTGAGAATCTTTCACTCATATGGAGACGTCACCATTGCCGGTGAAGGGATGCAAATTTAGGCCTAAGCTCGGCGCTTATGGCCTTTGAGCAGGGAGGTATCTCTTACGTGCCACACCTGTTGTGACACGGGGCCTCGGTTTTTGCGGTCTCATCCGAAGGACCGCCCCATTTAGTCGCCTCTTACGACAAGCAAGGGGTACTGGGGATCTATTCTAACAACCCGGATCCCCACGGGGTACGTATAAATATACACTAAACCAATGCATCATATCAACATTATAATTTTCTAACCTTCAAAGAGGTAAAAATTTCTTTCTCACTCTCACTCTATTTGAAAAGTCGTCTGTCTGTTTTTGTGTATAGTTTTACGAAATAATTAATAAACAAGCACTCTTGATTTTCTGGGATTGGTGATGGTGGGTTTATCCTGGATGAAGATGGTGAATTTCTCCAGAGGAATGGTTCCATATTTGTGGTGGTGGGTTTTCCAGAGGCGAGTGTTGCTTTTTCTGGGGTGGGGTTGGGGTGGAGTATTTTTCTTGGAGTACATGGTGGATACAGATCAATCCTTGGGCGTGTGGTGAAATCTTTATGGATTGTTGTTGTTGTTGGTAAATTTCTCTTGCAGATAATTGTTGATTATGGATTTCTCACCCATAACAGGATTTGCGGCCTACGAAACATAAAAAGAGCAATACTAAACCGGAAAAAAATACGCCATTTTGGTTATTATATTCAATTGACATCCCAAGGATTCATTCAAATATGGCATGAATCAAATGAGAACAAAAGATAAAATCAATGAATCTGAGAGTGATAACATCGTTTATCTAAAGGAAGAGAATAAAATAATTCACATGTATATGGTTACATCACATAAAAGATCTACAATAAGTAAATCCAAAAGAACAAAGAAGAATACTGCTGAGTAAAAACTCAATGTCTAGCCCCGCCGCCGTGAAAGTTGGGGAATTCTTAAATAAATTCTCATCTCATATCTTGAGAATTACTCAGCTGAGAATATTATTAGAGAGGCGACCATAGACACCGTTGAGAATATTCTCTGGGATTGTGATAAATTCTCATCTTCATAGTCATAAAAGTAATAATTTCGACACTGGGGTAGCATATAAATAGAATTATGACGAATCATATTTCGATATCTAACAAGAGACGTGAGATAATGTGAGAAACCTTCTAGAATGAACTAATGAGGTACATGTAAATAAAAGTGGAATAATTCTATTTCGTGGGAGGAAAAAAACCCAAAAATAAAAAACAAAACACAACAAAAAACAAACCCAAAAAACAAACAAAAACAAAGAAAAAAAAAACCAAACAAAAGCGAATAAAAAAAACCCAAACCAAAAACACCCCCCCCCCCCCCAATAAAATAAAAAAAAAAGAGAAAAAAAATCACAAAAAACCCCCCAAGCAAATATGATCAACATAAAAGCTGCATTACGAAGGAAAAACAAAACATTGGTCATTCATCCAGAACCTGTCAGTCAAATGCAGGACCATCCGAAGTGGTTATGTGTATTTAGCAATGTACGTTTGAACTACAAAAAAAGTTACAAGTTACTGAGAACCGTACCTGTTGCAGAAACAGAACCATGAAAATTGTGTAGCCATGACTGCATTGTACATGCAAGTTTCATTTTTCGGAAATATACAATCTGAAAAAACAAAACAATTTTCAATTGCTGCCGAAACTATTCAGAACATGTTCACTCATCCAGAACATAAGAGTTTACATGATTCATACGCATGCGTTCATCCATAAATACGTCTCCCTTTCAAGTTTTGATCATGTGTGGTTAAAAGTTTTCTTTAAAAACTTATCCTGCTGTCCACAGACCACGCTGACGACAACGCCAGGGTGTCACAAAAGACCATGTAGAGCACTTACCTATCGAATTCTATCAATGCACTTCTAATGTAATAAACACTTGATCAATTACTGACATTTAAATTTTCTTTGTGATGCGACCCCGAAGTAACTGACGTTACACAACGAATGTTGTATCACAAATTTATAGATATGCCGCTATATTGAAGTATAGGTATTTGCTCCGTGTTTTTCTCTGATCTGAAAAAAAGGCGCATTCAAACTCATACGTATACAGAACAAACGCCATTCATGTAGAAAAATGAAGTTAAATTACAGAATAATTTTTATAGCAGCGGCGGATCTAGAGGGGTTTACGAGGATTGCAACCTTCCTTTGGTTGAATATTTGAAACAAAAATGGCCATTGTTACCAATTTGGGGTCCTAAACCATTTTCGGGGCGAAAATGTACAAAGTACGCAACACCCTCTCCTTGGAATTTTTCTTGATCCGCCACTGAATGGATATCTTATGCATGATTCCAATTCAGGTTGTAATCATTTACTACATAAATTAGAAATATTATAGATCTATCTTTTCTACTATGGACATTCTCCTTTGACATGTTGTTTTAACCCAGGTCCGTCCGTCTGTCACTCTTTCTTCTTCATCAAAGTGTTCTTTTACTTTAAGCAGTAATCAATTTTAGAATTTGATAGATGGTGTCCTGTAGATGTGTAATAAGGTTTCGGAATTTTCAGTTGTACCCTGAGGCAAAATGGAGGTAAAACAAAGTTGCTCTTTCTTTTAAGAAAACCCCTGATTTCCAAAACTCTTCATACATTTTACGCATTAGCCAAATAATCTTTTGGTAGATGATTGTGGTGTCCTGTAGATGTGTAATAAAGTTTCTGAATTTTTTATTTTTCACCCCGGGGGCCAAATGTGGGTCTAAAACGACGTTTTCTACAACAATCTGATACCCAGAGCTTCTCTTACATTTTACGTAGTAGTAAATTCATCTTTTGGAAGATGATTAGTGGTGTCCTGTTGATTTGCAAGAAGTCCAAGGAACTCTTCTTACATTTAACACGGAAGTCAGATAATCGTTTGGAAGTATACATAATTGGTGGTGTCCTATAGATTCGATTAAGAATTTTCGTTTTCACCCTCACCAGACGCATAGCTGCAGAGAGAGAGAGAGAGAGAGAGAGAGAGAGAGAGCGTTAAAATATCTGTGCCTCAAAAATAACTTTGCATGATACAATATATACATCATAATGTCCTCTCAATAAAATTTTAAGTTCTCTTTGAATGTCAAATTCAATCATCAACATCATGTCGAATATCGCGTACTTGCATCATTTATGTACATGTAGTAGACAGATTTAGAATATTCTTTGTTATAGCTGGTTTATTCGATTACCGAATTGTGATATAGTGGTTTTTACAAACGTGTTATCTCTCTTTGTCGTTATACACCGTTTACTATTGAGGCTAATTTCCACATCTATTGTTAGTAACAGCAACATGTAAGTGTAGATATTTCCATATTCTGATACTTTATTTAATTTACATTTTTTAAATAAATATGAAAAAATGAAAGTATATTCGATATATAATGTATTTTTGCAATTTTTTGATAACTTCCCAAAGGTGGTCACGAGATGATTTTGCACGAAATTTGATGGCGAATGATTCTTGATAGTGCTGTTATTTTTCTCCAAATGTAAGTTTATATATATATATATATATATATATATATATATATATATATATATATAAAATGTAAATTATCACTGTGCATTATTATAAGTATAAATACTAAGTTGTGCTGTTAGGCTCATCTAAAGTTTATATTTGAAAGAGAAATTTAAACTATCCATGCTCATCCATAATTGTAAACGTTTCCCGCTCTATGCTGGTTATTTAGCTGTGTAATTAGCATTTATTACATTAGAAATATGTTAAAACATATATGTAACGGTGCGCTTGATGCTGTTACACAGGTAATGTGTTAGGTTGTATCTATGTATGACCCTGTATGTGTAGACTCTCATGTTGATCTTACGATTCTAGTTATCACAGAATGAAGATACAAAGGACACTTTGAGAGTTATTCGTCATCACTTAATGCTGACTACTTCATTCCGCTCTCGATTTTTTTTTTCGACCTCTCCCCTTTCCGGGACGATTTGTAACTATATTTTGTCGAATGATCTTAAATAACTTTATATTTTCTAGTAGCCCTTGCTCCAGAGATGTTACATCTTATTACCGAATTAAAGCAATTGTTTAATAGTGAAGATATTAACTCTTCTTTACATCAAACTACTCCGTCCCGGCGTTTACTATTTAATTTATTTACCCGGTAAAGTCCAGGAGCTTTCGGAATTTTATATATATATATATATATATATATATATATATATATATATATATATATATATATATATACTAGATAAATAGAAAATTCGATTCCAATAATATAAGTAGGCTATATCTATGTTAACCATTGCTTCCTTCATTTTTCAGCCTGTTCACGCAAACGTCAAGTATGTAGTAAACACACATATAAAAGATGGCTCGATGGTAGTATTGTGCCATCGCCATCGTACACTTATCATTGTGGCATTGTACCACCGTCATCGTGGCATCGTGTGATCGCCATCGTATCATCGCGACAATGGTACGATTGTACGATGGCAGCAGCGGGAATCCATAACAGCGATACGAAGGAGCACTGTATACATAAATAATGAATTTTATAAGTCAGCATGCTGTGTTGTAATTCTTCAGTGTGAAAAAATAATTGTAAGATGAAGTTGTACAAGAATATAAATAATGTTCTGTAATTTATGCATACTCCTCAGGACAAGAAAGGTAACTCTTCCCGGAACCTCGTTGAACGTTAATAACTCCCAATTTTGACAACTGTCATGATATATACATAAATTATTCAATTTGGAAAAATCCCAACAACTCACAAGTATTATTTTGCTTATCTTTTGTTGGATATGATTACGATAGCACATTTTGGGATTGTCATAAAATTTGTTCTTTGGCTTCTATGTATGCTTTTAATTTCCAAATATTTATTTTTGTAGCAAATCATGTTGACATAATTTCATTGGTAATATCTGAGGGAAGACAGAACAAGTCTTGACAATATTGTTAAACACTTCATGACAAGTTGTGTATTTATCCAATGTAGAATGTTATGATTTATGTTTACATTTTGTACTGTGATCTAGATTAAATGTCTAAATACAAAAACGTATTCCTGAATTCAACCCCAGCTCACTTGTCGCACGTTATACATTTAAAAAACGTTTGAAGAAAATTGTAAATTACAGAATTGAACACGTTGTTGATATCTTAATTAAAGGACAAATGTATGTCTTCATGTTTCTTTCTTTCTTTTCTGATGTGAGGAGTTAGACATCTCGTACATAGAGTACCAGTGAAATTCTAACGTATTTCAGGTGAAACAGGATACTTACCACAAGTAAAATGTTAGAATATAAAAGCCGATGACATTGGATGTAGAAGATCACTACTGGAAAGATGCTGAAGACCGAGAATGGTAGTTTGCTTGGTCCCTGAACGCGGGTTTCGTTATCGGACCTTGGAAAGGTAGACAATTCGGCTAGTGACACGTTCAAGGAAATATGAGCATATTACACCGATTCTCATATCCCTTCACTGGCTACCTGTGGCATATCGAACAACTTATAAAATCCTTTTGTACGCCTTCAAAGCACTGCATCAAAAAGCCCCAGCATACATCCAGGAACTGGTTCAGGTATACCGCCCACAACGTACACTCCGGTCTGGAGATTCATTATGCCTTCTAAAGCCACGCACTCACAGCAGGGTGTATGGTGATAGAAGGTTCGATGTGTCCTCGGCCACCCTGTGGAACTGCCTCCCGCTGAACCTTCGTTGTGAACAATCACTTGCTGTTTTTAAACAAAAGCTAAAAACACATCTTTTTAAACTTGCTTTTGATTTATAATGTATCCAGTTATTTTCTGTTTTAACTAAAATGATAAAAAAAAAAAAAAAATATTACTAATACCTCCCATTTCGACTTTAGATGATTATTATTTTTGTGACCTCTCAATTTATATAATGTTCGTTTTTATATTGCCCTTGTTTTACATGTTAAGCGCTTTAGAGTAATTATATAATTAGATAAGGCGCTATATAAAAATAGTATAATAATAATAATAATAATAATAAAATTATTCTGTACTTTCAATGTTCTTCTAATTAGGCGCATGACGCACCTGTCGTATTGTAAACTCTACTGTTGCAGGCTCGCGTAGGTGTTGGTAAATCCCCAAGTGCAGGTTAAAAGAGAATTTGTATATATTTACAGTATGCAGGTAGAGATAACAGAAGTGTTCTATTATCTCGGCATCAATGGCTGGATAACTCTCATAATAATTATAGCCTCCTGGGAAAAGGAGTTCGCTACTTGTATTGAGATAGGAAAAAGGGAGTTTTGGTTAGCAGAGGTTTGTGTATATAGCAGTAAGAACCTTTGTGTGTGTGTGTGTGTGCCCCCCCCCCCCCCCCCCCCCAATGACGTCAAAGGATTCGTTGATGGTGCGCATAGGTTGTTCACATCATCGTTTTCGTCTGAACCATTTTATGGTCCTCCGGTTTGGTGTCGTCAGCATTGTTGTTATATTGCTCTTTGTAAGAAAACCTTTTGGGTCTTTCCAGCATCGCCTGTTTATTGATGTTATGTAAACTGTACAGGTCGCATTTGAAAAATTGACCTGTAAATCTTCTAACGTTCTTTACGCAACTGAGTATAACATTTGTGGATTAATTCATGTCGAGGAAAGTAAGGGGTCACTCAATATCGGGACACAGATTTCAAATCAATAATGAAGGTGGTAATCAACTTTTCAAAAAACATTTCAATTCGCCAAACCATTCCATCTTGTTCAAGAAGGTCAGAATACTAGAAACAAAATTCCTATCATACCCACAATCCAACTTTAGGTACCCCTTTTCGTACACAACGAAAAGATCACTTGATCAAGACTCTGGACGCGGCATTTCCATATGGATACAACGACAACGTATGCAATGTAGGAAATTTGACTTGTCCAGAAGGAAATAACGTGAAATGTGATGGGACTTTTTCCAAATACACAAAGACGTAAATGCAGTCATGGACATCGTTCATATAAAAGACCAAATACACACACTTGGTTCACTTTTACCTTACGTCAACAGACAATAGGGTCCACATCATATTCGCACAAAACTTTACTCCGTTTCATTAAGAGTTCTAAATACGCTATTTGAAGAAGTCAATGGAAGTTGCCTATCAAAAGCCGTTTAAACGACTACGGGTTAAGGGTGATATTCCTTCGAATCATACCGCCAGTTCATTAAACTCAAATTTAAAAACAAAGGAATAGATATGGTCAACAGTCATCGTCATAAATATGTTTAGTCATGTATTCCAGGATATTTCTAGTTCAGGTCTACACACTGCATTTCCTATGAATCTACTTTTACTATTGCATCCAAACTTTTAATTACAAACAAACTTTGCAGTGCCTAGATACAGACCACCTTATACTCAACCCACCCACGTGTTCTTCGTCTTCTTTTAACTATAGTCCACCTCGACATGTCATTGCTGATGATGTTGATATAAGTGAAAACGAGGACCCAAAACCACGTATACGTATATTAAAAGTCCCTAAATTCAGAGAACCTCGGCCTTTAAATTGGCCACAGGACTTCATTATAAGCCGGCACGAGCCGGCCCATTATATGAATAAGATGTGAGAAGTCGCATGTGTTGCTGTTACCGCGGATATGTTCTAGTAAAGGATTACTTTTTATTATTAATAGTTTCACTAACTTTTATTTATTGTTTATTTATTATTGCCATAGTCTATGTTATAGTTTGCAAAACTGATTTACCAGTGTTGTGATACACTTACTATCGTGAGACTCATCAAGGACGTTTAAGTCATATATAGAGATGGCGTCATAATACAAGATCGGCAACGCTTAGAATGCTGCTAGCGCCACATCTATTATTTAATATGCAAGTAAAGTTTATGAAACAAGTTCAATCAGTTAATTATAAAATTTCTATCGTATGCAAGTAATGTTAGGAAAATTCATTGGTTGATACACGGCGCAATTCATGACAGAAAGGTAAAAATATTCGATATATAACTCAAGGGTAGATCAAGGAGTCGGGATAATATATATGATTACATTGCAAAACCAAGTATTCAATTTTCAAATAAATTCGTCGCACAATGAAGGGTGTTTATAAATGAAATGTTAATAATATAATATACACAGTTTTACGTCATATTATTTCCTTTTAGATTGTATGTATTAAGTATTCTTCATCGCGAAGTAAGATGTATTAAGTATGTCATGGGGTGGTGGGGTGCACTCCCCCCTTTTTTCTGACAAAGAATTTTGGCGACGATTATGTCAGACGATGGGCTAAATATGAAAAAGAACTTGATACCTTGTCAGAATGGATAAAATGTATAAAAGGACTATAAAAGTCTCGCTATTAAACACATCAACACAAAAGTGCGTACCATCTATCCTTCTGAGTTTAATAAACAATAAGTGATGAAAGAATTAAATAAGTTACATGAGGAATATGTTTTGGTTCCTGCTGAGAAAGCTTGCAACAACAATGTCGTTGTTTGTCAAGATTATTACAACTGCATTTCAAATGAACTTAGCATTAATTTCACATTTGGTAGTCGTACTTATACTCCAACCGCCCTTTCAAAAGACGAAATCCTTTGAAATAATGCTTCAGTTTTAAACATATTTAACATCCCAGTCAATATATCAATATGTTTCTTAACGTCAGAAAAACTCTAACAAAGAGAACTAGCTGGGTTCAGTAAATGTTCTACCAAGCCCTTATGTTTTCTCCTCAAGAAAATATTAATAGCTGTGAAGGAGAAACTTCAAACGTATTGTGACACAACATATGCCAAAAGTGGTGTAAATCAAATGTGGATTTTAAACAAATTTACAGAACTATTAGTAAATCTGAAATCACGAAACCGTTCTCAAATCAACTACATCAAAATGTACGACTTGTCAATACTCTACACGACCATTCCTCACGATAAATTAAAGACTACATCTTTTGACATCATAAACAAATCTCTTTCAACAAAAATTGAAAAGGGAAATATTCTTACGAGGGCGAATCAATAAGTAACCAGCCTAACGTATTTTCGATGTAGTTGCCCTCTAGTGTGATGCATTTAGACCAACGGTATTCAAGTGCCATCAGCCCAGAACTGAAAAAAGTCAGGGTCCTTTCCATGACCCACTCCTCAACTGCTGTCACGACTTCTTCGTCAGATCGAAAATGACATCCACTGATACCCTTTTTCAAGTTTTGGAATAGGAAGAAGTCGCTAGGAACTAGGTCAGGCGAATGGGCAGGATATGGCATTAATTCATACCCGTTTCACTCCACAGCATCCATTGCAACTTTGCAAGTGTGGACTCTCGCGTTGTCTGTTGCAGCAAAACACCTTCAGAGAGTTTACCTCAGCGTTTTTCACGGATGGCGGTCTCAGCTGGTTTAGCATGTTTGCATAGTACACTCCAGTTATTGTACTTCTCTTGGGTAAAACGTCCAACATAATAATGCCTTTTGTATCCCAAAATACTGTGGCAATCACTTTGCCAGCAGATGGTTGTGTCTTGAACTTCTTTGGCCTCGGGGACCCCGGCCTTACCCACTGATGACTCGGAGCGTTGTTCTCTGGCTCATGATAATGAATCCAAGTCTCATCTACAGTCACCAGATGCAAACGAAAATTATCTTTTGACCCAATATTCTTCAACAAGGCGCTGCATACTGATGCTCTAGTTGCCATTTGCTCGTCGCTAAGAGATTTGGGGACCCAACGGGCTGTTAGCTTCCGCATACCTAAACGATCATGTAGGATTGTTGAAACGCTACCATGTGAAATGCGTAATGCCTATTTCTTTCACCTGAATTCGTCTATCAGAGTATACCAGATCCCGAACTTTGTTACACATTTTTTCGTCTATGGCATCCAGTGAGCGTCCAGGTCTGGTTTCATCTTCTGAAGACGTTCTGTCGCGTTTGAATTCCCCTTCCCACGATTTAACCTGAGCATAAGATGGTGCAGGAGACCCATAGACATCGGCTAACTCGCCGTGTATTTCTTCTCTGTTTTACCTTTTAAATACATGAACCGGATTACAGTACGGTACTGAACATTAGATGAAAAGCATGTGTTTGTATCACTAGCTATGTTTGACATTAGGTATCTTATTAAAGAATGACTCGATAAGCGTGCAACTTTGACCCAGGTATAAAACATGTTTTAAAACAAGGCATGAAAATCGTGACCGCCTCGGTCAATCGGAAATGGGATAGGCTGAATACTAATTGACTCGGCCTCGTATCTAGTGATTAGTAATTCAAAAATTACTGTTAAACACCACTCTGATTCTATTTACAAGTACTCTGAGGTTGATATTAAAAAGATGCTGAAATCCCTGATTGACAATATCCTCGCAACTTTTGGTGATCAGGTCTACTAACAGTGTGTTGGAATCCCTATGGGCACGAATGTGCTCCTTTTTAGCTTATCTGTTTTTTATATTCTTATGAGGCAGAATTTATTCAAAAGCTTCTACCCGAGATTAAAAAAATTATTTGCTATGGCCTTCAGCTCGACATTTAGATGTATCGACGACGTCTTGTCTATTAACAGTAACCATTTTCATTCATATGTAGATTCTATATGTCCTAGCTGCGATAATGTAGCCCTCTCCGAGTTTTTATTCTGACGTTTTCGAGAGAGGACTATCGGTGTATGGGATCTTCGTAATGTTGCAAAATATTTCTATAAAAAACCTAAAATAAGTTCCAAGTATTTGTCTCTAATGTTGTTTATACTAAAAAGAGGAAGAAATGTTAATGCTTTGTAAAACGAAATTAAGTAGCATTTAAGAAAGGTTTATATTTTTAAATAAATAGTTTTTCTTTGGTTTCACGTTCTTTTTCTGTTGTGTCTTTGTAGAATTTATAAAGTGGAAAAACGGTAAAACTTGGATTAATGTTTTTGGCGCAATTTCCAATGTGTTCGCTTACATGGGTGCACTCGTATATGGGTTCTCGGATCTGTTGTCTGTGAACGGTCACGTGGTGTCTTTAGGAGTCTCCTGTCTGGCCGATGTAATTCTCACCGCATCCAGTGATGCAGGTAATTACGTAAATGAGGTTGGAATTAACACATGCCACTGACATTTTAACTGTAAATGTTCTTCCGTTTTTAAAGAAAAATTCGAATCCATATGTTATGAACGGGCACGTACCGCACCTTGGTTTGTTCCATTTAGTGATGACGGGGAAGGGGGGGGGGGGTCTTTGATATTATTGGTAAAACAGGCTCTGGTTAGAATTGATTTAAGTGAAGGACTTTGTCGTTTGCTTTTAATGATTTGAGAATTTTCCAAAACTGTTGTCATGTCTGAATCGGCTTCTAAGATAGGAAGGTTCTTTTTAATTACTTGAAAAACTTCTGCATTTTTAGGGTTATGTGTTGAAATATGTGGCATGACATAAATAACAGACTTATTTTTCACCATAAGGATGTCATTTTGTTTTCATATGATTTTGCTGTTTTAATTCCGTTTTCAATTAATTCCCTAGGGGTATTCTATGTCCGATATCATAGTGCTAAGACGTCTAGCTAAATTATATAGAATATTATTTTTGGTATGTGTAGGGTGGCACGAATCGAATAACAAGTATTGTTTGGTATCCGTTATTTTGTTAAAAAAAAAAAAAACAACAAAAAAGCAAAAACACAAAAAAAAAGCCAAAAAAAAAAAAAAAAAAAAAAAAATATTAACCCCCCCAAAAAACAACACCCCCCCCCCCAAAAAAAAAACCCAACCCCCCCCCCCCAAAAAAAGCCATCGGTTACAATGTGACGCTCTCTCTTCATTACCATAACGTCAAGAAATGCTCATTTATTTCTATCCGATTCCATTGTAAATTTATTGTAGGGCCCAGAGTGATACATGTAAGAATATTGAAAAAAGTTTCTAGTTGATCTTCACCTTTGTCCCATAAGATAAAGCAGTCGTCCAAATAGCGTTTCCATGAAGTTTTAATAAAAGTTTCAAAGTTTTGTCCGAATTTTTCGTTAACAGTAGAATATAATTTCTCTTCTAAAAATCCTAGAACGAGTATTGCAAAAGTCGGCGCAACTTTGGTTTCCACCGCCGTGCCTAATTTTTGTCTACAAACCACATCATTAAAATACATAAAATTGTTATCAGGAATTAATTGTAGACTTTCTAAAATAAATTCTTTTAGAAATCTGTCATGCAAAAGATTAGAAAATCCAGTGAATTTGAACAAATTGCAAGGCGAGTCAAGCAATAAAATTGAATCAAGCAATAATGATAAAGAAATAGAAGGGGAACAAAAATAAAAATAGGTAGACAGGTGGGTTTAATATGATGTAGCTGATTATCATGATATACCGGTAAATGGCACTAGATTCCAACAACACCTGATACCTAAAAGAAAAGATACAAAAATTATATGAAACACTAAAATGACCAATACACAAAAAATACATATGTAGATAAATCCTTGGGACGACCTGCATATATGTCCTTCATAAGGACAAACATAAAGTTGAATGCTAAAGATAGTAAAAGATATAAAAGAAGTTAGCACTAGATTCTCAAAAGTATTAATTTTAACACTACAAATTACAATGTCTATTGTTTAGGGCTTGATGAACACTTTTCTTTGGAGCGAGTTAGGACAAGTATCATCAGCAAACAAACTACTACCAGAAATTTGAAAACATGAAATTACAGGCAAGTAAAACCACATTTTTTCCTGCGATGTACATATTTTAAAATCGTCTACTAGTCAAATTGGAGAAAAGTAAACGTGAAATGTAATTTTCATACTTTTGTGATTAGGTCATGATGTGCCTTATTCTTCGTTTCATGTTCCTCTTTCTTATAGTATAAAACTCAAAATCAGGCAAGCAAATCAACAAACACGGTGAGAAAAGTAAACTTGGAATGTTGTAAAATAACGTCTGTTAAATATGAGAGAACTTTGATTTATTGCTTGTTGTACTGTTTTTGCAAATACAAATATATGTAAAGCTGCATGCATAATCAGAGATCGTTCTAAATGTAAATGCCACCATTTACTGAAATAAGAAGAATGGTTTCAATTTTTTTTTTGAAATACTGACAGAAAATAAAACAAGTATATGACTGTTTTTTAAAACAATTAAATGTACCACGGTCTTAGTTCGGTGAAACAGTCAGCAGTCATTTGCAATCGGGATTGGCATTCCGTTTTTTGATTATTGGTGGCGGGAAAGTCACGTGACTCTTTGACGACGCTTCGGCTTGGCACATGTACTAGGATATTTACGAGACCGATTCAAAACAAAGTGAAATGGGTGATCATCATGATTTGCCTTTTAAGGCGGAATATGCAAAGAGTGGAAGATCATCTTGTAAAGCATGTAAAAGTTCCATTGGGCAGGGTTCATTGAGACTTGCTATTATGGTTCAGGTAAGTTAAATAAATAACTGACATAAAGTTTTGTTGGTCCCAGAACCAATTTATGATTCAGTTTGAATGCGTTTGTTTTATAAGATATACCCGTATCTTTGTGTGTTTGTATTTTCTATGAATGCAGGACGTTCATATGATTTGTGTCGCATACAAGTTAGAATGTATTGACTGTTGGTATCGTCAGACTTGTCAGACTGGCGATTTAACATGCGCAAACATGGCACCATGGTAGGGCCCTATGATCTGCTGGCAGCCTAACCAGCAAAAGATTTAACCACCTCAGCTGATATCGGTAGGGCGAATTACTGAAAACTAGAGAAACTACCGAAAACAACCAAAAACACATTAGTATAGGGGTCAAATGCAGTTGTCTGGTGTACATATTGTTAATGTAGGTACAGAGGAGTTTAATATTTGCAGGTTTTAATAATTTTTAATATGTACAAGTCAAATGGACGAAGAATGGCATTTGCTGTGAAAGCTGAGTTACCGAAAACAACTCTGAAATTGCAGAAAACTACCAAAAACACACAAGAATAGGGGTCAAATGCAGATGTCTGGTGTATATATTGTTAATGTAGGTACTGAGGAGTTTAATATTTGCAGGTTTTAATAATTTTTAATATGTACAAATCAAATGGATGAAGAACGGCAGCTGCTGTGAAAGGCTAATTGCTGAGAACAACAACTGTGTGCAGCATCCGGTGCATTAAAAAAAAAAATTAAGGACATTCATCATGGCAAAAACTCATTGTAGAGAGTTGATTATTTGTTTTGTAAACAATAGAAATGGGTATCAATTTAAATTTATAAAATATATATCACATTTCATGTATTCTTTAACCATCAGAGGTGTAACTGACTTGAATTACAAAAAATACAACTACAATCAATTACAAATTGTGTTTGCAAGAGTAGTCGTTCCTTGGAAATTCCGGGTGGGTGTAATTGTAGTCTGGGACATATGTCCCGCAATGACCATTATTAATGTTCACCGATTTTTCACAATACCTATATCGTGTCCTGAAACAACTGACACATCTTCCTACTTGGGGAAACATTTGGGGAACATCTGTAATGGTCTCTGTTACAATGAGTACTAGTTGTATTTGTTTTTTTTAGTTTTCAGTCTATTTACTGTCAGTTACAGCTTGTATTGCTTTAGAAAAAAATTTAACAATTTTTTTTTCATTCTCAGAGAAATAAATGGTAAGACATTTTGATTTTTTGTTACTTTTATTGGGAGAACTTATATTTTATTATAGAAGAACTAAAAATGTGTGTCATTAATTTCACCTCATCAAATGACAGAAAATAGTAGAAATGTGTTACATGAGTACATATTAGGTCCACATATTTCAAGCCTTTTAGAATTTATACAAGATCCAGGATCATCTGAGGGCTTCATCCTGGATCAACTGGGGGTCTTATGGCAGCCCAATGCCTCATGAAATTGTGCCCCCGTCCTACCCCGGCCTAATTTCAATTCCTGGATCTGCCCTTGGAGATAATTTGGTCTTGATATTCAATCTTAGAAAAGGGTCGTTTTTAAAAATATGACAAGAAAATCATATAACACCAAGAAAGAATTTGAAACTGATCCATCAGAATAAAATAAAAAGCATACAAAACTCGTCATGCTTTGAGAATACTGTACTTTTGTTAAAACTGAGCTAATTAGATAATTCTTCTCCATCGAAAGCTTCGGGCATTATCGTGTGCTTAATGTCATTTGGAACAGTAGTCTGGGGTATCGTTCCTGTACTTTCAGGTTGGATGATGCACAGCAACGAAATTGACTCTGATTGTGAGTGATGTAATTATCTGTGAGTTTTAAAAATATAACAGAAACATGAAAGTAAACCAATGTTTTGATATATGCACATCAAATGTTTTGACTTGCTGCGAGTAAAAAAATCAGGCAAAGTTTGAACCAGGAGAGGCAGATGACATGAAAAGAGTTGCATGCCTTCTCTTCTTATAATCACTCATAACTTAATATTTGGGTGATATATAATGCATATTTACAAAATAGAAGTTGAAAAAAAAAATTAGTTTGTCTATTTCAGATCAGAAAAAAATAGATTGATAAGGTGGAGTGGGGTATGTGGAATGATTATGACCCTAGTGCCAGGGATAGGGATTTTGATATTATGGTGAGACCAAAATGGTCAGTGATTTAATGTGTTAACAACTTCTTCATAGCTATAGTCCAGTTCATTTTATATTTGGTATGAAACATCTTTGGGACAAGGGGACAGAAATTGTAAATTTTAGGACTCTTGTCCTTAGAGGCTTTAGGGATGGGGCAAAAACTGCAAAAAATTGACCAATTTTCAAAACTTTTCTCCTCTATAATTGCACATGTAAGTAAAACTAAATGCATAGTGTTGTAAAGCAGAAAGGCCTCTACCAAAATTGTGAATTTTGTGATCCTTGGGGTAGAGGTTCTGACTCCAGGGCAGGTCCATGTATGGTATATATAGTGTATATGTGTAAAACATTTCAGTGATATCCTCTGCAATGCTATTGGTACTAAATTGAAAACAAATAGTCATTTTACATTAAATGTTACTTATCTTATGTGAAGCCTTTCATCAGTGTAGGCACTTTTGACATGTTCGAGAGCATGCAAGTTTTAAGAATACACCTTTTGCATTTGCTGAATATTAGAATTTAGTTTAGATATTCAGAACAGAAATTTTTTCTAGATTTCATAGGCCATGGGACAAATGATACTTTTAACTAATACTCGGGTGACAGATAAGGCCTGTGGGCCTCTGGTTACGTGTTGTTTGAATACATTATTTAGGGATGCCAAAAATATGATGATGCAATAGTGATTGGCAAGACATCTATTAATCTGATGCATTTTCTTCTTTCAGTCTCCAGTATTTGATGGAAAGGTAAGTCTTTACATGTGTAATGGTATGTAGAAAAAATGCAATTATTATTGTTAGAAAAAGTGTAAATTGAAAAAAAAAAATCTGTGTTTTGTTGTGTCCATTTTAAAATAATAATAAAAAAATGTGTTTATCTTCAATAATGTGAATGCATGTTTTTTTTTATAGATTCCAAATTGGTTCCATTATGCATGCTTTTGGAAGAGAGCAAAAGTTGTTACATATGGTGATATACATGGTTTTGATGCTCTTCGATGGGAAGATCAGGAGAAAATAAAGGAAAAAGTTGGAGGTATATATTGGCATGAGGAAATTTCACATGGAATCATAGATTGTGAGACTTGTGTACTTTTTGTAATGTTGATTATTAATGTATGGAATATTTTAAAATTGATAATGGCAGGGGGAGGGGGAGGAAGTGGTGATGGGGACACTACTGATGGCAGCTCAGCTGAAGACTTCAACACAGAGTATGCCAAGAGTGGAAAAAGTAAATGCAAAGGCTGTGAAGACTTTATCGCAAAGGTAATGTCAAAATTCATAATACACAATACAATCCAAGTTGAAACTTACCTTGGCTTTATTTTAAGCTGCAGTCACACAAACACTTGTTTCTGTAAATAAAGTTATGTATACTAAGAATAATACAAGGTACTTAACTTGAAGATACATTGAATGATTCCCTCCAGTCATTTACATGGAATATGCATTACAAATACATTTACAGTGCTCCCTCAGTATATATTGCCAACTTTTGTTCAAGATCAGTTTGGGCAAGAAAGCAGGGTGGAAATATAATGAATTCATCATCACTGACAATTCACTAAGCAGTCAAAAGAAATTCAGTTATAAAATTTATTTGGGTTACATTCTGTATAAACATTTAGGTAATTTTGAGTTTTATCCAGCAATTATGCACCGCCCTCAAGTACAGGTGTGATTACTGATGGGTGTTAGGCAATTGGCATTATTATTGAGGGTAAACCTTTTAAAATTTGACCATTTGTTTAAAAATCAGTTTCAAAATTGGCATTATTTGGGGTTGACATTATAACGGGCATGTTAACAAGTGGAGAAATCTGTTTATTGGGATTTTTAGGCAATAAACGGGGTGGTATTATAAAGCGGGGCAAGTATATTGAGGGCTCACGATGACAGAACATGGTTTAAAAGCTTGGTTTTTCTGTTTTGCACCACCAAATACATTGTAACAGTACTTCACTGGAGGAAAGTGCTGAGTTTTGATTGGCTGATACACTCTTCTGAAATTTAAGGCCACAATTACAAGAATGTTTGTTTCCCCTCCCCCTGGGTCATACTTTTGTGACAGACCAGTCAGGTGTTTTTTGTTGTTGTTTTTTTGCTTTTTTATTGAAAATGTAGGTTTTACTTGTTTTCTGTGACACATGGCATACTAAGGGGCATAGGGACATAGATAGCTTTTGTTCAACAGTATATCAGAAGTAGACTATAAAATATGGACTGTTTTCTTTATTGTACTGGTGTTTTTGTCCATACCTGTATGTGACACCTATACTAGAAATTTAAAGGATATGAAGACACCTCGCAGGGGTATATCTGTGTGTGTGTGACATTGAAAACCGTTTGGGTTCTTCAGCATGCTAGTATAAATACAGCTGATGCAAGATGTTGATTGTCTTTTAATAATTCACACAAACTCACCAAAAAGGAAGCTGTAGAGATGATAATTTACCAGGGGAACAATTTTATTTATTTGCCGATACTATAAATGCACATTTGTTGACAAGGCTACGTCGACCATCTTTAAACAGTATTTTCAATGCTTTCAGTATCTACTGATACATGATACCGATAAGACTGAGACTTTCGAAAAGGCAAAAATGAAATGTATGAATGGACAAGAACAGACATAATTTTTACCGGAAATAAAAAAAAAACTTTTTGATTTTGATGCAAATATATTTTTGACCAGGGTCCTTTTTTTTTGGCCTGGTTTGGGTGAGGGGAAACAAACATATTTTTATTTTGGTCTATGTTTCGAAATTTTGGGGTTTTTTATAGCAAGAAGTAGAAACGTAGCGTACACGTATTGTCTTTATTGTAGATTTTGCAATTGGTCATTGTTCATCGTCCATCATGGATTAACAATTGAAAATTTTTATCTTCTTGATAACTACCATTCCAATTTTTTTCAAATTTAATATGAAGTATCTTTGGAGCTGATACTTCATATTAAATTTGAAAAAAATTGGAATGGTAGTTATCAAGAAGATAAAAATTTTCAATTGTTAATCCATGATGGACGATGAACATCAAAATCAAAAAGTTTTTTTTGGAGCAAGGGAAAGGTTTGTGGAGACAGCTGAGCATCAGGTTGTACGAAACTATATGAAAAGCATGGTGCAACAAGATGGTGCTATTGTCTCATCATGTCTAATATCTGTTTTTAAAAAAAATTGTACATCATCATATCATCATATCCGTTTTATAGTCCGTTGTCCTCATCTGAGGGTTGTACAGAATTTAGAATGGTCAATTGAATGTTGAGGTGTCAATAACCCCTTGACCTCACTGGTAAACACTAGCAATCATTGAGGCCACTTGCATTCTTTCACACCTTCAGTAGGTTTTTGGACCAGTTATTGAAAGAACTACTGTGGATGATCCAAATGTCCTGACTGACTTTGTAATTCATACATAATGGACAAGTTGTACTTGTAAGAAGAAAACTTTATGAGTAGATTTGGACTATATTGAGTCGTTGTAAGGCGTGGGACAATGATCATTACAACACCAGGAAATCTGCCTCAAGTTTTTGAATATCTAACATCCTCAATTAGAAAATAAATTTATTGATTAACCTGCACAAGAAAATGACTACACTGAATTAATAGATCTTGCAAAAATGCACAGGCAATGCAGGTAACACACTGTATTCAGGAATGTATAAACAAGCTAGCATGCTTCTCTTGGGACTTCACATCACTTGCCTAAAGTAAACAAAATAAATAAATTTATATAGTACCTTATATAAAACAAATTACTCTAAAGTGCTTTACAAAGGTAAAAATTAAGAATGATACAATAAAACACAATTAAATGACAGTATGACAAAATCTTATGTCTGTAAAATTACAAATATAAAACATTTTATTATTAATATCAATAGCTAAAGTTTTGTTTTGTCTTTTAAATTGCCTTCATTTTCTCTCTCTCTCTCTCCCCCCCCCCCCCCCCCCCCCCCCCCCCCCATTGAACATACATGGGGAAAACTGATTGGTTGAAAACATCGGCCTTTAAGTGAATACAGTCATGTCATACATCGTTTTGTAGATAAATTCATTTGCATTGCATATTTCCTGGAAGTACAAATGACCAAAATTCCCAAGAGGATATTGCTTGGTGTCAATTAAAATAAAATAATTTGTATTATAGTAATTTCTATATTGTTATTGTAACTTTAATTACAGAAACAAGTGCCTGTACTGTAGACTGTCATGGCTGTTATCTGAAATATATCATTTATCCATTTTTTTTTTTAACTAACAAACTTTTTTTGCTGTGTCTCGTTATTAAGTGATGATATTTGAGTAAAATGTTTTCCGTTAGTTACCATGTATACAAGTTTAAGTTACAGTAGTGTAAATCTTTCATACAGAATTATTCATGTTTATGAATGACAGCTTGTGATTGATACAGGATTCCGTCAGAATTAGTAAGAAAGACTATGAAAGTCAGAGAGCCAAAATGTATGGGCCTGTTGATCAGTGGTACCATGTGGATTGTTTTGTGGAGAATCGAGATGAATTGGAATTTGGAAATGACTTGGGAGCAAATCAGTAAGAAAACAAGTAGCAAATGACATCAGGTGAAACTCGCATTAACTGTTAAATTAGCAAAAAGAACTCGTGTATTAATTCAAGTATGAGTAGATTAAGGCAGGTGTACTCTACTATGACTAAATGTACCACAAATTTCAGACTATAAGGCTACTCTTTTTTCTTCAGAAAAGCCTCAGCTTCTCCAGCAAGCTGATCAAAATCCATGTGACAATTTCTCAGGAGACATGAATTTTACACATAGATGTATTTCTCATGTCTTACTAAAGGAAATGTAGTTATTTTATGACTGAAGTTATTGTATATGTGTATGCAAGAGAGGTTGATATGTGTAAAGTTTATGTTAATCTTGACTGCAGAGCATAAAGCAAACACAAGTGTACTTACAGTACACTACATGCTTGTTATGTAATATTACGTGTACATAACAGAGCATGCAATAAAATCATTTTGTAATATAGACTTAGAACTTGCATGGATCAGCATAAAACAATTCTTGCATGGAATGTAGAACAGTTTTTATGGAACACTGAATGTTCTGCAGAAAATGCCGTCTGCTTTATGAATGGTTTGCACAGATTGCACTAAGCAGAATTGCATGCTTTGATATTTTTTTTTTTTGGTGGCATTTATTTGGCTCTTCAAGGGGATTATTCAAACATGAATATACTTGGTGTCATTTGTGTTTCACAAACACATCTTGTTTTATCCTTATGTGTGATCTTAATGACATTAACAATTTTTTTTTAAATGTAACTAAATATCTTTATTTCATTGTCAGAGGTATGTTGGGTGTCCACACAAAGGGGATAAGCCCACTCCCAAGCTTTGTAGAAAATAAATATATTTGCCTATGCATTTCCAACTGTAAAGTAAAGTACTTGATGTTCAGCCCAAGTAGGAACTGGGCTCACTAAGAAAAATTGCATGGGGTAGAACCCACACATCTGTGAAAAAATTCTGGATCCTCTCATGTATACATACTTGTGCTCCCATAACTGTAGTGCTATTAACATATTACATAGGTCATTTTCCAGATAGTTGTGATGAATGATTTTTATGAATAAAGTATTTTTTGTTAAAGAATGAAACAGTACAAGTTATTCCTATATGTTGTGAGAAAAAACTATCAAGGATATTGAAATTTCTTCAAGGGTTAGGAATATATCAGGTTTGCTGTCTGCTGTATGATGGTTCAGTTCAATAGTTTGTTTTGAGAATTTGTCAATTTTTCACTACGAAAGTCCACCTTTGCGTAATTCCCATCTATGTCTATCTTAGATCCTTAGTGGATGAATTGAATGTTTTGCATGGTCTGTAAGTTTCTATGGATGGGACTTGAACGGTTGATGTATTGGTTAGCATTCAATAAGAAATTGTTAAACGTCACGACGTCAGTTTGTCACTATAAGGTGAGGAAATTACCTTAGATAAATGATATTTTCTATGTAAGGATTAACAAGTCATTTAAGTTACCATGACCATGGCTTGTAGCTTTTTTAGAACGTTTCATGATATCTATGTCAGTTAATATTGTAGTTTGTCTTGCTTTCATATTGCTGTAATATGATTGTACATGTAATAATGCATCATGCTGTACATAGTATCTGCAGACTATACAGGTCTGTGATTGTTATTTGTTCTTATTTTACAGAATTAAAGGTTTTGCAAGATTGAAGGAAGATGATAAAGCCATGTTGATAGAAAAATTGGGAAAGGGACGGAAAGGGTGAGTTGTGGTTTTACGCTTTTGTGGGTGAATTATTTGCTGTAGATTCATCATGACATTGATTAACAGGTAGAGAATATTTTCTTGTGTGTACTTTAGACAGGTATATGAAAAAATCATTTTGGAAATATTTAACTAGGGTGAAGAGAGAGGCAGGTTCTGCGAAAGGTTCTGGTGGGAAAAAAGCTAAGAAGGAGGAAACAGAAGAGGAAAAGCAGCTAAAGGTGAATACTCAAACATGTCAGCTATGTAGTAAAAAAGCAGCAGAAAGTTTTATTGTGTAATTGTACATGTGCATTGCTTTAGTTTTGGAGGCATTTACTAATTGATATACTTAAAATAGAACTTCATAGGCAAATTAATTATCACTTGTAGATGGCCCTTGCTGGTTTGCAGGTTAAAAGATCACTATGTTTCTAAACATGGATGTCAATTTCATGGCATGAATTTCATGTGGCTTGAAATTTATTTTGACCATGTCCATGTAAATATATTAGTTACTTAAAGTAGTGTTATGATAGATTTTACAGAACTGTTTTAATAAGATATGATTAAAATTTATGCATTCTTATTGTTCAGGAACAAAACAAACATCTTTGGACTATCAGAGATGAACTAGAAAAGTCAGTATCTAAACAAGCATTAAAAATTTTGCTGGAACTTAACAGTCAAGAGGTCCCATCAGGTGATACCAAGGTAATGTACATTGTTTAATTTTTCAATACTTTGATGTAGCATTAAAATGGGATGGGAAAGCATGAAACATTCTGTGCTAGCTGATTGCCACTGGCGAAAGTAAATAGCATGTGTCGAGTTGTTTTCATGCCTTACTTGCCACTTTGGCGAGCGAGATTTTTCTACTTTCATTTTTGTTTTATACTTCGAATTTCGATCTTTACTTTTATTATTTTATGAATGTTTTCGTTTGTCTCTGTTCTTCGGAGACTCTTGTAATGATTCCGGAAGAGACCGAGTAATGTTCCGATTGGTTTAGATATGTGATCACGGAGTCTGTCTAGTTTGACAAATGATTTCACGGAAGGTGGTGGATAAGACGCAAGTGATAGTTGGAATGTGACAAATCAAACATTGAGTAACAAAATGGTGTCTTCCTTAGAAACGTGAACATGGCCAAAAGTCGCTTTTTGAATTTATTTCAAGCGACAAGAATTATGATGAGAACGAATAAATAAAATCTTTGAACCTTATGAGATTGTTGTTTTTCTTTGAATTTAGTGTGGCTAATGAAAATGAAATGTGGCTAATGAAAATTAGACCCAATTAGCCACAGTAGCTAGAGAAAATTCTACACTAGCGCTAACACAGACATTGATGTAATTATACAAAAATCCATTAAAAAATTGTTTATTCCATTAGCTGGGATTAGAATAGAATCATTATGATTTGCTTCTAAATTTCAATTAAATGCTTTTATGTTGAATTTTGTAACATGGATGTGTGAAGCAAATGCTTATATTGAAAACAACTGAAATTTGAAAGTGGGATCATGTGCAATATTATTTTAGTATTTATAATAAGGAAGTGTACTGGTCCTCAGGAAATTGAAATAGAAAGAAGTATTTTGAAGTTGTGTCCCATTTTCAGCTGTTGGATGCTGTGGCAGATTGTATGGCATTTGGAGCTTTGGAGAAATGCCCCGAGTGTAAAGCTGGTCAGCTTGTATACAGGTCAGTAGTTACCAGATAAACAACAATTGCTGTTCAAAGCAGACATTCATACAAAATAAAATTATCATTAGGTTTAAGACCATCGTCACAAGCGGCGGCTGAAATTTTCACCTGTGACTTTCTGCAGGAAAATTTTTCCATTTCTCATAATATATGTGCATGATACATTTTGGTCAATTGCTGAAATTCCGAGAACAGGTTGAAGATTTGAAACTGTTTACAGAATGTGAGCAAATTACTCTTGACCAATTGGAACTCTTGTTCTTCCACTTCTTCAGTAAACTAACCAAATCAGAAACCCATGTGTATAAAGATATGGCATTTTCAACATTGAACAGTTAACAAATAAACAAACAAGTGTTGGGGTATAGGTTGTCAAAGATATAGTTTCATTGCATCAAGTTTTCATGGCAACAGACAGTATTGAGTTAAATGAGGCTGTGCTAAACCAGATCTTCAGTTTTAGGCAATTCTTGAATTCTATTCGTCAACAAATTACATCAATCTTGTCATGCATATTTATGAGAAATGAGAAAATTTTCACGCAGAGAACCATTGGTAAAAAGGGAGAGGAGCATACATTTCAACTGTGGCTTGTGATGATGGTTAAGACAATTAAGATATTTTATATGTCTATATACTATGAAGTTGTCTGTATGTGTTAAAATCATGTAACATACCTGTATTTTGCATTATTTCTAATTTTCTTTGGGTTTGTTTACTTGTCTTTTAGTGGCAGTGGTTACAAATGTACAGGCAGTATCACAGAATGGACCAAATGTATGTTCATCACTAAGACACCCAAAAGGAAGGCATTCAAAGTACCAAAAGAATACCATGATGTTGACCTCCTGTAAGCATTGAGCTAGTCCATTGCTATGTAAATGAGCAAATACTTGTTACTCTGTAGTTTAGATTTTAGTAGTGTTATTTTACACTCTCTCTAGATTTAGTGGTGATATTGTACACACTCTCTCTCCTCCTCCTCCTCCTCCTCAATTCATTTAATCATGATCATACAGTCACAATAAATAATTTTTAGGTCACCTTAGTAAACTCAGGTGACCAATTGCATCTGGATTGCATCTGTCGTATGTTTAATTAAATACTATTCCAATTCTTTTCAAATTTGGTATGAGGTTACCAAATTGTTAATTTAAGACTCCTGCATTCCTGGGGTCTTAAGGGTGAGGTAAAAACAAACAAAATTGATCCAAATTTTTAAAAATCATCTTTAGAACTGCACATGTGTAAGAAAAACTAATTGTATAGTGCTGTAGAGCAGGGAGTTTTCTATCAAAATGATAAATTTCATGATCTCCTGGATAAAAATTTTGACCCCAGGGCAGGGCCAAACTTGGCATATACTGTGTATGTGTAAAACACTTATATACCAACTTCTTTAATGTTATTGATACTAAATTGAAACTTAATTAGATATATAGAAGGAGTATGTAGTCCTTTACCAAAATTATAAAGTTAATGATTCCGGGGGGTAATGGTTTTGGTTCTAGGGTGGAGTCAAAATTATTATAGTGATTGTTGTCTTTATCATTTGAAAGACTTCTCTAAGTTTGCTGATACAGAATAAAAGTGCATATTAGGAAAAGCAAGAAAGGGTGTACCAAAATTGTGAATTTTGTAACCTTAGGCTTTGACTTTAGGACATGTCCAACTTGTGACATCAGCAATTTCTTGCAATGGCATTTCAAGTTGTATTTGTTATTTTATATTTCAATTTACTTACCATCAGTTACAGGTTGTATTGCTTTAATTTGGTTGAATTGGTATTGTATACATATAAGGAACTTCCCTGAAAACACAATTCATTTTACACAAACTAGCCCCTACCATTTCCTTTGACCTTAAATTGTCACAAATTTAAGTTTTATTGGCAGAAATACATACAGTCAAACTTGTATTAAGAGACCTTTCAAGGGACATAAGAAAAAAGGTCACATATGACAGGTGGTCACTTAATTCAGGTGCCCATTTTTCAGAGGATAAACGAAACTGATATGTTTTAAACATGTAGTACATTTATTTTGACATCATCAGTTAATGGCATTTATTACAGATTGATATGAAAACTACATGTATTTTCTATTGAAAACAAATAATTACATGTACTTTTATGCATAATGTTTCTTGTAAGTGTAAAAGGAATGTTAATTTCACAAAAAGTCTGCTGTTCTTGGAGAGAAGAAGTCGGTGATTGTTGATTGTCTACCCTTTTCCAACGAAATTTTGGACAGTTCTTCCTCAACATTCACAACATGCTCCAACACACCACAATATCCATGGACCACTGTATAGTTTTTAAGTTTTTTCACATGTTCCAAAGCATCTGAATGCGTAAGTGGTTCCGTGTCCTGTCCCTCAGTCTCTGTGTCCTCATTTTCCGAACAGGTTTCCTCATCGTCCTTGAAAATGCCAAGAAGATCACTTGCTGGTTTATCCCAGTCAATATCGGTATGGTCGCAGGTCGAAATATTTTCGTCCATCATTCTTAACTCTCTAAATTCCACACCAAACAGCTCTCTGGACAGTTTCAATGCTGCAAGTGGTACGTCATCATCTGCCTCGTCAACATCGTTGTCAGTTTCTACAGGTGCAGGTGTTGTCACAAAACCTGCTTTGGCAAAGCACTTCGCAATTGTAGACGCCTCCGTCTCTTTCCAAGAATTGGAAAACCAATAAATGGCATCCAAAACCGTAATTTGTTTCAACAGATCCGGGCCACTGACAACGGGCTGCCTGTCCATTTCTTTAACCATGTGGATCAGCTGTAATCATGAATTTAATTTTTTTTAATTGTATTATGGTCTAATCGTAAAAACAATCAATTTAAAATTCAAGCCCTTACCTGTCGTTTTCTGAACTTCAGCTTTACTGTTTGAATAATTCCCTGATCCATTGGTTGTGTTTTGGAAGTCGTGCTAGGGGGGAAAAACTTCACAGAAACATTGCTGAGGTTTAATTGCGGGTGTGAAGGGGCATTGTCTACAAACAATAGAATATTCCGATTCTGACGCTTCATAGTTTTGTTCAAAGTCTTCAACCAGTCTTCGTAAATTGCGCTTGTCATCCAGGCTTTCTTATTGAAACGATAAGACACTGGGAGGTTTTTAGGGTCAATGTTTTTAAAACATCGTGGTTTTCTGCACTTGCCAATAACGAGTGGTTGTAACTTTTCTCCGGTCATGCTTGCACAAAGGGCGATGGTGATTCGTTCCTTTGATCTTTTCCCCCCTGCACAATCAAGGCCCTTTTGATGAAAAGTTTTACGAGTGGTGTCTTTAAAAAATAATCCTGACTCGTCCATGTTGAAAATGTCCCGAGAATCGAAGCCTTCGCACAACGACGCTAGTTTACTTTTCCAATCTTCGACTGTTTTGTCGTTAACGTCTCCGCGTTCGCCACTCATTGTAGAAAACACTATGTTATTTCGTTTTGTAAAACTGTCCAGCCATCCATTTGAAGCTTTGAAGCTATCAACATTCAGATCTTTAGCGAATTTCAGTGCCTTTTCTTTTAACAACCCTCCTGTAACGTTGATCCGCCTCGCGATCGCCGACTTGAACCACTCGTAAGTTAACTCGTTGATTTCCTCATTCTCCGTGGTGTATTTTCTCCTTTTGCTTGTAGTCGGGACGTTGTTTTCGTAATCTGATAAAATATCAAATTTTCTTTTCCTCAGATTCTGGATTTGGGTTTTACCAACACCAAATTCTTCTGCGATTTTATAGGCTGCTTTTCCTGCGTCTAACAGTTTTATCGCGTCAACTTTCTGTCGTAGAGTTAAAACTTTCCGCTTTGGGGTCGTCATGATACGGTACATGTACTTGTCAGCTCTGACTGGATTTGGCATGCAATATTCGTATTAGCTACATGATTTTGGTCAACACTTTTTCCTAGTTTTCAGTCGGCTTACATTTGTGCTTTAATTGACTTTAACGTGAATCGTAAGGCTTAAATAAAAGAACATTGAGAACAAAATACATGTATTGAGATGTTGAGAACATAATGATCATCGAGAGCCTGATTTGATTTAATTGAAACAACACCTTTTCTGGCCTGTCATTTAATTACCGACAATGTTCAAAGAGCGGCGCCTTTTGTTATCTGCCCTTTTCGTACCGAGAAACAAACACGAAAGTACATAACTATGAGCGAGTACATAATTTGATTTAATTGAAGCAACACCTTTTGTTGTCTGCCCTTTACCTACTAAGAAACGATACCGAAAGTTCAACTTCACATTTCTGCTCAGGAAAACGCCGTTTTTAATATTTCTCGGGGAAATACAAGGTCGCTAAATGGAGGTAAAATAACATGAAAACATGCATTTTGGGACCAAAAATTACGGTCGTTAGTCGCGTTAGACAGGAGGTCGTTTAATTCAGTTGTAGATGATAGAAAATTGTCTTGGGGGGGGAAATTTGACGGTCACATATGACAGGAAGTCGCTTAATACGGTGGGTCGCTAAGACAAGTTTGACTGTATATGCACCATCAATCAAGCATTATTTCTGCTTGGGCCTGAATAACAGTGAATGCGTGGGGTTTGGGTTCTGAGCTCCTGAAGTATTAAATAGGTGACACAACACTTGTGCTTCTTTTGGGGTTGATAATTCATTGTATATTGTTTAATTAGTCAGTTTTAACTCTCAACTTGTGTTTTGGGAGTAGATAATCATCTTTTAATAATTTTAACCATGAGTAGATAACTATTGGTCACCCTTTAATTTTGAAGTTTGTTTTGACTTGACAATGAGACTGATTTTAAGAAAATAATTTAGAGACATGTTGGCCCAGTGAAAAAAATATGTAGGAAAATGTGTCATAATCAAAATCAATTGTTGTGAAATATGCACTTTTGGTTGCTTCAAAATCTGAATTATAAGGATTGGACCTTTAATTTCCAGATTTAATTCATTTACTTTGATCACTTAAGCTCTAGATGTCTCAAAGTTTTATCAGTGTCACCAGTAATATGCATATAAATTGTAAAGCAATATCGAGTAAATCCTAAGTATATTTATGCAATCATATACATTTTGTGGAGCTTTATGCTCTTTCAACAGAAAGATTTTGTAGGTAAATATTTACAAAATATTTTTGAATTCATATATTTATGATTAATTACAAAAAGGTAACAGAAAAGTGAGGATTTGTGTGTTAATAAATGAGTCAGTTGGTATAAGTGAATTTGACTTGCTTGTTCAGAAAATTCAGTATTTAGCTAGGTTAACATTTTTCATTTCTTGATAACTACCATTCCATTTCTTTTCAAATTTGATGGAGCATCCTTTGGACAAGGGGAACATAAATTGTAAATTTCAGGACTCTCTCACTCCTGGGGATTTAAGGGTGGGCAAAAACTGTCAAAATTGACCAATTTTCAAAAAATTTCTCTACAGACACACATATGTAAGAAAAACTAAATGCATAGTGATGCTGAGCAGGAACGCCTCTACCAAAATGTAAATTTCATGATCCCAGGGATAGAGGTTTGGACTTCAGGGTGGGGCAAAACCTAGTATATATAGTATTTATGTGTAAAACATTAAAACATATCTTCTTTAATGCTACTGATACTTAATTGAAACTAACTGGATATTTAGAATGAACAGGTAGCCCTTTACCCAGATTGTAAATTTCATGATTCCAGGGGTAGGGGTTATAGTGTCAGGGTAGGACGAAAATGGTTAGTAATTAAATAAGTTAACAACTGAACATTGTTAACTTCTTCATGATAATTACTGTTCCAGTTCTTTTCAAAATTAGTATGAAGAATCTTTGAGACAAGGGAGACACATATTGTAAGTTTCAGGCCTCCTGCACCTCCATGGCCGTAGGGGCGGGGCGGAAACTGTCAGTGTTGAAAGTAAATGATACATGCCACTACAAAGTTTTTTCATATCATTCATCTTGATCAACACAATATATATTTTCCAGTAATTAATGATGATCTCCATGATAAATGTACAATTAAATGAATTAATGTAGTCAAACATACTTGAAAAGTTGTTATAGCTTCGTGGATCTAAAACACAAGCATAGCTAGAAGTAAGCAAGTATCATGTGCTTCTGCTTCATTGTGCAAAAATGTGATGGAAAAGAAAGAAATATTGAAACCTTAACTGAAATACCAGTATTAGATTTAACAAATTGAATGTTAGGTATAGGTATTAATCATAAGATGCCTGATGTGTAAGTGTCCCATCAGTTGGTTCTTTCACTTTCACAATATTCAGTTTGCAAAATAATGTGTGGAAGAGACATGTTTCAAAATAGTAGAAGATCACTGATTTATTTGGCAGTAAACTGTCAACATAACAACTAGCGAAGATCTGTAGCTGTATGGGAAAATATTGGAACAAACAAAAAACATTTTAGATCAATATATTCTTGCATTGCTGTCTTGTGTCCAAAACATACCTTCCAATGTTCATAAAAGCCCCATGTGAACCAACCAATAAGATTATTTAAGGCTGTGAGTTTTCATTTCACATGGGTATGATGGGACTTTAAGGACGTTTGAAGGTGTGTTTGGACACAAGTGTAATGGGAAATATGTTAGGAATATTTTGATATTAAAAATTTGAAACAGTGAATACAGAATACAGCTGTATAAGACCTCAACTGTGCACATAAAACCCTGCATCATAAATCAAAGGTTTTATAAGGGATGGATCTATAGCTTTCTGGATTGGCACTATAATTTCTGAGAGAACTACAGATTGGCATCGACAGAATGATGAAGAAACACAGGAAAATATACTGAAGATGTTAAATCTGGAAAATCATGCTCTGAGACTCTGACTGTTGTGATATTTTTCAGTGCAATGATGACAATTTTCATTAGGATATCTTCAGATTCTACATATTTTGTGTACATTGCAGTTAGGTATACATGTACATGTATGCTAGAACTTGAGAATGAAAAGGGAGATTTTGGAGCAAAAATTTTATAAGTCTCCTATTCTGCAAACTTGAATTTGTAGCTCCCAAAATACTGAAAATTCTCCAGCTTGCAAAGGCTTCACCACCTGGACCCCATCATGGACCTATTGGAGATCTTAAGGCAGCCCCCATACCCTCTGTAGCAGTTATTTCCAATTGTTTTAGGTGGTGATGTGTGTCAGTCTATCACTGCTGTGAGTATACAAACAAAGCCATTTGATAATTCCGAGTTAAAACATAAATAAAATGCCCAGTAATTATTGCTGTGTACCAGGATGTCATGAAAGAGGAAGACAGTTTTTTCCTACTAATATAGCAGGAGAGAAAAAAATGGATCATCACGATACTTGGACAAGGTTAGAAAGAAATTATAGGAACTGTCAAAATTGGCTGTTTTCTGCAAACAACATTTCACCCCACGTGATTACATTGCTGAGACATCTCAAGGTAATTTTACAATATTGTAATAGTACTGTGCATCACAAAAAAAAAGAAGAAAGAACTTTTATCTTAGTTTCAAAAACAAAATGTTTTCATTACTCTCACTTTCCATGGATATAAATATGAGTGTGTAGGACTTAGTGTATTGATTATTGAGTGTCTTACTTGATAATTGAGTCAGTCTTGATATGAAAATTATTAATGTTGATAATTGATATCCATTTAATAAATGACATTTAGTGTAAATATATTTAATTTAATTTTTTCAGGTCTGAAACTCTATAGTACATTTATATTCTTTCGGACAAAATTCTTCCTCTCTGCATGCTTCAAGGATTGAAAGATGAAAGTCCTTTAAGAGAAAAAAACCCCACCAAATTTGTGATGAGTTGGAGACCAGATTTGTGACTGATTGTCAAGAAATCATTTCCGTGGAGACTGTTAATGATGAAGTTAATGATGTTCCTCGAAGATTCCTTAACCATGGAAAAAAGCAACCATTATTTTCTGTTCAGAAATTTCAAAAAGATGATGAAAAAGATGATGAGGGTGTGCATTATTATACTGGGCTAGAGACTTACACTAATTTCTTTTTTACCTTGCAATGGACCTGCTGTATATTGTCTTAATTATGTATTTTACCAAGTTCAGGGGTGTGGGTGGGTAGGGGGGGGGGGTTGGTTATTCACGATGATGAATTCCAAATTATGAACTCTCTAAAATTTTCAACATTTCTAAGACTATTGTGGAAAATATTGTTTTCACTTGAATCATATCTATGTATAAACAGTAGAAAGACACAGGGTGTAACTATGCCATTCAGTAAACTGAAAGGTGACTGAGAGGTGACAATGGCAGAACTGTGCCATCAAGTCATTCACCTTTCAGTCGACTGAATGGCACAGTTTCATCCAGTGAGAGGTTTCAATATGGCATCCACAGTCATTAGTGTATCAAATATTATTAGTGTACTATTTCACGCCTACTGACTTTAAAAGGAAATTTATGCCAACACGTGCAATTCTGGATGCCACAAAATTTCCAATCATGAAACCAAGCTCTCCAAGAGAATAACAGGAACTTCAAATAGAAGAACAGAAATGCAATGGAATCATTGATTGGATGTACATATATTATACAATTTTCTCTTAATAATCAATAAATCACCGAATATAATTCAAGGCATGCATTTGGAGACACAATTGTTGACCTAAAATTACATAGCATATATTATATGTAAACTATTTCAGGAATCAGTTCAGATCTACCATTGATTGACAGATTGTTGAAAGTAGTGACTGAAAAATATATTTGATCCTGGTGACAGTTTAATGACTGATAGAGGGTTCAAAGTGCAGGACACTTTGCGTTTCCCCTCCCCCCAAATTTTTTTTCAATAAGTGTACCAACATTTTGTAACCAGTAAAATCAACTGTTTGGAAAATTCATAATTAGGGATAGAAAGGTGTCAAATAAATGAGTTCAGATTTAGATAATTATAGGTTTAGCCAAAATTTATAAAATATTGACCCAATCCATCACAAGCACAGAGGCTGCTCTTTCTGAAATAGGTTGGTGGGTTGTAAGTTTTACGTCCTGTCAAGAATTTTTCACTCATCTTGAGACATCATCAACTGTAGGTGAAGTACCACAAATTTAGACATATGCTTAGTGCTCAAAGCTGTAGCAGTAAGGGTTTAATGTGGCAATGCCTACTGTGACATGAGACCTCCGTATTTAAGGTCATATCAGAAAGACCCGTGATTCTCACTTTGAAATGCTGAGCGAAGGAGCAATCACTACCTATGTTTACATCTTCAGTTTGACATGGCCGTGACACAAGCAGGGCTTGAACTCATGACTTCCCGGTTACAAAGCAAATGCTCTAACCACTGAGCTACTGCAACCGGTCATCACCTGAAATAGTTTACATATAATATATGCTATGTAATTTTAGGTCAACAATTGTGTCTCCAAATGCATGTCTTGAATTATATTCGGTGATTTATTGATTATTAAGAGAAAATTGTATAATATATGTAATGTATTGTCAGATTTATGAAAAAATGCATAAATACATTGTACATCACTAACAACTAACATAATAAACATTACATTTGAAGTTAATTATAAGGGAAGTATTTTCAACATTAACGTATTACTTTACATGTAAATGATAAGTTTGATACATGTATAAAACAAATCAAAATGTCTTAAAAATCATATTAGTTATGTACTTGGATTGATAGTTTAATATACAGATGCCATTAATGGTACTGCAGTAAGTTTTGTAAAAGTTTTTGAAGAAAGTGTCATGAAAGTCTGTCAGTCTTTCATTTGAGCAATAAATACTCATCTCTTTTCATCTTTCTATGAGTGTTGATCCCTCTGCCAAATGTACAGCTAAGTGTACACATTTTAGCCCTGGCACACAAAAGCTGTCCTTGAATTTGATAGTAATAATCGCGGTGTTCTTTCACTGCATCTTCCCAATGTCGTCCAGTATGAGAAATTACAGGACAGTTAAGGTAGATATCGTCTTATTTCTGTTTACACATGACACTTGACCTCAACTAGCTCATCATCATCAGTGACACCATCAGGAGAAGCAGCCAAGTAGGAGTACTGCTTACAAACAATAAGGTCACTTTGACATCAGTTTTTATCTCTTGCATGAATCTGTTTATTGCAATGGACTCATACTTGTGACCATTCTTGGTGGCAGCTGTCTTAAATTGCGAGAATGAAGTTTGAGATTTTGTCAGTTTTAAAATATTTGTCCTGTCATTGCATTTAGAAATTCTGCCAAACATAGATGATGTCAGTCTCTTTAATCTCTCATTTTCAAATGCTGCATTTCAGTTTTGCCCCGTTGTGACTGTCTCTATAAGCTGTATATCAGTATCACAAATGACTTGTGTTTTTAAGTTGTAACCTTCAGGTGTCATCTCCATATAATCATGATTGTGAGCAACTACGTACGTACTAGATTGATTGAGGAAATGTTTGATAGATGGGCATTTTACCCCTGGAAAATTCAAACAAACATTTCTGAAATAATCAGAATATTTTATGGTCTAGGGTCAAAATTTAAGGTCATTACACAGCTATGTAAAATTTGAGAAGAAATTTGAAAGCTGCTGTGTAAAATTGTGCAAGAAAATTTTCTTATTTATTATAGTGTTATTTTCACAAATATAAGATTGTCATTTAAAGATGAAGAAAAATCTTAGTTTTATTTAGTAGATGTCAAAATACAAAACAAGGGGTTCATCTTGGAGTTTACAATCAAGGCATAAAAAGGTGGGAGTGTCATTTAAATATTTGAGACATCTCACGCTAATTAAATGAATTTAAAAGAATTAAAAAACAAAGCTAGTCTGATTAATGATTTTGTCATGCAAATTACATAATTATATTCAAAATCAAAGGAAGCATGCATCAATAGAAGAACATTGCAACACCTCTCAGCTAACTCTCTCCTTCCAGAAAACTTTGCGTATCTTTTCTTCAGCTTATTCTTCAACTGAATAATATTCATTTGCCTTAATTTTGTTTATCCATGATTATAAGTAACTGTTTTAAAGCATTTAAGAGTAAATGAATGACAAACAAAGTGCATTTCTAACATAATCTAAGTTGCTGATAGGCTGGGAGCAGTAGTATGGAAGATCCCCTATCTTACAATCTTACAAACATGACTCACTTTGATTTGCTATTTGCAAGCACATTGATTATCTCTGAACAACTCAGTAGCACTATTGAACTAAGTTTAAGTGAGCTTTAATCACTTACTGTCCTAATGAAGAAATAGTGACATGTTGGCATATTTTAAAAAATATTTTCAAGAATTACTTGGCCAGAAAAAAATACAAAACTCCTTAGAAAGAAGTGTAGATTCAATTTTTTTTTTTTTAAATCCTGGGCCCAGGGATAGGGTAGGGCCACAATAGCAGATCAGTTTTACATAGGAATATAAAGATTTATTAGAAGTCTTCTTTTCAAGATACTTTGCATAAAGGTAGGTATCAAAAGTATTTTTCCCACATGGTAAATATGATAACACAATGTAGTTCTTGCAGATTGCTTCATCCAATTTTTGCTGTAAATGCTAGAAAATCTTTGTTTTATACACCCATGTAAGATGCGATGTATTATGTTATGATAATCATGTCAGTCCGTCTGTCCAGCTTTATTTCTGGCTCATAACTTAAATACGATGAGACCTAGATTAATCAAACTTTGTCAGTTGATGCATCTTAAATGGGGTAGAGGGTGGGTTGCATTTTAAAATTAGGTCACTATAACCTTTGATTAAGATTATATGGCAAAATCCTGACTTGTAACTGGACAATTATCTGATCTGGAATCATCAATCTTGGTCAGTTAATGCACAGGGGTGTGCAATTAAAAATTTAACAAATAGCCCAGGGGCTAATGGCAGTAACAGTTACTAGCCAAAGATCATCAGATTCTAGCCCATGATCTACTGACAGTAATATAACAAAATGCCTAAAAATGGAGTTGATACATGCAAACTGAAATATGAATATGCAAACAATGGTCAGTTTCATATCTTTTATTATTAAATAAATTGTTTGATAGCTTCTAGCCAAGGAGTAAATGATTCAGTCTAATTATATGGTATTTCTTACTTTCTACGTGGAATGTGAACAACCTTGAAGTTCAAGAAAGTTACAAATTTCCCTTGACCTTTGGATTCATAATGTCTCGATATTTTTACAGTACTTGCACAGCTTGAAACTTTTTTTCTTCATTACAGTGCAACAATCATGTGGTTTTGTCCACTGTATATGTCTAGCTAACATTTCGTAGTTGTTAAGTGAAAAGAAAAAGGTGAAGATAATGAACATTGATCAGAATTTCTAAAAAGAATAGAAAATTGAGGACAAAACAAACGGCGAGATATGGACCCCCGGAAAAGATTGATACTTCTCCATTTTTCACTGAACTGACTGTTGCCATCAATGCATATATGTTAAAACAGACCGAAGATATTGACTTGGCAATAAAGTTAATTCATATGTAAAGTCGGTCACCTTAATATCAATGGTTGTACAATGAATTATACGTTTACTTTCACTTTAAATTTACTAGCCCGATGGGCAAATGCAATATTGATTTTTGCTTGTCCGACCTCTAACATTGGTAATTACACACCCCTGATGCATTTTAATGAAGAAGGCGTATCGCACCATAAATTAAGGTCACTTTGACCTATAATTAAGATGATATATCATAACCCTTTTTGGCTCTTGTGTATTTGAGTCCTAGAATCAAGAGACTTTGTCAATTTGTGCATCTGTAGAGAAATGTAAATTTCAGCTTAAAATCAGATCATTAAAACACATAAAATGGTATTTAAAATGATCTATTTTAAGGAAGATAATCCCTACATATGTAAGAGCAATGCAGTAATTCTATTCAATAATTATTACATCACGAAATACACATTTTTTTTTCATAAACATGAACATGCGAGGTCATTTTGATAAGAACTAAATATTGCATCTGTCCAGTTGAAGATGAATTAATAAATATAATGTAAGAAGGCTTGGAAATAATTTGTCGCTACTTAGATATGGTACATTTCTTTGTACAACCATTAAAAGAAATAATCAAAATCTATGTTTGAAAGAAAAGGAAAAAAAATATGAGATTTGCAATAAACACATTGCAATGAGTAATCATGATTTTACCTTGGGCCTAAAAGCAAAGATATTAGTGCAATCTTTGTATCAAGTAAGGTTTACATGATTTTGTGTGGTGCATTTTTTTCTGTTTATGATGAATAAACATCTGATTGGCATATCATGTGCTGTGGTGGTGCACTTTATGAACACTTTAACATAACCATCATATGTCTAGGGTGTCACACATGATAAAAAAAGGAAAAGATTACTAGGACGTGTACGAATGATTAAAAATATAATGTAAAATATGTGCTGCTGAACAAAGTTGCAAAGATATTTTATTGTGTATTATAAAATTGACTTTCATTTGCTTTCAGCAAAAAACACAAGTACACAAAGAAAGACAGAGTGTTTCCTTCGAGTACTCCATCATCAAGTGCATCACTAGATGTAGTGGATTCTGGGTAAATATTGATAATATTAATATTGCAGATGTTGGATCAAACTAGATGTGGCCTCACTAAAACTTTATTTATTGGCTTGTTTAAGCACCTTGTACAAAGCATGATTTCACCATCAAAAGAGTGATCATACAACCTCTTGATGATATTATATGATTTTTTTTTTCTCGAGAATGATAAAAAAATTATTTTGTTCTCAAAGAGGAAATTTTAAAATCCAAAATCTTGCTTTAATTTGATGCATGATGTAAATATCTAATTTAAGAAGAGAAGGCTTGTGTAAATGCTCCAATTTTTTAAATAAAGAATTATCTATGAAAATTGCAACAATTGTTTTCAGCTTGTGTGAGCTTTTCTAATCACCTGTCGTCCATTGTCTGTCCAACTGTGTGTAAACTTTGCATATTTTCGACTTCTCCAGAACCACTGGGCCAATTTCAACCAATCTATTTGAGTCTATTAGATATGAGGGTCAGTTGAAAAGTTCCTAATATTGATGCGCTAGCAACAATGTCTATTCTTGTACATGCTGACAACGGCCAACCAGAATGAGGATCATCTTGACTTTCTGCCCAATTTAAAATGAGGTGTCCACCTTAATACTGATGCATATGGGAGTGTTTGATCTTGGTGAACTTCACATAAATCAGCTTAGTGCTCATTGGCATAAACTCTAATAATGTGTGAACTTTGCAGTAAGCCCTTTGCTCAGTTGAAAAGTTCTTTTCTTTTTCTCATTTTTTTTTTTTTTTTTTTTACATCAGTCAAATGATGCATCTTGAATATGATGTACAAATATTATATCATATTTGTTGGAAAATATCTATGTGATGTGATTAAAGAGCATTTTTCTGACATTTACTCACAAACCAAAAAGATTGTATTCTGATGTCAGCATTTTACTTTTGATAAGGAATATTCAGAACTTTTTAAATACTCCTCTCCCCCTATTCATATCATGCATCAATTCACATGAAATTTCTTATTTGCAAACTAAACACCTTTTCTAATTATTTCAGAAAAATTTGATATAAAATAACTGAGGCCTTGCATCACTCTGTCGATGGTGAAATCATACTTCATGCAAGATGTTTTAACAAGCCATTAAATAAAAGTTATGGGTAATAAGTCACCTTTATTTTTTTGTATTGGTGTGTTGGTTAAGTATGATGCTAAAAGTTGAAAAAAAGACAAATACCAGAAACCATTTTAACAAGTGATTTCTTTGCTGAGAAATCCATTTTAATTCAAAAGATGCCTGACTCTTTCAGAAAGATTTTATCTTAAACCGTGTTTTGTAGAGGATAACAATACCCTCCTACCCTTACCTCACACCCCCCCCCCCCCTCCAAAAAAAAAAAATAAATCACAGATTTTCAATGTAGTCTGTTATGGATGTAGGAACAATAAGATTTCAAACTTGTTACAATAGTTTAAATGGACCATAGATCATGAAATGAATAACATAATTATGCAGAAATGTTTTAAAAAATATAGTTTCATTTTCAGTAGAAAAGGTCAATGAAATATATATAGAGTTGGATGTCAAAATTTCTTCTTGAAATCCAATATCTGCTTTGTTCTTTCAGTAAATGATTTTATTTTTTACACATATGTTCATCACTTTCATTTCAGATTTATTACATCCAGTTCTTTTATCTGTTATTTCAGGTCTAATACACCATTGGAAGGAATGAAGTTTGTGATCGTAGGAAAAACCAAGAAGTCTAAGGGAAACATAACAAAGGAAATAATGGAGCTGGGAGGACACATTGCTTCCAAAGTCGGAGCAGACACCGCAGCATGTATTAGTACTAAAGGTAGGTTACGATTCCCTTTCTGGTACTATATATGCATTTACACAGCAGCCTGTGTTATTAAGATTCCCTTTTGGGTACTATATAGCAGCCTGTGTTAATACTAGAAGTAGGTTTAAGACCAAGATTCTAAGCCTCATCCTAAAATTGACTTTGTGGGAAACAATGAGTTAAATGTTGATTAACATAGTCACTCAAATATAACCATGAATTGGTCATCTCATAAGTTTTGCTATAAATTAGTATATTAGCATTTTGATTATGTGCCATTTATGAGATTTGGTCAACTAGTGAAAATTATGGATTGATTATAAGCATGTTGGTATCTGAAAATATTTAAACACACACTACTACATTATATTTTCATTTATTACTTGTTCGATTATGATAATCGGGGTAACGTTAAATTTATTGAGGAAAGGTTAGTGGCCATTAGGGCACTATTTGTTTATAATAACTGGGACTAGAATTTAGAGACTCTACATCAGATATCCCTTTCATCAATGAAAAATCTAAATGATTGTAAAGGGGGGGGGGGGGGGGGGTGTTGTATATTATACACAATTGCATATTATATTCAGCAAAGTATGGTATTAGATTTTTGATCATTTTTTAACCAAGGGGGATAGGACTTCGATATTTCACAATTCCTCATGACCAGGCCTTTGTTACCAAAACTTTGACCTAGCGATCTTGATCATATCTATCTTTTGAACCAAGGAGGATACAATAAGTAGAGTCATATTTCCCAGGGAGCTACAGTGTGTTCTGACAACTCTTGTTTTGATTATTGTTTTACTTATTTTTGCTAAGTTTGCTTATAGTAAAAATTGTGAAATATACACCTATACATATGCAACAGTAGCCTCTACTTGATATTCATATAAAAAGCATGCATTAAAAATAGTGGGAAAAGAAATTGTGCTGAGAAAATATGAAAACAATATGGAGCGAATTTGAAGCTGTATACAGAGGCAAAAATAAAATTCAAGTTAAGGTGTTGCAGTGTAAGGACTTTTAGACATAACAAATGTGCTGTGTATGTTAATGTTGTCTTACAATCAATGAAATACTCAAGTTGGGTAATTTGAAGACCAGAAATCTTTACTGTGTCACAAGATTAAATGAAAAACCAGACCTATGAAGATTTGTCAGATACAGTGCAATAAGAGTTGAGGTGAAGATGAATTAGACTTTATATCCTGTCTTGTTGAAATTTCAGAGGAAGTTGCCAAAATGTCCAAAGGCATAAAAGATGCTCAAACAGCTAATGTGCAGGTGATTGATGAGGGCTTCTTAGATGCTGTGAAAAAAGGAGGGGCTGTCTTATTGATACAGAGTCATAGTATTGCGTCTTGGGGTTCTGATGTAAGTGGATCTGACATGGAAGTAATACTGAATTTCGTGTTAAATTGGATGATTATCAAATGTTTTAACTAAAATTAATTTATACACAAATTTCTGTAGCCTTCTAGTCGAATTTCAATATCAGGAACAAAGAGTGTAGGGAAGAGCATGGCAAAGACCCTTAAAGATGGTATGAATATACAGTACTTATTCAATATAGTAATTCTGTGAATCTGAACTTGAGGAAGTGAGATACTCAGCAGTTCTGAGATGTTAAACTGTTGACACTATGTACTTCCAATAATAATTTTGCCTTCTGATGACTACAAAATACTGAGGAAGTTTTGTGGACAGATACGGGGCACACATTCAAATTGCATTCATTTCTGCGAGACTAAACTGAAAAGGATTGTCCTCTTAATGTTACGACCTCTGAAGCAAGTTGTGTATTGAATAGTAAATTTATATTTCAGAAAAAATGTTTACAAAAAGTATGCCTTCCACTTTGAAGATGAAGGTTAAAGGTGGAGCAGCAGTGGATCCAGATTCGGGTAACTAGAACTCCTATCAGTTGGCTTAACAGATATAAAGTCTGTGAGAAAAGTGTTGAAGAATTCTTCAGAAAAGGCAGAAATAACATTAGTAATATTTGTAATCTTTCACATTATTCATTAGAATTACATGCATTTTGTGCACTATTTCATTTCAAAGACTTTATTATTTTATCCACCAAAAGGACTTGAGGACTCAGCACACATTGTTCAGAAGAATGGAGAGATTTATAGTGTAGTTCTGGGATTGGTGGATGTTGTAAGGGGAACCAATTCATTCTACAAACTACAGGCCTTAGAAAAGGATAGTGGGTCGGGGTAAGACAGTACATTTAGCTCAAGAAGAAGTCATGGGATTCACCATGTAAATTTAATACATTTATTTTAGGGTAATCAATTTGAAAATATTACCACTTTGCATTACCCTCTGCTAATTTGCATATACTGGTAATGAATATTTACATGTACAGTGATCCTTTGGAGATCCAGGTTAGAATAGGTTCTCCGTACCCCTTGCTTGTTGTAAGAGGTGACTAAGTGGGGCAGTCCTTCGGACGAGACTTCAAAAATTGAGGCCTCGTGTCACAGCAGGTGGGCATGAGAAAGATTCCTCCCTGCTCAAAAATGGTAAGTGACGAGCATAGGTCTAAATTTTGCAGTCCTTCACTGGCAATGGTGATGTCTCCATATGAGAGAAAAATTCTCAAGCGGGATGTTAAACCAATATACAACCAAGCAACTACATGTACAATGTACATCTAGACATCTACTCCTCTGCATTGACACACATGTCCAACAAAGTCTAAAGTGTAATATGTTGTGATCGTGCAACTGACTGACAATGAAGATGTACTTGTTGTGCACTGTATGCTCTCACTAGCTGCAGAACTGTAGCGTTACGGTTTTTAAGACGTTGAGCTTGCTTGAGAGCTTTCTAGTGATCATTCAAAATTTGGCCTCTACACCACCTTTCATCTAAATGGGAGAAATCAAACAGTGCCCATTGGTTTTGAATGTTTCAAATGATTCTAGGCTTTGAAACATTGAATTTAATTGATATTTGAAAGGCACAATACCATTTCTGTTGTTGATGTCATTGTTTATTATTACAGTCAGCTCGCGATACAGTGGCATTCGATTTACCGGCATATTTGACTAACGGCAAAAATTTGGTTGTAACAAATCTGCACAGTACGAATTTCGCTTGATAGAACAGCATATTTGCACTTCGGCACTGGCAGTCATTATCGGTAACAAATGTGCATTTTGACACTGTATAAAATCTGATATAATGGCAGCTTACCAGAGATTGTCAAATGGCTCTATCAATTATTGGCCATATGGCAATTATCTATCTGCAATTATATATTTACAATCAACCAGGATTATGTAACGGATTAAATTTCTCATCACCTATGCATGAGACAGCTGTCCAGGTAAAGTTTGAGCATGGATGGGTTTTATCAATGCTCTAATTTTTGTTTGATCCAATGATTTGAAAAAAAAAGAATAAGTGCACAGGTATGTTTGATGGCTTCCTATAAAATAAACATTCAACTAGAAAAGGACACTAATGAAGAGGTGCTCCTAATTAAATAAAAAACAAACAAACAAACCAAAATTATGCTTTATTCATTTTCATACTGAATTGCAAAAAGTAAGGTTGGAAAAAATTAAAATGTTGGACTACAGAATTGTTATCTAACAGGAATTTTATTTAGATTAATTTCATGAAGTATTTCCTTTAAATAGATAATGAGAGAGAGATCATGAATATACACGAATCTGAGTTGACAGATATACGATGGGGAGTAACTCGTTCTCATAATATCGACCGATAATGTTGGCAAATTGTTACACCGACAGATTTGTTATAACGGCAAAATCTTCTGAAACAAACGTGGCCGTTATAACAAGAGCTGACTGTATATCTTTGTCCATTAGTTAAATAACAATTTTTTGGAAAGAGAAGTTCATTATTCATGGATGGATTTACTACGAAACAAATTTTCAAAATTTGTGTTGTACGATATCATTTAAATACTTGCAAAATAACCTGCTCAAATTTGGTTTTCTTTTATATCTAATAGTCTTGTAGTTTCACCAAGAATCCTTATTTCAGATCAGTTGAAACAGATAAAACTAAAGTGGTTACAGTTAGGTTGCTATTCAAAAAACACAAAGACTATTTCCAGTTTTGTTTTGGTAATCCCGATCCCGATTTTTAATTAAGCAAAACAAAAGTTGTGTGTGCATCACAACGAAAATAACAGGTTATTTTGTGAAGAAACCCAGGCTAGGTAGCATTCATTGGGAATTGTTCAGAATTCCAATAACCTTACTACATTGTTAGACATGATTGAAAACTGAGAGTTAATACCATATAATTGTTACATCATACATGAACAGAAGATGTAACTTCTATAAACAAGTAGTCTCACTCTGAAGCAGTTATATTCTTTTCATCATTTTTCGTCTGCAATTTCAGGTTATTTATTATAGCCTTTGTCAAGTAACTAGTCTTGAGGGGATATTATCCAGTAAAAGGAGGGTACATGTATGAACTTGTTAGGATAAGTAACTTCAGCCCAAGCTCTCTTCTTTATTTCTTTTTATGTAAATAAACACATATTGCTAGCATTTTACAAATGATTGTAATGCTTTTTTATGTATTTAAACATGAGGAGATGTCTCCTGTGGCACTTAAACATTTCTTCTCTTACTTTCTCTAATTTACCTGCCCTTTAAATTTATTGAGAACCCTAATGTATATGATATTGCACTTGACGCCTTTGTGGCCCTTCAGGCCTTTGATATATTTTAGTCTTTGACCATAACGCAAATATGGTGAAATTTACAGCACAAATTTTCTGCACACAATTTTTCTCCACTTTCCAGCATTGGTCAATCAAATACCTTTAATTCCCTAATTCTTGACATATTCTATTACCAACCTGTATATTTATCCATGTCCTAACACTTTATAACTGTGAAAATAGACCAATAGACTCGCTTGTTTTGAATTTTCTGTCATCCGACAGACATGTTGACCTACTGACAAGATCTCGTTAAAGTGTCACGTGAAATATGGAATGTGTTGATAATGTAAACAACCGCCTTTTCCTAGATTTTCTATCGATTTCGTACAAAATAAAGATTAACAACCTTTTTCATTTACCTTTAGTTATTCTTTAAACTCCATAGACTGATTTCTCGGAAAAAACACAAACACTTTCCTTTATTTTTCTTGCATAATGCTAGAAATAATCAGAGGCTTGTATGAGTAGTTAGTCAACACATTCCATATTCACACTGTAATGTGTTTTGTATTTAAGTAGATATACGTAATGTCAAAAGTCAGTTGAGGGTATAGGTTGTGAAGTATGCTTTACTTTGCAGAATTTATATATTTTTCAGCATTGATAATTTGAAGTACACTAATTGTAATGTTACACTATTACTATTGAAAACTACTTAAGTTTTGGTATTTAGATGTAATGGAGAATGTCACATGGGTTTAACAGGTGGTGGCTATTTCGTGCATGGGGTAGAGTTGGTACTACAATTGGAGGGAACAAATTGGAGCGATATGGAAGCGTGAATACATTACTGGAAGCTTTCAAACAATTGTATGGTGAGAAGACAGGAAATGAATGGGAAAATCGAAAAGACTTCAAAAAGTATCCAAACAAGTTTTACCCTCTGGATATAGACTATGGACAGGTTAGTTCCGAATATAGATAATGGGCAGCTTAGTAGTAGATATAGATAATGGGCAGTCAAGTTCAAGATATAGACAATGGGCAGTCAAGTTCAAGATATAGATAATGGGCAGGCTACTTCTGGATATAGAACATGGAAAGATACATGTAGTTATGGATGTAAAGAATGGGGAATGAAGTGTTTCATGAAGGATATTATTATGAGTCTCATGTTAATAATTGTTTAGACTTTCTAAAATATGTCTGCCTGACCTCTAGTTTTTTTTTGTTTTTATTTTTATTTTTTATTTTCATTTCTCTTGTCACATATCAAGCTGAAACTTGCTGTGTATTTTAATAATTTTTTTTTTTGGGGGGGGGGGGGGGGGTGTCACTCTAGGTCATATTTGCAATTTTAGTTGTATTTTTATATGTGACATTACTGGAAATTGGACTTTACCAGGATACTGTATTTAGACAAAGACATTACTAATGTAAAGATTTAGTATTAAAAGGAAAATCAGGGAAAATATTGGATGTTTTAACAGGAGGATGATGATGTTGTAAAAAAATTGGACAGGACAAGTTCAAGGTCTAAATTACCAAAGGCAGTTCAGGATTTTGTGTGCTTGATATTTGATGTGGAGAGCATGAAAAAGGCCATGATGGAGTTTGAGGTGTGTGATTTCACTCTTATTGAAATATATGGTATGTATGCATGTGGCCATTTGAAAGATGCATAAAAAAAATGCTAAGTACTAGCTGCAATAATGTAGCCCTCTCCCCCCTCCCTTTTTTTTCAGTGGGGTGGGGTGGGGGGGGGGGGGGGCTACAACTCCATAGGATTTCTGTAATGGTGCAAAAGTGGTAGTGATTCACGCTCACAATGAATTTGGCCCAAATCATAAATAAGTGACAATAACATTCACAGTTTAAAGCTCAAAAGAAAAAATGTAGTTGTGCTGGACAAATTAATCCAAAAAATATCAAGTACAGTCCATATATTGGTTATTTTTCGTGTATGTCAACATCACAACTTGAATTTTTCCACCATGTTTACTGACCTTGATTGATTTTATTTTGGGACAGCCAATGAGAATTCAGGAGCAGATCTTGAACTGAATATAGGAATTTCCCTATTTTAAACATATGTAATGTGGTAAATATGACGTTTCCATCATAAACACTTTTTTTTAATGATGTTTTAGTAACAGAATGAGGTAAGTCCGCTGGTCTACACTGATATTTACTTTATTAAGCCAATCTAATCTCCAAGCGTAAGTCCTTTAAAATCATGCAAGATCTGTCATGACTAAAGGTGACTGGTAAATATGCTGGTTAATTTATCTGGGCCGTCTTTAAAAAATGTTTGGAATTGTCACCTGGGAGGTTTCAAACCCAGGAGGAAGGGAGGGAATTTATTTTTTTCTCCTTTAAATTAAACAATATACAACCAACCATCATTGAAGTGGATTTTAAAATTGATGATAAAAATCACAATATAAAATGGTGTACATGCATGTATTTATTTTTTCAGATGTTTTTCCTTTGATTTCTGAAACAAACAAGCCAAAATGATTGTTCAAAATTCTGTGATAAAACACTCAAAACTTTGACAAAGGTAACTGTTCTAATCAATAATTTGCTCGCTATTGTGAAGATCTATTTTCACATTTTTTTGAAAATTAAAACTGTAAGTTCTGTTGCTAACTTTCATATCATTATTTATGCTACACACAAAGGGATGGACACTTTAAGGGTTTTCATAAAGAGCTAGCACCTGGTGATTTCTTGCCCCCTACTTTGAGTAAAACCTTCGCCTGCATTGTATAGTTAAGACAAAAAAGGTAATTCTGTGTTAATTCAATAAAACACTGATGTCACGTTTGGGTTGCGGTTGGCAAGTAAGCCATTTTAAAAAAATTTATTTCTGGTTTTGTTTTCAGTAATGTGACTTTACATATTAGTGTGACATTTGGCAGCTGCTACTTGTCAACAGCGATCTTATAAATGCTTTATTACAGACAGCAAAAAAAAGACGTTTTACTGATTCAACTGGTTAAATCAGTGTGGATGTCAAACAAGATGTTAAAAAGATGAGTAATTTGATGAGCGAAGAAAATTTAAAACTTTTTAACCGATGGAGCATTAAAAATGTATATATGAATAATTTTGTCAATAAAATTTTTCTACCAGGAATAATTTTATTGAGGTGGGTGGCAATTCCAAACAAAATGTAATTTTATTTTGGCCCTGTGTTTATTTATAAAGGGTTAGTTTTTCCATCATGAATAAAAGAAATTATTTTGTCTTAAGGAAGTCTAACTTAAAAGAGATCTTTTAAGATGAAAGTCTGTTGCATTAAAAAAAATTTATTTTGCACCATTATCATCTTATGGAATTGTAGCTTTCTCCAGAAAAACGTCGGATGAAGAAAAAAAAATCTGAGATGGCTACATTATTGCAGCAGGCTAAGAACAGGTATATGTACATGTATTTGTGTTTTGCAGATTGACCTTAAGAAAATGCCACTGGGAAAACTTTCCAAGAAACAGATCTCTTCTGCATATGGTGTTCTGACTGAGTTGACAAAGGTAAATTAGTTTGCTAAAGTAAACAGTCTAAATTATTGAGTTGTTTATGATTTTTGATTTTAACAAATTTCTTTTTTCATTTACCCTCCATCTATTTCAGCTGATGGAGAAGGGTGGAACAGAGACGCAATTTCTCGACTGCACCAACAGATTTTATACACTTGTACCACATGACTTTGGATTGAAGAAACCACCAATTTTGAAGTCAGCAGACGTCATCAAGGTGAAAACAATACAATTAGGAAGTATTCTAACATTAAGGTCAATAGTATGGCGAGGCATCCTGGAGAAACGAGGTTGATATGCCCAATATATGATGGGCCATATTATGGTATCGATTTTCCCATCTGTCTGTCTATTGTTTAGGCCATATCTTTCACACTTTGAGGCTGGGACTATTAAACTTGGTCAGTTGATGCATCTCTTGGAGGGGGGGGGGGGGGGGGAAGATGGGTTGTGAACCAATAAAAAGGCCACTGGTCTCCTAATGAAATTTTATGGATATTATCTCTCGCACTGTAAGGAATAGGATTACCAAACTTGATCAACTGATGCATCTTAGGGGTAAGATGCGTGACAAACCAAAAGTAGGCTGGCCTCCTGGGATTTTATGGTTATACATGTACAAATAGTTTTCAGATTTATGTCTTTGACACTGTGAGGCCATAGGACCATCAGACCCAGTCAGTTGATGCATCTTGAGGGAAACCCCAAAAATGGGTCACTGTGGCCTCATTCTGGAATTATGTGGCTATACATACTCAAATTGTGTGTGAATCATACATGTATTTGTATAGCAAATCAAAAGTAGGTCACTGTAACCATATTTTAGAATGCAATAGACAGTGTCAAGCTTGCAACTTCAAGCATGCTGACATAGTTACCCATCATGTTTCTAGTTTCCAGTGATGATTCTATTTCACTATTTAGCAATATTCCTCTATTTTTAATTCAGGAATCTGATATTTCAAAAGTGATTTCTGGTATTTCGATGCTTTCTAGTTAAACAGCAAATTGATTGTTTTTGCAAATTTATGCGGTTGGAAAAATTTGGGTTGTTTAGTCCATATTCTTATCTGACAGTGGCATGGCAGTTTGTCCAACTTTAAGGTCAAGACATATCAGTTACTGTTAAAAATCATGTTTGCAATGGTTAAAACTATTGCTGGATGTCAAAGTGGAGAAAGTACATATCAGAAAATGTGGAAAACAATCAAACCAGCTAGATGTGTTTTGTAAAGATAAACAACATTTACTCTATAACCTTCATACTGAGATTAATAGAACAAAAGTTTGGCAAGTTGAAAAGATATTTGACAATTTGCAATGTTAAAACACAGTCGTCCGCCAGTTGGTTTTCATTTCGACTGTCTGACTTGCTCCCATTAGAAAAATATTGTAAACAATATAAAAAAAAATATTTTAACAATACTATATTTTAATGCTAGGCTATGTTATCATTTACAATATTTTTTTTAATGGAAACAAGTTGTGTGATTGAAAGAGAGTCACACTAAAGGACTAGAAGTAAAACAAGGACAGAATGAAGAACAGAAGCAAGAACTAAATATCAATAGAAAGACAATTTCAGAAAGGAAAATGATGGAAATGCACAAAAATGCTTCAGGAACTTCCAGAAACAATTTTAATGGTCTAAAAGCTATGTGCATGCACGATCCAACAATTAAAACATGTAGAAAGAAATAAAGTTTTACTGATTTTAATTCTTTGTTACACATTTTTAGGCTTATTTTTGGGTCTGCAGAAACTTAAATTTCTACAGTATCTGGGCAACTAGGGGCTTCGCCAACAAGGGGGCCTGAAGGTGCCCCTTGACCCCCAGCCTAATTGATAATGTCTGTATAAGATTCTGTATGACATTCTATTGTAAAATTACTTTACAGAAAAGAAGCTACCATATACATATAGTAACATTTTAAAAAATTGGAAAGTACATTGAATTTTTTTAAGCAATCATGAAAATTCTTTTAAAAAAATTGTAGTCAAAAACTGAGATGTTGGACAATTTACTGGAGATTGAAGTAGCATACAGTTTACTGAAAGGTGGGGATGCTGGAGAAGATCCAATTGATGCTCACTACAAGAAACTGCACACTGAGATGGAGGTCTGTATCAAAGCCACAGTATACAGATTAGAAAATTTCATGATGTTTATTGTGAACATTAGAAGAAAAGCTTACATGTACATCTCATTTCCTACATGTACATCTCATTTCCTACATGTACATCTCATTTCCTACATGTACATCTCATTTCCTACATGTGTATCTCGTTTCCATTCTGAAGATGTGCATTTTCTATACATGCATTTCAGCACGGCATTTATTTATTCTTCTTGCAGCCATTGGACAAAACCTCTGAAGAGTTTAAGAGACTAAATGAATATGTCAAAAACACTCATGCTGCCACTCATAACCAGTATGACTTGAATGTTCAAGAGGTCTGTAACACTATTGTGAAATTGTGTGAAAACACTTTAAGATATACATGTATGTTGATGCATTGATAATGATACTTACTAAAATATGCTTTATATTCTAAACATTTGTAATATCAGATATTCAAAATTGAAAGAGAAAACGAGGCTGAAAGGTATGCTCCTTTTAAAGACCTACACAATAGACAACTTCTGTGGCATGGCTCTCGCACTACCAACTTCGCAGGAATTCTCTCCCAGGGTCTGAGAATTGCCCCACCGGAAGCACCAGTGGTGAGGACAAGTAAAATATGAAATTATGATAACCCTGTGCACAAAAAATGAAATCTAATAGTAAACTGTAGGATTTTTATGCATGTACATGCTGATGAATAAGTAGATAATTTAAATTATTGCAATGATCAAAGAATTCCATGCTCTCTGATTGGCTGAGATCCAATAATGAAGGCAGAATAGAATGCTGTATTCACCTGCTCATGCCTTTGAGGTGAATATAACAATTGATTTCTCCAGCATTGAACCAAAAATGAATTGTGAATTTCAATATTTATGTAGTTGATTAATATTTTTGGTCACTCAATAAACTCATGTCTTTTGTCACTTTCATATATCTTGCACTATAATTGATAAAGGTATGTGTGCTGTATTAATTGAATAATATCAAAGGAGTAAAAGTACTTTTTTATTGAGCAGTAATACATGTAAGTTATACAGTTTGTGCAATTTATACAATTCATCTTGAAGGATTAAAAAGTAATATGATAAATGCCCCATTTCAAAATATTCATCCTCACATGATGTTGAAAGCTGATTTTAAAAGTAAACAATTATATGGCAACATGAAAGCATGGATGGCCCACAGGCTGTTGGCAGAGAATAATTAGCGATAAAAGACAGTCAGATTGGAACAGGGTAAAGAGAACCACTTTGAGTAATAGACAAAAGAAGGGGAGTTTAATTTCATGTTAATGAAATCAATTTTCATATAACTACATAATGTAAACGAAATCTTCCTTCTAATGATACTTTTCCTACATGCTTGCACACATCCACCATAAACATCAATGTTTTGTAAATATGCATTAGAAAATCCTGTTTTGACATTGCATTAAATAGACCAGTACTTTGTTTAATACCAATCAAAGATGTTGAGATTGTCAGATATTATTTTACATGCATGTAGTTTATCATACTGACAAAATTTTGGTCTGGTTTCTAACATCGAAAAAGTGCTGTATAATATGGCACATATATGTTTGAGAAGGGTTCCTATCACAAATTGAAATAACAATTGTTGGATTGTTGTAACATTGAACCCAATATAAAGATGATTGATCATGTTATATTTGTAAATCCACATGTTCTACTAACTGGTTAAGGCGTCGAGCTTGCTCGAGAACCTTCTAGTGATCATGCAAAATTTGGCCTCTACACCGCCTTTCATCTCAGTGGGAAAAATCAAATAGTGCCTATTGGTTTTGAATGTTTCTTATGATTCAAGACTTTGAAACATTGAATTTAATTGATATTTGAAAGGCACAATACCATTTCTGTTGTTGATGTCATTGTTTATTATATCTTTGTCCAATAGTTAAATAACGATTGTTTTGTAAGAAAAATTCATTCTTTGCGGATGGATTTACTACAAAACAAATTTTCCAGTGAATTTTCTGTTGCACAATATCATGAAGTACTTACAAAATAGCCTGCTCAAATTTGGTTTTCATTTATATCTATAGTCTCGTAGTTTCACCAATAATCCTTATTTCAGATCAGTAGAAACAGATAAAACTAAAGTGGTCATGGTTAGGTTGCTATTCCAAAAACATGAAGACTATTTCCAGTTTTGTTTTTGGTAATCCCGATCCTGATTTTTAATTAAACAAAACGAAAGTAGTGTGTGCATCACGACAAAAATAACTGGTTATTTTGTGAAGAAACCCAGGCTAGGAATTGTTCAGAATTCCAATAACCTTACTACATTGTTAGACGATTGAAAACATGGTTAATACTGTATAATTGTTACATAATACATGAATAGAAGTTATAACTTCTATAAACAAGTAGTCTCACTCTGAAGCAGTTATATTCTTTTCATCATTTTTTGTCTGCAATTTCAAGTTATTTATTATAGCTTTTGTAAAGTAAATAGTCTTGAGGGGCTATTATCTAGCAAAAGGAGGGCACATGTATGAACTTGTTAGGATAAGTAACTTCAGCCCAAGCTCTCTTCTTTATTTCTTTTTATGTAAATAAACACATATTGCTGACATTTTACAAATGATTGTAATGCTTTATTTATGGACTTAAATATGAGGAAATGTCTGCTGTGGCACTCAAACATTTCTTCTCTTACTTTCTCTAATTTACCTGGCCTCTGAATGTATTGAGAACCCTAATGTATATGATATTGCACTCAACACCTTTGTGGCCCTTGAGGCCTTTGATTTTGATGTTTTAAATTATGTAGTCATATACACACAAAGTATTGTCTCTAATCACTAGATCTTGCCGTCTAACTATAAAGATGGCTGACCAGGTATTGTTTCATAACCAGTTTCAATGGTTTTAATTATTCAATCATGTAATAAACAATTCTGGATATTTCCGTGGCTTAATGATGTTTTAGTTACCCTTGATGTACTCTGGTAGTTAAAGCATTTTATTAACCCCAAAAATGTCAATATTTGTATAATATTTAATCCGATACATGAAAGGTAATATACAATAAAATGTGAATGTAAAATTTTCCTACAAATATGTGTGACATTTTGCAGACTGGCTACATGTTTGGGAAAGGTATCTACTTTGCGGATATGGTATCAAAGAGTGCAAACTACTGTAGGACATCGAAAGCTGACCCAACTGGTATCTTACTCCTGTGTGAGGTGGCCCTTGGTAACATGTAAGAACTGTTATGCACTATTTATATACTATAATACATCTGTTGACTGAGATAAGGGCAACATTTGCTTTGTTTGATCAATAGACCAAAACGTTGCCGGACTCCATAGGCGACATGTTGGTCCGAAGATCCAACAAAACACATTTTGCTTGAGATCTAATCAATAAATACATTGTTATAATTTGCAACTCTGAAGAAAAATAATGCAGGTTTATCATATGATTGTCAACAACTCTGAATAACATCACTCTCTGTATGTGTTAAACTGAATAACATCACTGTGTGTGTGTTAATCTGAACAACATCACTGTGTATCTGTTAATCTGAATAATATCACTCTTTGTATGTGGTACTTACAAATGAGCTCTCCAATTAACAAGACTCCTTAAACGCTCTCCAATTAACAAGACTCCTTAAAGCAATATAAGCTGTCAAAATTGTTATTTTGGGGTCCCAAAATTTAATCGAAAATTTTGTAAACATCTACCTTCTAATACCTGATTTTATCGATTAAACTTTTGACATGTTGTATTTTTTGCATTAAATGCAAAAATGTTCGACAGTTGAAATTAAGTCTTCCCGTACCTTAATTTTCCTGACATTATTTCCGTATGCAATGACCTAAAGTTGAACTCATTCGGCAAAATCAAATGCACAAGCGCAATATTTCCGGTAAGCACGAAAGATGTCTGACACAAAAGGTTCGAAGCGAGGGAGAAAGCCGACTTTGGAATTTTGCGTAATGTTTCGAGCGATCCCTTAAAACTATCATAACTAAAAAACATACTATCATAACTTAAAAACATAATACATCGTTAACAATGCCAAAATAATGATGGTAACTAGAATTTTATCTCACCTCGCCGTTCATATTTTAATGACCCGGATAAAACCTGATCCACCCCGATCTGCATCAGAATCATTCGTGTCAACATCGGTTATCTTCGGGATTGTCGCCGATGATTAATCAGCTGCCATTGTTAGGGTCAAACGGAATGTCGAGGAATATATTTTTCATCACGTAAAGGTGTGTAAACAATGCATAAGAGAGGAAATTCAATGCAGTTCTTTTTTTCAATCATATCAACGTTCATTTAACCTCTTTTAATGCCACTATAAAAAATTGCAATTTTGGCAGCTTATATTGCTTTAAACGCTCTCCAATTAACAAGACTCCTTAAACCTGTGCTCATTTTTGTTACAGATGTAAACATTTCAATTGTTTCTATAGGGGTTGGTGAAATGACAAAGTCTTAGGACATGACAAAAATTGACAAACTTGTTGCAGATAGTTATGATATAACTTGAGTAACAGTGAATATTAACATGACTGCATCAAACGGTGTATTGGAAACTTGGTTTTAGGCTGAGCAGTTGAATATCAAGTCTTCATTGAACTAGGCAGCACAAACAGTGGATGTGCTGGACTTTTTATTGTGTAAAGTTATACAAAGAGTACATATTTATAAGGGTATAATGCAGTAACAACTGTATTATCAACATTTCACCAGGTCCAAATGTTTTCATTGATATAGACATTTTAAAAATTTACTCTTTTCCCTTTATAGGGCTGTCACACTATAATGTTTTAGACAACTTATTGCAACATGTGAAAAATTTATCCAACATGCTGGCATGCGTTAAAGTTGAATTAAAATGTCAAGAGGAACCTCTTTTTGGACGCACATATAGTATTACTAGCGTATTGAATAAATTTATAACCTATGTGTAACATATGAGTAACTTATTCGTAACTTATTCCTAGAGTAAACATTAGGTTGAATATGTCAGTATATATGTATTTATAAGGATATAAGTTGCATATAAGTTAAAAATATGTTTCTATAAGTTAGAAATAAGTTACGTGTACGCTGCACTATCACCCAACTACTTGCTGATGTATTTAGACGTATGTCAACTGATTAGTTACTTACATGTTATGTTCATGAACGTGTGCATGACTCATCTAAAGCATTTATCTAGCTTATGCTTAACGTATAAACAATATGTTGGCATACACTGAAAATTTTACACAAGGACAAAATTTTGAGCCATGTTTGGTGTATGACAGCATTTACTATAATAATCAAACACAAGTACAGTGTTTGTGGAACTTGTGATCATTGCATTTAAACTGTTTCAGGTACGAGAGGCCACATGCAGATTACATCAACAGATTACCAAAAGGGAAGCATAGCTGTAAAGGTAGATCAAATTAATTTACTGATTATCAGGGTGCTTCACTTGAGCTCAACATTGAGGCTTTTCTGATCAAAGTTTGGAAAGAGACTGGTTCACGTTTTTTGTTGAAAAAAATATTTTTGATGTTTAAAAATATGACTCGTTTAAAGTTTACAATCAAAATTTGAATCTTCTTCAAGCAAGGGTAGGGGTGATATTTTAGCCTTAACTTTGTGTTATGTAAACAAGACTCAAGTTTATTTTTACAAACAAACTCATGAACTGTAAATTTTACAATTTAAAGCATCCTAATTTACTGACACAAATTTAACTTTTAAGTGGCATGTTTTATCTAAAGGATACTTGAAATATGATATATATCATAATCTTAGATCGATAACTATACATTTTCAAAACTTTGTAAACAATAACATACATGGTCTTCAGTCTTTATTTACACAACAAATAATAAACTTTCCATTATGAGCTTCTGTCATAATGTATAACCTTGATTTTTTATAAAACCTTTTAAACAAATTAGACAGATTTTGATATTAAAAGGTTTTTGAGGAAAATCATGAATTAGTCAGCACATGAATGTTTTCTTTCTGTAAACTTTACAAATTTACCACTTTTCAAGACTTATTCATGGAACCTTGTCTTATTTGCATATTTGGTTGAAGCTGATTTTATTTTCATCAAGTGGGATGGAAGGGTGGCATTCCAAAAGGATACAATTTAAAGAAAACTATTCAAAATAGGGTTGTTGAAAATGTTTTTCTACTGAAGCAGTGGAACCAAAATAGATATAAGCCCTGAAGAGTATGACTTATATATATATATATATATATGTAACTATACATCATGATGTATTTTATTTTCACCCAATTCGTTCCATTTTAAAATGGTAAAATTTTCAAATAAATCACTTGTTAAAACCTTATTTCCCTTCTCTCTTTATGGAAATATCTCTTGTATGTAAAAAGTATGAAAGGAGTGCAAAATGTAGACTTTTAAATTGAGGCCAAACTGTTCATTCCCATCTTTGCCCAAAGCATTCTGTTCTTGATCTAAACCATTTATTCACCATCTTAAAGTCTTCTGTTCTTGATAAGAACCACTTGTTCTTGATAAGAACTATTCTGTTCTGAGAAGTGTTCCAGTCAAACTGTTCGGCAGTCATTCCCTAGTGAAAATCGTTCATTTGCAAACCATGCAGCGTTCAATCACAGTTCCACTGGTATAGTGGTATGTTTCCAGACATGATGTATATGTTGGTTCAAGCTTTTTCAAACCATGGAAACCAGAGACAATTGCACAATACACACGCGTGCGTGTGCACGCGCGCACACACACACACACACACACACAAATATATATATATATATATATATATATATATATATATATATATATATATACACACACATTTAGCTGTAAATTTTACAAAGAATGTAGCAAATTCTTTGAGGATTTAATGGGTATGGTCAATCTAAATCATTCTAAATAATACACAAACACCATGAAGTTCAGTTCCTGGCATAGTGTTCCATGAGGCTTTTATTTACTGTACCATTCTGTATGTCCTTTCTTTTTTCAGGTGTGGGTATGACTTGTCCAGATCCTAATGGAACCTATACAACACCTGATGGTGTTGTTATCCCCATGGGAAAAGGTTCCAATGCTAAATGTGGCCATACCAGTCTTTTGTACAATGAGTATCCTTTTACCAGAATTATGTATACATGTGCATGTATCTTTAGGTATAATGATAATTCATGAGATAACTTCAGTCTTGTTTAGTAACAATGAAGTGTTAGGCTTGTATATATAAATGACAAAACACAGAGGTTCATGCACTGGAAGAGGATGTGGGAAGTCATAACTACTGTATATACATTTTGCATTTTGCTAGTGTTACCTTATTTTATTGAGCATCAGTAAATAGGAGTTTTGTTATGAATACAGATTTCTTCTGGAACTTGGAATTTCCTAATAAAATTCGATAAGTCATTCACCGTTATGCATGTACATATGATTTGTAGAACTAGATTACATATATTACAAAATCCAAACTCACAATGATATTGGAACTTTTCTTTAACCCATTTTTAGATTCATTGTGTATGATGTGGCACAAGTGAGCATGAAGTATTTGCTCAGAGTGGACTTTCAATATAAGTGGTGATGTAAAGATAGTGATAAGAAGCTGGAACACACCATTTTAATTTCACTTATACATGCACTAACATTGCTACAGATAATGTTGAACCAAGTTAGAGCTGTAGAAGGATGTGAATTTGTAGAACTAATCACTGGTTGACTTTGCATTCAAATCTTGAATACACAGTGCCAATGTGTTACCTTGTAGCATTTCTGTTAGATGTTATTCTTTATCAGTGTTGATCACTCAAATCTATCTAAGTAAGAAACTACAGTATATATAAGGCCCCCAAAATCGACACGTGTGCCTCAAGACCAGGTGTACTTTATGCAAGTATCCTGGAGTTATTAATCCCGATTTGGCGAAAATGAGCTGTAAGGTGAGAATTGTGATAAAGCTGACATTCGTCACCTGTACTCTGATATGTTATACTTGTGTAGTTATTTTTCATGTTTTGTGTCATTGATTTGTCTTGTTATTATTATCGATTTTTGTCAACTCAGAAGTTTGAAATTACAGCTTACATGTCATTACATTATAACCTGACAATTTACATTTTGTAAGCTGGGTATTGCATGTGGTAGAGGTTGTGCATCTGGGGTGGAGAATTAACCAATGATTATTCTCTATGACTGTCTTGGCTGGAAGAAGTCAAGGTCACTTGGTCACTTCAGTGAATAAAAAAAATGACATATACAGACAATGTACATGTAAATGCGGAAGTCAGACTTTTAAGACTTCTTTGGGGGAAAATATGTTTTAGTAACATGAGAAGTATTGGTGAAATGAAAAATAATGATAGAAGAGGTACATACAAGATTTAACAAGAATCTAACAATGGAAGCCAAACTTTATTAACCTTTTTGAATATTTTATGAAATTATAAAGTTATTTAAACTGTTATATTTCTACCATAAGGTAATACTGAAAATGAAAGTTTATTTTTTATGTTTTTGTGAAGTGGCAATTTGTGTACCAAAGAGACTAGACCTAATCTGAAACTGAATTAGGCTGGATGGAAAATGCCTTCTTTTGATTTATCCTTGTACATGTAGGGAGATTCTCTGTCTTTATTGATTTAAATGAAAATATTAAAGATACATGTTTAGTGAATATTACACATTAGGAACATCTCATTTGTTTTAAAGGTAAGAAGAATTCACCTGTTTTTGATGTAGGTACTGCATGTTTTAGTGATTAGTGTGTAGTGTTTTGTACATATGATTAGCTTTGTTACCATGAAAATAAAACCTAGCGTAACATGTAAATGAACTTTATTTTAATTTTCTTCTTGCAACATACTTGTTGCTGTAATGTATAAACTTATGTATTCATTACAGTTGCTTGAGACCTGTGGGTATTTTCCTGATTAAAGTGTTAAGTTCATTTGAATATGGACATAGATAATACACCTGAATTGTCCAGATTTTACAAGATGTCAGTGGGAGAATGTACATGTACGTTTTATGAGTTTTGTCAAGGACTAGGAGTACCATTACTGGTGAAGTCTCCATATGATTGAAAAATTCTCGAGCTTGACGTTGAAGAATATAGTTATCCAACTCGTGACGATTCTATTACATTTTTCTCGCGCGCTTGCGCACATCCACCATAAACATCATTCCTTCATAAATATACATTAGAAATTGCCTTTCCCCCTTGCATTTGGTAAGCTAGTACTTCTTTAATACCCTTATATAGTTTGCTGAAATTATCCAAACATATTTTTCATAGTTTATCATAATGGCTAGCGGAGATGGGTCTTCTTTTTAACATCGAACAAGATTAATACGGCACTTATACCTTTTTTTAAAAAGCAAAAACAAAAAACCCCTGACCTATTCAATATCTCCTGACATATATAACACACGGCTTTCACAATTTTATGGCAAGACATTATTGCGTGAAGTTTGACCTACTTTTTAAATCTCTGACCAATTCAGTATTTCCTGAACTATTTAAGGGAGACCGTTCATACTTTGTGTATAGATTTCTTTTGGTAAGGTCATTTCATACTGTGGCCTTGGAATTGGCTTGCTTTTACTAAAACTTAATCTGTGAAATATCTTCGGAACTATTGAAGGAAGGTTGATTAATTGATTATATATTTAACGTCCCGCTCGAGAATATTTCACTCATATGGAGACGTCACCATTGCCGGTGAAGGGCTGCAAAGTTTGGGCCTATGCTCGGCGCTCAGGGCCTTTGAGCAGGGAGTGACACGGGACCTCGATTTTTGCAGTCTCATCCGAAGGACCGCCCCATTTAGTCGCCTCTTACGACAAGCAAGGGGGTACTGAGGACCTATTTTAACTCGGATCCCCACGGAAGGGCTTCCACATGTATATAGAGTCTTTACAAAAGGCCTTGTAATACAATCGTGTTTGATTTTGTGACCTGGAAGTTTGACCTATTTTTAATTTAACCAAAAAGAAATAACCACTTGACCTAATTAATATCCAGAACAATTTAAGGTTGTTTTAGATTGGTTGTTTGTTTTACGTCCCTTCGAGAATTTTTCACTCATTTGAGACGTCACCAGCAGTAGGTGAAGGGTAACAAATTTAGACCTATGCATAGCTATTCTCTCACAAGCTTCAGTTGCATCTCTATCAACACTTAGAATCACGTGACGTCACGGTATCAACAATCATTCCCTTTAAAACTTCAGGCAACAGGTGATGCATCAAGCTCTTTTCATAGCCCACTGGAACCTTGATAAGTACATCATCATTTAACTGTTTGTTTTTTATTTTGCAAGTTTTATCATATTTTTTCCATCCTTTTTTTTTTTTTATTAAGGTATCGAGCTTGTTCGAGAGGCTTCTAGCGATCATGTAAAATTTTGCCTCTACCCCGCCTTTCCGATCTCCATGGGCGAAATCAAGTAGTTTCTGTTGGTATTGAACTTTTTGTACGATTCAAGACTTTGAAACATTGAATTTAATTGATATTTGAAAGGCACAATACCATTTCTGCTGGTGATGACGTTGTTTATTATGGCATCTTTGTTCAATAGCTAAATGACGATTGTTTGGCAAGAAAAGTTCATTCTTCGCGGATGGATTTACTACGAAACAGATTTTCCCCGCGAAATTTGTGTTGCACGATATCATTAAGTACTTACAAAATAGCCTGCTCAAATTTGGTTTTCATTTATATCTATAGTATAGTATTTTCACCAAGAATCCTTATTTCAGATCAGTAGAAACAGATAAATACTAAATTGGATTGTGCATTGTTAGGGTTCGGTTCCTATTCCAAAAACACAAAGACTATTTCCAGTTTTGTTTTCGGTAATCCCGATCCTGATTCTCAATTAAGCAACACTAAAGTAGTGTGTTCATCGCGACGAAAATATCAGGTTATTTTGTGAAGAAACCCAGGCTAGGTAGCATTCATTGGAAATTGAATCTTGTTCAGAATTTCAATAACCTTTCTACATATTACGTTGAACTTTTGAATTGTTTGACATTATTGAAAACTGAGAGTTAATACCGTATAATTGTTACATCATACATGAACGGAAGATACAACTTCTATAAACAAGTAGTCTCACTCTGAAACAGTTATATTCTTTTCAGCATTTTCCGCCTACAATTTAAAGTTATTTATTATAGCCTTTGTAAAGTAACTAATCTTGAGGGGATATCAAGTAAGAGGAGGGCACATGTATGAACTTGTTAGGATAAGTAACTTCAGCCCAAACTCTCTTCTCTATTTCTTTTTGTGTAAATAAACACGTATTGCTGACATTTTACAAATTATAGTATGCTTTATTTATGCACTTGAATTGAGGAAATGTCTGCTGTGGCACTCAAACATTTCTTCTACTACTTTTTCTAATTTACCTGCCCTCTGAATTTATAGAGAACCCAATAATGTATATGATATTGCACTTGACGCCTTTGTGGCCTTTCAGGCCTTTGATTTTACATCAAATCTCCATTCCTGCATTTAGCTGCGTTTTCCACCCACAGTTTGAAGATTTGTATGAAAAAACTAAGACCTTTATAAAACCAATTGGTCTCCGAGTCAAAAAACATTTACATGATTCTGACTTACCTATGGACATCATAAAACCCTCATCACTTTCAGAAATACCACCCTGGAAATTACTAAAACCCAAAGTTGACACTTCACTTTCTGAATATAAAAAATCTGAAACAAATTCCGCTATTTTCAAACAAAAGTTATCTGAACTAAAACAATCTAAACATTCTACAGCTGATATTTATACAGACGGTTCGAAAGATCAAAATAGAGTTGCTGCTGCTGCAGTAATCAATAACAATGTTTTCTCAGCACGACTCCCAAATGAAGCAACAATTTTTACCGCTGAATCAAAGGCTATCCAACTTGCGTTAGAGTACATTAAAATTTCTAAGGACAAATACTTCCCTATATTCTCAGACTCCCTATCTTGTCTACAGTCTATAAGTAATATGAATATTGATCATCCATATATTTTAGACATTTTAAACCAGTATTATCTTCTAACTAAACAAAATAAAATAGTTGAGTTCTGCTGGATTCCTAGTCATATTGGTATCCATGGTAACAACAAAGCAGACAAAGAGGCAAAGAATGCACTACAAAACGATATTATACATTTTAAAATTCCTTACACAGATTTGAAATATAACATAAAACTATATGTAAATGACCTTTGGCAAATATATTGGGATTTCTGTGACAGAAGTAAACTGTATTCTATTCAAAACAAAGTAAACAAATCGTGTAACATTGTAATGAAACGCCAGGACGAAGTTATAATTTCAAGAATACGCATCGGACATTCAAAATTGACACGATCTTATTTATTAAACAGAGAACTTCAACCTGAATGTATATCTTGTAACTGTCTATTAACTATACAACACATTCTTTTGGAATGTAGTGATTTTACACCCAAACGAAATAGACCTTTTAATAATGTGCAATCAATGTATCAACTTTTTACAAATATTGACTATCATCTTATTATAAAATATTTACAAGAATGCGACTTTTACAGAAAAATTTGATCCTTTACAATATAACTTAGTCATATACTCAAAATGATATGTATTTTTACCTGTTTACGATTTTTAACTTTTAAGTCCGTCGGATGGGACTTTAAAGGGTGCCCCGTGTCAAGGATTACAACCCCGTTTCCTTGATTTTCGAAAAAGAGTAGGCTCACTGAGGGCCGTCAGGGAAACTTCAGCTTTCAAAACCAACCATGTTTCAGTTGTTTAATCGCCGTAACATGGCTGAAATATTGCCAACACGGCGTAAAACCCCAATTTCAAAGTAGTTCCAAATTCAGGATTAAAAAAAACAACAACCAACGATTCTAAACAATCTACAGTAAATATCAATTGCACCAATAACACCTCATAATATAACCGAATACTTAGTCCAAGACATAAATGATGCATATAAAGCAGTTTTACAAGATTTCTGTAAAAAGCCGTTGACTGAGAAGTAGCGCACGAAACTCTGGATAGAGAATGATAGAGAGCACTCAGGGCCGTAGCAGTGAGGGTTCTGCCTCGACACCGGTGCTCCGTTTTTAAAGTCATATCCGAAAGACCCGTGATTCTCACTTCTAAATGCCGAGCGTGTGGCGAAGGAGTAATCACAACCTATTTTTACGTCTTAGGTTTGACGCGGCCATGGCACTAGTGGGGCTCGAACTCACGACCTCCCGAGTACGAAGCGAACGCTCAAACCACTGAGCTACCGTGACTTTCATATTTTGTATATATATTCTTTATGGCAAGGCCTCGTTATCTAGTGTGTGACCTTGACATGGAAAATTGACCTAATTTTAATTTTAAAAAACTGACCTATTCAATATCTCCTTAACTATTTATATAGAGTTTTCATATTTTGTATGTAGATTTCTTATGGTAAGATCTTTCATATCATACCATGATATTTGACCTTTGTCTTATCTATAACACCAAGATAGTGTTAGTCATATTAGTGTTGAGGCATGTTTGTTTTTGTGATTTTTTTTCAGTTGTGCTGTGATCCTTTGGGGCTTGGATGGGGCTACAATAATGTTTAAAAATTTCATGGGAATAATGATTGATTAATAAAAATCTCTTAAAAATCACAAATGAACAACGGTAGGACCAAGGTGACTCAGGTGAGCGATATGACCTATGAGCATCTTGTTTTAACTTCTTGATGACTACCATTCTGATTCTTTTTAAATTTGGTATATGAGGACAAGGGAGACATAAATTGTAATTGTCAGAACTTCTGCACCCCAGACCTCAGGGGCAGGACAAAAACTAACTAAAATTGACCAATTTTCAGAAATTTTTTCTACAATAGCATATTGCTATAGTAAATGCATATTATGTAAAACAGGTAGGCCACTACTAAAATTGTAAATTTTATGATCTACGGGGAAGAGGTTTTGTAAAACATTAAAATATTATCTTCTGTAATGCTATTTATATACTAAATTGAAATTAAATAGATATTTAGGAGTAAGTAGTCCTTTACCAAAAGTGTAAATCTCATGATCGTACGTTTTGGTTTCATGATGGGGCCAAAATTATTAAAGTGATTATTGTCTTTATCATTTGAAAGACTTCTTAAGTATAAAACTAAATGCATATTTTGGAGAAGCCAAAGTGAATTTACCAAAATTGTGAATTTCGCAACCCCAGAGGTATGACTCTAGGAGGGTCCGTATTAATGTGGCACTTTCTGAGGCATTTAAGTTTTAAGAACACCTATTGTTTTATACTGTTGCAGAATACAAGAATTCGGCTTTGGTATGCAGAACAGGATTTTTTTCCTAGATTCCATAGCCCTTGGCACTAGTGATACTTTTAACTAATACTCAGGTGATCGGTAAGGCCTGCATGCCTCTTCTTTCTTTAACTTTATTATTTAAACTTGGTGGATTGATACTAGAGTTTGAAAGGTCCATATTGTTACAGGTATAGGTTATATGTATTAAAAATAAAAGCTCTATTAGTTCCGTGTACTATATACGTTTCTTTTTGTTAAGTATATAATAAAGTAAGGTGACTTTGGGAAAAGTTGATGATTCGTGTTTTTGTTAGTTTTTCTTGACTCTTTGTGGAGGTATATGACTCATCCTGGCAAATGGTCATTTATTACACTTGTAATGTTGGAGGATCATACAAACATGGCATCGAGAGTTGCCGTATTTTAAATACGACCCGATCTGAATATGCCCCGCTGGGTATTGCTCCTGTCAGGAGAGTTTTAATGTGAAGTGCACGCAGACACAGTTAACATTTGTCCTTTATGTCTAGTGCTAATGTAGCTTAGTATGAGTGTCTGGCACGGCCGCCTTGTGTACAATTCTAAGTAGAAAGAGACCGACCGCGCACTAAGCATACATTTACATGAAATCACTGTAACTTCTATAAAGATGCAACGCATACCATTCAATAGCATGACCTCTAATCACACTTTCAAACAATAGCTGGTGTTTAGAGGTGACATTCATACATGGTGCTAACTTCCAAGCGTGAAGAATTGGCTATACTCGTCCTCACTCGTTTTACGACCCAAACTTAACAATTTTACATCGTCAAAGAAGCATTGTGGACAAAAATAATAATACCCCCCCCCCCCCCCCCAAATAAAACCCCACAAAAAACAAAACAGAAGCAGAGCCGCTGCCACATGTAACGGTATTAGTGACATACAATGGTGACAGAGAGGTCAAAGATGGACACCGTACAACTGTTGAAAGGTAACCTATTTCGAACTGCTACCTGACGTTTAGTTCCATTGCGGACAAGTTGGCAGCACTGGTCACTATGGATACCCTGATCAGAATCTGAAATACGTTGACGCTACTGCCTTTCATCTCTTTGAAACAGGGTTATGGTCCTGATATTTTCGATTATTTTAAATAAGGAATTAGGGGGACAGGAAGGGAATTTTAGGGGATATAGGGTTTGTCCGTGGATAAAAAGATATGTGTTTGTGAAACACTGATGCTCCGTTTGGCCAAAGTCCAAGGCTTGAGGTGAAAAAGAAAGGGGTGTGAACACTACTCCTGTATGACTTATTGGAGAGACTTGAAGCTTTGTACAGTGCTTCATTGCCATTTGTAGATGTGCATATTGTCGGGACAGTAGGGTCCAATTATTATTTTTAAAGTTACTTTTAAAGTCATATTGGGTCTAAGAGGGGTGGAGGGTGTAAAATAGCTTGTGAACATTTTTCCTATAATGGCTTATTGGATAACCTTGAAATTTTGTGCAATACTTCATTACCATTTAATGATGTTCACATTGTTCTGACTTAGGGATCCAGCATTTTCTTACAATTTACAGTGGATAAAAGAGTACTTCAGCAGGACAGCCACTATTTCATGTATCGTATTCAACAATGATATCGGTCTCTTTTCTCCATCTTTTTCCTCAATGTACCAAACGCAGTTCATAAGGTCTATGTTTCTGCTCATGCTTTCTCCTTCATATAGTACATTAAGGTGAGGGGGTATAATTTGGCTCTCTTTCAATTAGGGAGCTGGGGAGACTTTTGTTTTTAACAAAATTATATTTATTTACAATAATTATGCCTTATCAGAAAAAAGAAAAGCAAGGGGCAATGTGATAAACACGTATGTATCATTTAAAACATCATTCTGAATTATGTGAACAAGGAATGTACATGCTAATTAAAAATATGTTCTGTTGTCTAACGGACGGACGACACAGAAACTTTTTATATATGAAAATATAATAAACGTATACAGTCGTCTTGGATATCAACATTAAAAAATTGGATGGTTAATAGAATATCTGAAATGTCAACAGTATTAGTGTGTATAAAAAGACTAGTACTCGAATCTTTCTACAAAGAATGTGGTATTATAAGTGACTACTGCAGTCAATAAATCCACTGAACACCTTACATGTAGGTAGATTCTCTAACTCCATTTCTGTCATGTGACCCATTAGTCACAACCGACCCTCTCTGTTCTTGTGCACCATTCTCTTTCTCACTGGATGTGTATCCATTATTAACAAATCCGATATCAGTCAGATTCTCATTCTGCAATGTTGTCACGATCTTTCCTTCCGCTTTTGGTGGTTCTTTCCAGAATATCATGGTGAGAATATACATAGTCCCACTGAAGACTTTAACGCAGCACCACCAAGCAAATAACCGCCAGCTCATTTCATACCGATCATACACCTCACAAGATCCACGTTCTCCACAGAGGTTTTGCCAAAGTCCGCACGCTGAGTCTATGACGTAACCCGTGAGTACTGGGCCAGGAATTGTGCCTGTTGAAAAAGAGATCAATCTGCAAGCAAAGTGTGCACATTTAAAGATAACGCTTAACATACAATGAAGAAAATCTTCTGCTTTCAATACCCAAGAGTCGTAGAACCACCCACTGCATTCCTAAGGCAAGGGCTCTATGTTCGTCTGGTACACAGCTGTAATGAGTGTGACAAAACACGTTAAAAATGGCACAATTGATTATAAAAATATGTAGAGATAGATGGTGTTTAATGTATACCATTAATAAAAAAAATACCGTAAAATTGTCATGGAGACAGGTGTCACAGTTGTCAAAGTACACAACATTCCCAGAAATAACAGGAAGATGAAAAGGATAACCAAATCACAAGAGCTTGAGCATTCCCCAGTTGTGGCTACCGTTTTGTTTCCTCCCGAAGTTGCATTGAAGAGATTGGCATTGACACAAGAACAGTCAAAAAATGTCTAAATAAAGAAAAAGAATCTCAAGACCAAATCGCGCATCAACAGTGGTATTGGGATCACAGAAATATTGTTCTTTGAAGAAAAAGATCATTGCTTAAGGAATTGAACTGTCATGGAATTCATATCATTTTTGAACGCTATGGACAAACCTTTGTCGCTCCGTCAACGGTGAAGTTGTCGTTGCAGCCCGCGTGACACGGAGAAAAATATGTAAGCCCATCATCTCCACACACGGGGTCGTACTGTTGCATGTTACATCTACAGTCAGCAATGCACACTCCTTGAAGTTTATCACCGCCGCCTTGATTCCTGTAGAAAGTAGAAAACATTTATATGTTTACCTAGAAGCTGTTCATATTCTAAGACGAACCAATGTTTAACATGGGAATGAATGATACAACTATGGTGGGATTACTTGCCCAACATATGAAACCGTTATTCCAGCAAAACTGGTTTCATCACAGTTTATGAAGAAGCCAGCTCCGACGAGCAACCCAATGAAGGACATCAAAAGACACAATCTCATCATACCACGAATCTCCAGCTTCAGACACTTAATCAACACTCCGCCTAAAACCATACCCCCGGCTCCACCGATAATTGTCACAGCGCCTACAGAGATAAAGTGGACGCTTCAGAAAACTCAGTTCACTTTTTGATAATATTGCTCGCTGAACCGAAGTGAAAGTTGTATAAAAGAAATTACCCATTATGAGGCCAGACTCAGATGGTAGCATATTGAACTTTTCTTCCAAGATTTTGGGTGCAAAAGCGGAAAGTCCTGCAATGATGATGGTCTCCGCAGCTCCTCCCAAATTCAGTACTACATAGGTAGGATTTTTTATCTGTGTGTTTGTAATATATATATATATATATAGGTAGATAGATAGATAGATAGAGAGAGAGAGAGAGAGAGAGATGGTATTCACGATTTATTTAACTAAAAAGAGGTTTTTAATGATTTTTTTTTTTAAATTAAACTTACAAGAATCAATAATGCCTTTGGAAATTCCAGCAGTTTTTTAGATAACGGTCGTGTATCATTTCTTTTCCTTTCCTCACGTTCGATATCAGCATCTGTCCTTCTAGCCTCACGGATGTGTTTGGTACCTTAAAATTAAAACGAACTATTTAGGAAGTCCCACATTTCTAAACTTTCTAAAACCTTTCTTCCCCCCCCCCCCCCCTCTCTCTCTGTCTCTCTCTCTCTCTCTCTCTCTCTCTCTCTCTCTCTCTCTCTCTCTATATATATATATATATATATATATATATGCAACAGTATTTTGGATTGGAAAATGAAATAAGATTATGTTTAGTGCTTAGTAGGTCAGGACAACGCACCAGGTAGATTGATTGGATAACCAAACAGAGGAAAAGTCACTAGCAGAAATCCCAATGAAGTGACTACAAATCCAAGCCACCACGCTCCAACCCAGACCGGGTCCGTTGGTGCAATTTCTTGGGTGATCCTGCAGAAAAGAAGTAGTTGTCCGGTGAATAGCTATTTATAATATAAAATCAGCATGTTTTCAAATGATATTGATTGGGATTGTTGTCGTACTTGTCTACGTCGACTTCAGTTTTATCGATATCCACCCAGAAATTGAGAAAGAGACCTCCTCCCATATAACCAGCTGCCACACCAAGGGCCGTTATTGCGTAAATGAAACCTATGTAAGAAAGAGTGTTTTAAATCTGTTTAATATAAATAACAAACTTATAACAAATTCATGCTTATTACGAAGTAATATTTATTGCCTTATGAGAGAAAAATGACGAAAGATATTGGATATAACGAAGTTTGGTTTTCGCTGGCCGTGTTTTAATATCTGTCTTCAATTTATCTATCTTTGTGTTGCTGGATGGGTGTGCAGAAATATACCAAATGTTCTATAACACAAACATGTAACAGTTTTGACTGGTGATATATTTTTTACCTAGATAAACAGCCGTTGAAGTGCTAGGGGCGTTGTCATCTACGTAGGCTGTTCCCAGTGTGAACATTGGCGTAAAACCGATACCGTGTACAAATTGTGCCAACATGAACACATATAAAAAACCGGAACCTGATTGCGATGCACACTGTGGTGAAGGATTTCCTGCACTGCATACATGTGATGTGTTACCGCTTGGTGCTATAAATGTTTCAAAATAGTACTTTAATTTCTTTGCAATTGTAATAAGATCTGTACGATTCTGTTTACAGCAAAGGTCTTATAGTAATCTGTCCGTCCGGTATATTAGTATCTTATTCGGACTACTAGTATTATCAAGTTTCTTTTGGTCTTATCTTTCTGATACATCACCCAAAAATTGATTTCAGATAGTGGATAAGCTGTGTTGTTGACCCGAAATATGAGATTAAAGGTTAAGGTCACATCACGAAACAGTGAATATTCTTTTAAAAATTTTAATCAACGAATTATTTCTTTTTCTTTTCTTCTCCTAATGATGATTACCTTTGCATAGGTATTCGCTTAAGTACCGACTACAGTGATCCCGTTTTAAATTATTGCATTAGCACATGCACTGTTCTTAGTTTATTTACAGGTTTAATTTACTTTCAACAAAAATTGAGCTTTGAAATACATGTACAGAGAAAATCATGCATCAGAATAGCAATTTTAGTATTCGATACTCGGACGTTTGATCGGTGTCCTTAATCAAAAATGAAAGGAAAAATAATGCATCCATATAGTCTTGATTTGTAAAAATTCCAAACTTATTTCAGTAAATCTCATTCATACTCGAGATGTTTGGGTTGGTACACGATGCTACATGTACATTTAATAATTGCAAAGGTTTGCGTTGGTACATATTGTCTCCGACGACAATAGGTACCGTCTTAAGTACAGTTCCACATAAAAATTAGGCAGTGGGTGATACGTCGACTGTGAGGTATTGGGCTTATACTTATATATATATATATATATATATATATATATATATATATATATATATATATATTAACATTGTTTACAAGAACTCATTCTGTGAAATTATTTTTTTCATATGACGCACCTTCACAGAGCTGTGTTACTAAAAATAGAACACCTATGTTTTGACCAATAATGACTCATAAAAATGCTATGAAAAAATTAAGTGAAGATTGAAAAATGACGGGAAAATAATATATTTTCATGTTTGAAAGTTTTCTTTTACTTGCAAACTATACAAAAAATACAGTTTTCTGTAATTTTATAGTAAATATAATATTTATTTATATCTAACATTATCTTTTTAAAGTGTTTACATCCCACATGCATCTATGTAAATACAAGGAATTATTAAAAACAGAAATTTGGGTCGGGTTTGAAGTCCGATTATCATTAACCCATTTAATTCAGAACACAACGTATGTTGTAGGTTCCTTAAAGCAATATAAGCTGTCAAAATTGTTATTTTGGGGTTCCTAAAATTTAATCGAAATTTTGTAAACATCTACCTTCTAATTCCTGATTTTATCGATTAAACTTTTGACATGTTGTATTTTTTGCATTAAATGTAAAAATTGTTCGACAGTTGAAATTAAGTCTTCCCGTACCTTAATTTTTCCGACATTATTTCCGTATGCAATGACCTAAAGTTGAACTCATTCGGCAAAATCAAATGCGCAAGCGCAATATTTCCGGTAAGCACGAAAGATGTCTGACACGAAAGGTTCGAAGCGAGGGAGAAAGCCGACTTTGACTGATTCGGGACGAAAAAGATATAAAAACATATAACATCATTAACAATGCCAAAATAATGATGGTAACTAGATTTTATCTCACCTCGCCGTCCATATTTTAATGACCCGGATACAACCCGATCCACCCCGATCAGCATCAGAATCATTCGTGTCAACATCGGTTATCTTCGGGATTGTCGCCGACGATTAATCAGCTGCCGTTGTTAGGGTCAAACGGAATGTCGAGGAATATATTTTTTATCACGTAAAGGTGTGTAAACGATGCATAAGAGAGGAAATTCGATGCAGTTCTTTTTTTCAATCATATCAACGTTCATTTAACCTCTTTTAATGCCTCTATAAAAAATTGCAATTTTGGCAGCTTATATTGCTTTAAGTGACAAGAGATTGACATTACAGTCCCGAGTATAAAGAGAATGAATGTCCGTGCACCTTTAAAGCGTAGGAAAACAAAATCGTGAATACGTTCAAGGAATTTATGTGATTAAATAAAAGATAGATAATGTATCCATTCATATACAGTACATATCATTATTCATGTAATTTATAGTGTGTTAGCCACATTGATAATTGATAACGTAGTCCCTTAGTCAACTTAATTTTGTGTTCTGTTCTATATCTTTAGTGTTTTACATAATCCATGTAAATACTAGTTTATGTAATGTTAATTGAAATTCTTTTATATTCCGTCACTATATTCCATTGTCTGTAAGATATTTTTAACAGTTGAAACTTTTAAGTTTAGATCCTCTATAAACTGTATATGTACACAGAAACATATAACTTGAAGAAAACAAACTTGGTTGAGGCCCAAGTTTGCACCTTTTCCACCCAGAAAGGGGTGGGTGAAGAGCCCAAAATTGCAAAAAGTAGACCAATATTTGATCTATTCTATGATGTGTCACATAATAAAATAAAAATGTTAAATAAATACAGTAAAAATGAGGACAAAGGATGTTGTCGGCAAATAGTCGTCTGCAACAATATAAGTGACGACGACAATACGTATCGTGAGGTATGTAATATCGTTGCCAACGACAATATGTGCCAAACGACAGTATGAACCGTGACAAAAAGTCCTTTTCCTCCGTCCACTAGTCTTTTGCGATGGTCACATATGACGGCATCTAGTTTTCTACATCGTACTTATTTTCTTTTCGTTTCAATATTTTTATCATTCATTTAACCTGTTTCTTTGACTCATTCTAATTAAAATTAGAATTGTTTGTAAGCGGAGTAAAGATTCTAATTCTGATTAAGCTTGTTCTGTGACAACAACTTACAAGTATACTCGTACGGTCCTGATGCTATGTGTGGAATGGTAAAAATAAAAGATCCAATGGCCATAAGAAAACTGCCGGTGGCAATCCATTTTGGTCGATTTCCCTTGGCTCCAAAGTAACTGACCACTAAAACAAGAAGGACTGCACCGATATCAGTGGAGCTGACGATGAGCGCGGACTGAGAACTCGAAAGTTGGTACTGTCTCTCTAACGTCGTCAGTGCGATATTCACAACGCCGTTAACAGCAGCGCCCTCTACGAAGCCGAAAATGCAGAGCCAGAGGACAAACCACTTTACACTCAGGAAAATTCTTCCCCACCTGTAAAGGTACAATATGTAAGTTTTGCAAGTTTAAATCCGGTAACGGTACTCCTTGCAATGTTGTGCATGAATTATTGCCAGATATTGTGTGTGTGTTCTAAATATGGTATCAGGTAATATAATTGGTGTAACAATATTACGAAATATATTTAGTACAGAAAGTAGTATCTTTGTTTAGTGAGTGTATCCTCTTGATTTAATATCAATTTTGCATACCAGGGTTTCGGTGTACGCTGGAGGGTAATCAACTTTGGGTAAACGTAGAATGTGGTATATGAGAATGAGTGAAGAATTGGATAGGTATCTTTACTCACTTTCCGTACGTGCACACAAGATTGTTGTCATCCTCTTCTTGTGTCGTCTTCTTATTTTTCTAAAATCAAAGAGGTGTGACAGATTTGCCTTTTGAATTCTGAGAACTAAGCACAGTTAACACGTACTGTCGAGAACATCGAATTATCGCATTCAGTTCACAACAACCATTTTCCTCGTTTCGAAGAATGCCAACAAGTACCAATCCCTGCCTCTTGCGACATTTTTCTCAAAAGTCCAAAGGACTTTAGCATGAAGGAATTTTTCTTGTAATTGCAAGAAGAGCTACCGTAATTACGAGAGAATTAAATCTTCCTACGAGAAAAAGGTCCTCGTTATTGCAAGATAATTATCTCGTACTTACGGCAAAATTATGAAATTTAAAATTGCCTCGTAATTGAGGACAAAGCTTAAGATCTCGAAAGTACTATAGTTTCTCTTTATTACGATAAAAGATCTCTTTAGTATTAGATAATATGTTTATATATCGAAATAATCAGTAAGCTAACAAATTGATCAATGATGCCATGTATCATCTTTCCTCAAATATCGGGGTGACGGAGAGAAAATACAGTTTGTATGCTGGTAAAGAATAGATTTTGTAACCTAGCCGTGTTTTATAACATCATACGGCATAAAAAGGCATATAATTCCATCAACTAGAATATGAAAAATGACTGATTTATGTTGATATAATATGAGCCATTATATGGCAACTGAATGAATGCGATATTTGAAAAATGTCTTTTAGATCTTAAAATAAGAGATAAGTACAGCACTGTGATGAAGAGAAACGATTTATCTTCAGACATGTCCATTAAAAAGTACAAATTTGTGTGTACACGCATCCCTATTGACTTGAGGATATACGGTACCGTTCAAAATCTGTCATGTCTATACCCCAATCGTCACCCCCTTCCCCGTCGGTCAAAGATCCATAATCCTCCTCTCCATTGATCTTCAAGTAATCATTTGTAGCATCAATTATATTAAAAAGTACATATTGCAAAATATTCCGAAACATGTGCTGCCCCTCTCCCAAATGAAATTAATTATCAAATATATACTCGGGGAGGGGGGGGGGTGCTAATCAGTGAATACATTTATTGACATTTTTTTGAACAGTTACATATATGATATTATATAAAGTATGCCTGCTCTAGAATAATTATTTTATATCATGCGCAACGTCCATGAAGAATGGCATGACGTTGCGTTGGTTTTGAGCATATATAATGACATCATTCCATCGCCTGTATCTCGGTAACAAATAGTTGAAGATTTGAGTAAAAATCTCATTTTCGATAAAAAATGTCATTAAGACCCTTTTTTCAGAGAGCGTACCATATATATATATATATATATATATATATATATATATATATATATATATCGTTTTACACAAATGTTTGATTAATTGTTAGATTATTTTCCGCCACACTCGACAATTTTTCAGTTATCTGGTGGCGTTCAGTTATTTTTTTGTTGGTAGAAGAGAGAACTCGGATACAATGTACCCGGGAAGAGATCACCGACCTTCCGAAAGTAAATTGGCAAACTTTCTCACATATATTGGCACGAGCGAGAATTGAACCCGCACCGACTAGAGGTGAGAGGCTCTCACCACTCGGCCACGGAGGCTCCTCATCACAAACGAAATATAAACTTTTAAATTTATACCAAGTATTCTAGGTATTGGATATATTAAGTTTTTAGATTCTAAAAAGTTTTTTTTTTCTCCATGGAAAAGGGTATGTTCACTTTCCCTCTAGTACTTCAGCATAACAGTCATTAGTTTTGCATCATATACATATCATATACATATCAGTGTTGAATCTTTTCTCTGTCATTTTCCTCAACACACAAAGCGAAGTTCACAATGTCTATGTTCTTGCTCATACTTTCTCCCTCATATAATGCAGAAGGTGTAATTTGGAATCGTTTCAAATTCAGGAGCTGGAGAAACATTTTATTTTTAACAGAAACAAGTTATACTCTACTTTATATCATATAGGTCACATTCACCGACATATGACTCATTTATAAGCACACAGAATTCCACTCCTTATGTGTAAAAACAATTTGTTAAATATGTATATATTTTGCAACCTTTTCTTTAGAGATTCACGCCTTGGAGCAAACATCCTTCAATATGAATAACAAGCCTAAATTAACCTCATATATGTCCAGTTCATAACGCTCCTGCTATTACTTTCTCCCCCATACCATGCAGTACTTTAAGAGGATGACGTAACGTAGATTCAATTTCGGGAGCTGAGGAGTAATTTATTTTTAACAAAAACAAATTATACTTAATATTATAGTACGTTGGATATGGAGATTTATCTGTGCTCCACAGCACTTATTTCAATCAATTAAATGTTGGATGTTATAAGCTTAAAGGCCAAAGTCAATGACATTTAACTCATTTATAGAGACCTCCATTCCTCATGTATAATTGTAATTCATTAAGATATATATATTTTGCAACATTTTCTTCATATATTCACGTCCAGTAGCGAACATCCTTCTGTATGAATAATACGCTGAAAATAACCTTATAAGACAACTTTGGAGCATCGAGGAGAGGACAGGCGATAATTGACGGTTTCGCACATCGGTTATTTACCCCAAACACCTGACCAATGAGCTGTCTCGATATAAAGTCCAAGGTGAATATACGATGTCTAAGAACAAATATCAAGTAAGAATATATGAAAACACTTTATGCATTCATTTAATTGCCATATAATGTCTTATATTATACCAACATTGTTTGATCGTATTTTAGATTTTGGTAATATGATATATCTTTTAAGGACAGGTAATATTTAAAGCAAGGTTATGTGATAGTATGTTGTTATTTTCAACGATACATACAACCAGATGTAAAAGCTAAGTTAATGAATAGTATTTAATCTCGTATTTTCTATAGAAAATGCCAATCAGAGAGATGGGCAAAACACGGACCCCTGGACACATCAGAAGTGGGATCAAGTGCCTTGGAGGGGTATGGATCCTCTGTCGATCGGTCACACCCGCTGTGAGCCCTATATTTTGATCAGGTAAACAGAATCTGTGTGCTAAGAACGGCCTAACAATTGGTATGAAACGCGTCAGACAGCATATGATCTAATGGAATGTTGTACTGGCAACTAGATCGTTATAACGACCATAAAATTTGCGAAATGCTGACTTTAGACGAGGCTGTACAAACCCCAGTGACATCAACTTGTTTGTCTGTTGCCTGCCTCGATTTAAAATCGAATCATATGCAGAACAAGCTCTTGCTTTCCGCCACACACAACAATTTTTCAGTTATCTGGTGGCATCCAGTTTTTGTTGGTGGAGGAGGGAACCCAGATACAATGTACCTGGGATGAGACCACCGACCTTCCGCAACTAAACTGGCAAACTTGCTCACATAACGCCGCGGCCGAGATTCGAACACGCGCCGACAGAGGTGAGAGGCTTTGTGATTTTGAGCCCGATGCTCTAACCACTCGTCCACGGAGGCCCCTTCTTGCGTATGGAATCATTTGAGAAATATAAACACCATATGCAGGTGATCATCCCGTTTATCATAAAGAAGAGTTGTTGGCTTGCCACCAGCATCTATTTTCAATAAAACTACAAGTACAAAGCAGATGTGGACGACTCTGTGGTGTCTTTTATTTCAAGATCATTGTGATATATCGAATCAACATATGAATGAAAATTATCATTGTTAATAGACAAAACGTCGCTATATCTAAATGTCAGTTTTTTTGTTTGTTTGTTTTACGTCCCGTCGAGAATTTTTCACTCATTTTGAGATGTCACCAGTTGTAGGTGAAGTACCACAAATTTTGACCTATGCTTAGCGGTACGGGCCATAGCAGTGAGGGTTCGTTAACGTGCCAAAGCCTGCCGTGACACGGGACCTCCGTTTTTAAAGTCATACTCAAAAGGTCCATGATTCTCACTTCTAAATGCCGAGCGTTTGGCGAAGGAGCAATCATTACCTATGTTTAAGTCTTAGGTTTGACGCGGACATGGCACAAGCGGGACTCGAACTCCCGACCCCCCGGTTACGAAGCAAACTCTCTAACCACTGAGTTACCGCGACCGGTCTAAATGTTGAGATATGCTGTTCTAGGATCTACACTGTCAAGACGTCAGCGCCTGCATTGCGGGAATGTTTCACCAGTGCCATCGACAAAGCCTCCAAAGACTGTCCAAGGAACAGAGCCACAGAGTAATGCAACCAGAAGCGATTTAAAAAGCTGTCTCTGATATCTTTCGAAAGAGAGAGAGAGAGGAAAAAGCAAATATAGGTTTCAGATATGGATTTTATAAATGGACCATGCCGTAGTCGTCAAGCGTACGCTTTTCTCAAATACAAGAAACAGTCGACCTGAAAGATGGTCAAATCACTCCGCCAACCCCGCAATAAAACAAAAAATAATTTCAAAGATTTGTTCCTGTTTAAACAGTATCAATGTCAAATATTTTACTCTTGTTTTGTATGAGATTGGTATGATTGGATGCATGGAGGCAAAAGTTGAGATGTGGAAGAAATGGCAATCAACAGAATTTTAACACCTGATATACATATACCTTGTCTCACCAATTGACTAACTACTCACAAACCGGTCGCGGTAGCTCAGTGGTTAGAGCGTTCGCTTCGTAACCGGGAGGTCGGGAGTTCGAGCCCTTCTCGTGCCATGGTCGCGTCAAACCTAAGACGAAAAATAGGTAGTCGTTGCTTCTTCGCCAAACGCTCGGCATTTAGAAGTGAGAATCACGGGTCTTTCGGATATGACCTTAAAAACGGAGGTCCCGTTTCACAGTAGGCGTTGGCAAGTTAAAGAACCCTCACTGCTACTGTCCTGAGCGCTAAACATAGGTCTAAATTTGTGGTACAATCAATCAAATACTCACAAAGGTAAAATATACATGGATATGGATATGACTTGGTTAGCGAAACGTTATTACATAGGATTGGATGCCCTTAAAGCTCCTCACGATTATTATACCTTTCCATGACATGGGGATCTGAGTTAAAATAGGTCATCTTTACATCTTGCTTGTCGTAAGAGGCAACTAAATGGGGCGGTCCTTCGGATGAGATCATAAAAACCAAAGCCCCTTGTCACAGTGAGTGTGACACGTTAAAAGCTATCAAAAACCCCGTTTAACTTAGTCCGCCTTCGAGCAAAGACAGGGTCCTCATCCAAAAGATATTATTTGAGGATGACTCAGCCCTCACTCTTATGGTAGCACTATAACTATCACGCGCTTTGCAGGCGCCTGTAGAAGACCAACATGATATGGGGGGACTCCGTGACAGAGTGGTTAAAGCATTGCGCTCAAAGTAACAAGGCCTCTCACCTCTAGTCGGCGCGGGTTCGAATCCCGCTCGCGCCGATATATGTGAGAAAGTTTGCCAATTTACTTTCGGAAGGTCGGTGGTCTCTTCCCGGATACATTGCATGTGGGTTCTCTCCTCCACCTACAAAAACTGGACGCCACCAGATAACAGAATTTTTCACACAATATCGTTATTGTTCCCCCAAATGCCATCAGCTTATCATATAAATAATGATTAAAATATTTCAAGGGAAACAATTGACGAAGTGCACGGACCGGTATAATTTTCTTGAAATAACGACCGAAAAGAACGATGGACGTAGACAGTTTCCTTTTCAACAAAAATGGAAAAAAGGAAATATGTATATTTAGTGATCAGTCATTCAAAAAAGTATTTTGTTAAACTCTACTCTGTTTCCACACACAAGTACTCTAAAGTTAATTTAAAAAAAAATTGGTGGAATTCTTCAATGACAGTATCTTTGTGGCCTTTGATGATCAGGTTTTCTACCATTCTGTTTGCAAGAATTGTGCTCCTTTGTTAGCTGAATTGTTTTTATATTCTTATAAAGCAGAATTTATTAGAAGCTTCTAAATGAGAAGACAAAATACCTGCTGTGACCTTTAACTCGACATTTAGATATATCAAATGCATTTCATCTAAAAACAACCATCATTTTAAATGATTTGCCTATTTGATATATCCCAATGTACTCGAAATAAAAGACACTACAGAGTCTTCCACATCTGCTTCGTACCTCAATATTTTATTGAACATAGATGTTAACATTTCATGTATATAAGCAGTTGTATTATAAATCTGTAAATGCCACATTCTTGCAAAAATTGTATAATAATATGATTATCAATATTTGTAAAAAGTTCTTGCACATTAGTGAGGCTGACGTTCTCCGTTTAGTAAATACGAATATGTCAATTACGAATGTCCGATACGTATTCTTGAAATAGTCACTTCGTCCCGACGTTTCACTACGACCATACATGGTTATTTACTTTATTTTGAATAGAAGTAATACAAGAAAAATTTGTGTCACAGAAATCCCGATAGATCTGCCAAAGAGAGTTTACGTATAGTTTTATGAAATAGTTTATATCAGTGTGGGGAATTTTAAAGTGCGCAATATCATATTGAAGTGCATTTTTGCCGCTTTGTCTGTTTTGTTGTTACCATGGGATCCAGCAGAACTAAACTATTTTGTCTTGTTTGGTTAAACGATGCTGGTTTATAATACCTAAAATGTATGAATGCTCAATTTTCATGTTGCGTATTGACTGTAAGCAAGATAGGGGGTCTGAAAATAAAGTAGAATGTTTGTCATAATTTTTAATATACTCAAAAGCAAGTTGAATATCCTTTGCCTCGGCGGTATAAATTATTGCTTCATTGGGAAGTCATGCAGAGAACACGTTATTTGTGATTACTGCAGCAGCAGTTACTTTGTTGTGGTCTTTTGAATCATCTGTATAAATATAATAGTAGAATGTTTGGACTGTTTTTCGGAACAGTTTTCTTTGAAAACAGAGAGTGATGTGTCTACTTTGGGTTTCAGTAATTTCCATGACGGTATTTCGTAAGATCTTGAGGGTTTTTCATGGTCCAAAGATAAATTAGAGTTGTGTAGATTTTACTACGGATTACTCCGTTTACCTGATCAAGGTATAAGATTCACGGCGGGCGCGAACGATTGACAGGGGATGCTTACTTCTCCTAGGCACCACTGATCCCACCTCTGGTATATCCAAGGGTTCGTGTTTGCCCAATTCTTAATTTAGTATTCCTTATAAGAAGTATGAGATTGGTCACTGTTCGTTATCTTCAACTTTCTAATGCATATTGTATTCCACATTACGTTATGAAAGAATCACAGACAAATTCCGAGGTTATATCCTAGGCTAGTTTGATTCAGTACAGATAGGATATTCGCAGTTCGTGTGGTGCCATCGTGTGACGTGATGTAGTGCACTTAAGTCATAGGACATCTGTTTTCACCTTTTTTCGCGTTTTTCGCGTGAGTATGAATGTATTGATTTCTTTGTTCTCGAGGTTGCATGGTAAGGACTGTAACTGCTCTTAACTTACGTATGATATTGTCGGGACCGGAAGATCCAATTGTTATCCTTAAAGTTATAGTGAATCTAAGAAGGTGGAGAGTTTAAAAATAGCTTGTGAACACGTCTTCTATATGGCTTATCAGAGTCTTGTAATTTTGTACAATAGGCCTACTTCATTATCATTTAATGATGTTCACATTGTTCTGACCCAGGAATCTAATATTTTCCTACAATTTACAGTGTATCAAAGATGATTGTTTTACATCTTTTCTTCATGTACAAGGATATGTTCACTTTCCTAATAGTATTTCAGCTTCACAGTCATTACTTTTATATCATATACAATAATGGCATTGGTCACATCGATAGTGAATCTTTTCTCCATCTTTTTCCTCAACACACAAAGTGCAGTTCACAATGTTTATTTTCCACCTCATGCTTTCTCCCTCATATAATGCAGTACATTAAGGGGAGGGGTGTAATTTGGAACCGTTTCAATGTCGGGAACTGGGGAGACATTTTTAACAAAGCAAATTATATTTTACTGTATATCATATAGGTCACATTCAATGACATATGACTCATTTATAAGCAAACAGACTTCCACTCCTTATGTCTAATTGTAATTAGTTAAATATGTACATATTTAGCGAACCTTCAAATTTTCATGACTTGGAGTAAACATCCTTCAATATGAATAATACGCCTAAATTAACCTTATTAGAGAACTATATAGCATATGAGACAGGGCGGGCGATAATTGACGTGTTTCCCCACATACCTCAAACATCTAATCAATGAGCTCTCTCGAAGTAAATTTCAGGGTAAATGTACGAAGGTATCTAAGCACAAATATTAAGTAAGAATATATGAAAACACTTTAAACATTCATTTAGTTGACATATAATGACTTATATCATACCAACATTGTTTTAGGATGATTCAATCATATTTTAGATTTTGGTAATATGATATATCTTTTAAGGGCAGGTAATGTTAGAAGCACGGTTATGTGATAGCATCTTGACATTTTCAACAGTACATAAAGCAGATAGACTGTTCTAGGATCAACACTGCCAGGACGTCAGTGTCTGCACTGAGTGGATGATTCACCAGTGCCATCGACGAAGCCCTCATTGAAACATGGAACTCGAGGCAATTTACCAAGCTGTCGATGGTATTTTTTGAAAGAGAGAGGAAAAGGAAATACTGGTTTTGGTGATGGAACCTGTCATAGTCAGTAAACATGATTTTTTCTCAAATACAGGAAACAACCGACCGGGAAGATGGTCATTACACTCCACCACCTCCGTAATGATAACACAAAAGTAATTTCATATATTTGTTCCTGTTTAAACAGTCAATTTCAAATATTTTACAAGTGGTTTGTAGGATATTGGAATGTTTGGATTCAGTAAGACAAAAGCTCAAAAATCTGGAATAACTTGCAATCAACATAATGTTAACCCCTGATACATGTACCTTGCCTCGCCAACTGACTAACTATTCACAGACTTAGAATATACATGAATATCCATTTAACGTGATTAGCAGAACAGGTCTTGTCACTTTATTACACTGGATTGGATGCCCTTAAAGAGACAGGACATCGAGAAAGATAGCGGAAGACAGGACAGCGACAAAAAGAAGGGGAGACAGGATAATGAGAAAGAAATTGGGAGATAGAATTCAGCGAAAAAAATGGAGAGACAGGACATTGAAAGAGAGGGATGGAGAGAAAGGACATCGAGAATGAGATAGGGAAACAAGGCAAAGAGAAAACGACGGGGAGACAGGACATAGAGAAAGCGACGGGAGACAAGACATAGAGAAAGTGACCGGAAACGGGACATAGAGAAAGCGACGGGAAACAGGACATAGAGAAAGCGACGGGAAACAGGACATAGAGAAAGACATGGGGAGACAGGACATAGAGAAAGCGACAGGGAGACAGGGCATAGAGAAAGCGACGGGAGACAGGACATAGAGAAAACGACGGGGAGACAGGACATAGAGAAAGTGACGGGGAGACAGGACATAGAGAAAGAGATGGGGAGACAGGGCATTGAGAAAGTGACGGGGAGACAGGACATAGAGAAAGAGATGGGGAGACAGGGCATAGAGAAAGAGATGGGGAGACAGGGCATAGAGAAAGAGATGGGGAGACAGGACATAGAGAAAGAGATGGGAAAACAGGACATAGAGAAAGACATGGAGAGACAGGACATAGAGAAAGAAATGGGAGACAGGACATAGAGAAAGAGGTGGGGAAACAGGACATAGAGAAAGACATGGGGAGACAGGACATAGAGAAAGAAATGGGAAGACAAAACATCGCGAAATAGAAGAAGACATCGAGAAATAGATGAGGAGATAAGACGTAAAGAAAGCAACAGGGAGACAGGACACAAAGAAAGAGATGGAGAGACAGCATCATAAAATGAACTGGTTTCACATTCAGCCTCTGAGAGTTTGAGAACCAAGAAAAATGAAGGAAGCTAATTGGCACCGTTGTGAAGTCCTCAGTATTGTGCCACTACTGTCTTCAAGACTCCTGGATAGGTGAAGTTGAATCAGAGAAAATAGTTTGATGATGTTGTTCTGTGCAATAAAATGTCACCACAATATAGATATAATTAACGTCAGTAAACGTTATTAATTTATGGGAGCTGAGATTATAATTACCGAATGTACTAGTAGTGGGATTCTGTACCTAGTATATAATATGCTCCATATTATTACGTTTGCTTAAAAAGACAGTGCCTGTTGAAGTATTAAGACATAAATATCAGAATTTTGAAATGAAGATTTTTTCTTTAAGAAAATATGTCAAGGAAATCGAGTAGCTGATGTTCAAGTACAGTATTTGCTTGAAATTTGCGAAAATATTAACCACTCAGTTTTGTCCTTCGCGGTAATAACTATATGGAAACTTCATCCATTTCATTTTCAAAATGAAATAAAATGAATGTACTTTAATAACGATTTCTTTTCAGTTTTGAATACGGAATTTATTAATCTTAGAATTTACAAAGTATTCTGTCCTTCTTTATTTGATAAATATTTGTGAGAATTTGGACTAAATTCAGTCTCATTAGAACTTTAGTACATGTACACACCAAGAGGAATGCTGAAACGAAATAGGTATTTAAGTAGTTCAGGAAAGTGAATGAAACCATCGGTGATATTTAATTAATGACGAATTCGTTGATTTTTGCACGTAAACTTGTAATAAAACTCAAAATTGTATTATTAACACAATTTAAATAACATCATATATACGAAGTATCTTTGTACTCTAGGGAGAATTCAAATTGCCCTTTGAAATGTTGGTGTCGCTCATTGTCCACTTGTTTTATTATTTTATCGATTTATAGCACTGTCTAATTCGAATAAAAGTTGCACTATTGGTCAAAAGAAATTCCACCAACTTACTTTCGTATCACAAAACCTCCTTTTTCTCGAGATTGATTTAACGTTATACTTTCCTCACACAAAAATAAAGATCAACATGATATTCTTTAATCATAATGTGGAGTTTGAAAACAAAATCATCGAATTTTTTCCTATTTCAGAGATTAGAAACTTTTACACTTTCAACAGAAATGGGATACGCTCATGATCATATATGTGAGAATTAACACAAATTAATGAAGGAAGACGCACATACCATTTTGTTCTGGAGGTCCCGGGAAGGTGTCAGGTTTCAGTGAATGGGTAGGCTTATGTAAACTGGTGCTGTTTTTGGACAAATGTCTGGAGTGCTTAATTTACATAATTAAATATTTATCTTCACCAGTGTTTGAAGAGACGCACTCGCCATGTTTGACACGGCATGGATTCGGAGTGTAGAGTATTTTTAATTGTTAACCTAGATGACAGTCTGTTTTTGTTAAAAGTACACAAGTTCAAATTCCACCCTTATTAATGAATTTATTGAATATGCAACATCGTTTATAAGTTACAAACTTCGTAATAAATGGCGTTTATGTTATGATTGATGTATTTTTATAAAAATTTGTTTGTCAATTCGTTTGTTAAAAAATGAAACAAAAATATTTTTGTGGACTGCACTGTCCGGTGTTCTAAATTTATCATATTATATAAATGTTTTTACTATACAGGTATATCATTGGATAGGATATACTAGACAATTTTCTAATGGATCAGACATCATCTTGGTGCACAGAAGACGAACAATGTTCATAAGATATCCAGTCCGGAAAAAGGAGAATATTGCGACATAGTCATTTAAGAAATGTATGTCGAGAAACCTCCTAGACCTTTGATTACATTTTCTACATGGCCAGAATTGAAAATTGTTCGTAAGAAAACTAAGGCTACTGAGTGTATATACAAATCAGCATCGATTTACAGGGCAGACGAAAATGGTCAAAGTTTTGTTTGTTTGTTGTTTGTTTGTTTGTTGCTTTTCGCCACACTCAACAATTTTTCAATTATCTGGTGGCGTCCAGTTTTTATTGGTGGAGGAGAGAACCTAGATACAATGTACCCGGGAAGAGACCACCGACCTTCCGAAAGTAAAGTGGCAAACTTTCTCACATATATCGGTGCGAGCGAAATTTTGTGAAATACAAATTATTTTTTTTTAAATCAATAAACAGATATCTGAATGTTGATAGGGCTATTCTAACTACTTTAGTAACAAAAACTTATATTTGACTTCATCGGAGATTTTATATCACAAAAATTCACGTTTTCATTGCAAGATAGTATAATTTATTCGAATTGTCATTTTGATAAACAAGATCATGAATTCATGTAAATATAAAAAGCACCTGTTCTAGAATAAATTTCTTTCTAATTCTCAAGTATAGACGTTATGCATATACACAGTTTACTATGTAGGTATAATGTGTGTAGTTACTCCCTCTTACTGCACTCGAGCTACTGCTTATCTAAATTAAAGGACCGCAATCAACTACCTTTGTTTTAGTGTTTACACATCCAACTTTTGTATATGTAATAGATCTATTCATTTGTATTAATGCCCCTTTCCTAGAAATAGAAATATAAGTATTAATATTGATATCAACCAATTCTTTCTGTTATCATGATCTCCTCAAATGTTCTGTAAAAAATGTACCCATGGTATTTTACTCGTGTCCAATATTTGTAATTTAGCTATCAATCAACTATAATACGCATAGCAAGGATCATTTACTCTGTGTATTTGACCTGTGATGGCAGAAAATAGATTGAACACTCACCATTGTGATCGATGACTGTATGACTTTTCATCTCTGTATAACTACCGTCAGAAGCAACACTTATTCCCCACTATCCTCAGTGCTTTAGTCTAGTTTAAATATCATCTATCTTACGACGATTGGAAATATGGAGCGAGGGTCTTTTGACTTCGCAGAACCAGATCAACAGGTGCTATGATTCGTCAATATCCTATGTCTTTCAACACTGTTCTCACCCAGTTTGTAGTGTGACATACATGTAGTCACACACACACACACACACACACACACACACACACACACACACACACACACACATATATATATATATATTCGTCATATCGTTTAATTCAACACAAGATAAAAACAGCAGATTGTTCTTCATCTGTATCAGATGTTCTCTTTATTTTAACGCAAATCTTTAACTGTCCAAGACCTATCGCTCAAAGACAAATACCATGGCAAAAATGAATGTGTAGATAAATCAAACTTCATGATCAAATCAAGGAGTGCTTGTTTGTGTCATTGTCTTTCCAACCAAAAAAAATACAATGGAGAGAACAAGTGATATATTTGCCTTGAAATAACATTTTAACAAGAATTACGCGACAAGACAACCCGCCCTCTTGCGGCGTAAGGATGGCCAAAATTGTCCCTCATGACATGCAACCAGCCGTTCGGAACAACGAAGAATTGTATAATTTTGTCATCCTTTTAATTAAATACCGACTTTATGCACCGCGTCAAACTATCAGATACAATTAAAACTAGTCCTTATTCTATTCAAATAACGAAACACTTTAGTACCGATTAGATTCATCTCCGTATGATTCAATTTAGGAACTTACCAGGGGGCAGGGAAGAGTCCAGCAATGTTATTTGAAAATATGTGAAAGAGATTTGTATAGAACTAGGACATATATCTCCCTTTGTAACCCAGTACCAAACGGTTAATGTAGGATTCATTTCCTGGGTAATAAGGCGCCGAATAGACCCATACTAACATGATGACAAAGACGGATTTCTATGACGAGTTTCGTATACCGCGATATCATGGAATACCGAGGAAATGATATTGTCATGAGATAATGAGACTGTTCAAGTTCATAAAGACGAATTAAAAGTTGATCAATTTCAAAAACTAAAAATCTGCATGTGCACTACTTTATCTGTGAAAAGAAATGTTATAATATTGTATTAGATGTGTTTCTTGTACTAAATTTAGAAGACAAAAGAAATGCTAATATAACGGCCTTTATAAGTAAGGGGAAGGGGACAGTGGGTTCCGCAAGGACACCTGAGCTCGTAAAACTCCGAATCTCGGGTCTGCCGAATGTGACTCATCACGTGATATACCCAATGTATAATCTCGTATGTTTATACAGCCTCCGAGATTCAGTTGAGGTAATTCTGTACTCGCATGATTATCTGATAAAGGTATAGGAAGTGTGTTTATTTCAATTTATTAGAGTTAAAAGTAATAAATTATCAAATAAAATATATAAGTCATCGAACTTTTTAAGATGCGGGACATACACAAACAGAATCATATACTGTATCAACGACAGAAAATTGCAATTTTCCTTAAATAGCATTATAATGATATAATAATAATTTCATGAAACTGTTTCTTTACAAACATATGCAAAATGTATGTGAAAAATAATGGAAATATATCGCATAATGGACTTGATAAAGAATTCAATGAAAACAGAGTTGGAGTCATTGATTATTCATATATAACTTAGACTTTTGAAATATTTCATGTTTAACATGATTTTTTTTATAATAACCATTGGAAAAAACTTCAAGAAAATTCATATTTCTATTCGTGCTGGATGTTCCTGTATAACTTGTCTGTGAAAGCGTTGCAAGATCTGATGCATAGATTAGCAGAATACTGAAGCTACTGGTCGCTTTGAGAAGAGTAGACGTTCTGGCGCTCTTGCTGCTTGAAGACTAAAGACTACAAAGTGAGGCCGCTTCAGTTCGACTTGGTAGAAAGAGAGTGTTACTTTGATTTACTTTGTTAACAAGCGCGCTAGGGAAACACCTAATACATGTATATGTATATAGCTATCAGAATACCTCATCAAGTTCTCTGAGGGGGTCTAGACTCGAGGAAAATTATATAAGTGTTGAAGCAAACACGTAATACTATGTTCTTGAAAAGGTTTTCAAAATAACAACGCCCGTATTCCAATCTAATTAAAGCCAACTCTTCTCTTTAGTTACAATGTAAACTGTTACAGAAGATCTGATTCAATTAGATTGGGCAGTATAGGCGATGACGGTATGTTTCCGCTTGTATATATCATTAACTATGAAAACTCGGTGGCAAATCCAGAGTACCCGTCCCCTCGTAAAAGTAGAAGCATGTACAAAAACACAAAAAATTGTCACAACTCGGGAGCTTCACCCCCTACCAAGACTTCGTCATAGATTCATTGAGGAACTCAAGACAATGCTTCGTCATAGATTCATTGAGGAACTCGAGGCAATGCCATCCTTTTACTGTGCCCCTTCAGAATTTTCTATAATTGCCACGTATACTGAATGCTTTTCATAAAATGTGGTTTCAAATATATAAAATTAAGATATTGCATGGGAAATGTTAATTTACTCATAAAAGTAAATTATACCAGGAGGGTAACTTTAATTTTATATGGTGTTGTTGACGAGTCGATAAATCGTTTGGATAACTTGCAACAAATTTAGAGAATAACAGATAGTCCGTGTACTTTATACACAATAGTTTAACTTTTTCATAAACATTGACTGTCTTCGCTTTGTAATACTTCAAAATATTTGCTGAATATCTTTAAATATTTGGTCATTTAAGCTAAACTGACAATATTTGATATAAAACGAGACATATTGTCATTTTTATTGTCATGTCTATATCCATTATAGGTAACACCACTTCTATCAAAACCAAATCAAACATGTTGACCAAACTCATCTCGACAATTGACGAGTGGAAGATTCAAACACCGTGTACCTGTAAACCAAATCGACAAACCTCAGCTCTCTCTCTCTCTCTCTCTCTCTCTCTCTCTCTCTCTCTCTCTCTCTCTCTCTCCTTTTTGACAAATCTGACTTCAGCTTTTCCATGGTTAACATCCCATATTTATGTAGCAATATAATTTTATTGTGACCTTTATATAGTAAATGTATTGATTTGGTACGTGATAGCATGTTCTGCGTATGATCAAATTTAAACCAAGGCAGGCTACTGACAAATAAAATGATGTCACAGAAGTTTCACTAACCTCCTTTAAAGTCAGTTGCACATACAACCTGTCATTAGGTTGAATGCTGTCTGAGTGTTTTATGTCAATTATTAGGCATTCTTTGCATACTGATTTTGACTATGGATTTCTCCGTTTACTTGATCAACATAGAGTGCTCATAGCGGGCATGACCGGTCAACACTGGTTGCTTACTTTTCCTAAACACCTGATCCCCTCGGCTGTTTCTAGGGTCCATGTTCACTCCAATATCAATTTTGTATTCTTTATAAGATTTATGAGATTTATCACTCTTCGTTATCTTTACCTTTCGTTCATTGAACATGTATTGGTAACAAATGCGACAAGAATGCGTCTAATCAAATTGAACAATAAATAACAAAATACAGCTGAAATAAATCAACAGATTTAAATTCCAAACGATGTTAAATGAAACACTAGGTGACGAACAAATTGACTAAATAATAATTCAAGTAAAGTGACAATTCATTTAGATTGTGAAAAATATAGCTCAAAACAGTTCTGCCTATTGAAAAGTCGGCCCACCAATTACACTAATTGAAGATCTGATATTTACTTGCTTTTTTAATAATCAGTTTTCTTTGTAAATATCTTAAGTATTTATTTATTTCATCTTATTTTGCACTAATGACAGCTCTCTTTGCATTGGTGACCATTCGTTTTCATTTGAATCTTTTTTCTTTTTTTTTTTCATTTTAGCTGAGTTTTTTTTTTTAATTTTCGGACGCACTTTTACCCTTTTTTCTTTCCTGTACATGTTAAATTACATGTTTTAACTTTAAAAAAAAACCCGGCAGCTTTTATACTATATACTCTAATGTTATCTATAATGTATCCACACGTACCTCTTCGGACACTGGGTGAATCCTAGAGGCAGACATTCTGGAAATATCACCTTCAAACCACCTTCATTTTATTATATACAATTTAGATTAGGTTTATTATTCCCTTAGGTTTATTATTTCCCTTAAGACTTCTAAAGTCCAGAATGACCTTCACGTTTTCAAAATGTTTGAGTATAATTTTCCGTTAGTAATTCGTGTTCGATATGAATGTAAGTTTCTGTAGTCATTGCCATGTGTAAAAATATATACATGGAAAACATTTCTTTTAATGGCAATGGAGTTTTTATTTTTAGGTTGTCGAGCATATATGTATGAGAGAGAGAGAGAGAGAGAGAGAGAGAGAGAGAGAGAGAGAGAGAGAGAGAGAGTTCATATCTTTCATAATCTAGTCAAAATCAAATCATTGATCCACTC